>OY757017.1:1830768-2248289 GCA_963580285.1 Lucinisca nassula
GGAGAACCGGACACAGTGGAGCTACTTCACCGCGAAATCTCATTATTTTACATGAAAAGCTCTTCTGGGAAGATGGCATGCACTTTTTTGTTGGTTGTAGACAGACGCATGATAAATCGGACTGTTGCAAATACGATTTAAGGAAAATTTGAAATTAGAAGGCACACAGTGAGAAATCCTAGTTCAATTTGCAAAACAACGCCCACGGGCAAGGAAATGGGTACAACGCATGTGATAAGACACAAAATTTTCTGGGGAAAATGGTTGTTGTATGGTGGTAGCACTAGGAAATGTCCATCTTAGATTAGGTTTTCCGATATTAATAATTAGTCCTACATAGTTTAAAGCACCAATTGTGATCTTTAGGAAACGTTCAAAGTTTTTGTGCATTGTCTTGGCATGTGCATTGCTCTGGTTCTAGCAATGTACTCCATTCCCACCCCCCACCCCCCCACACACACATACCCATACACTATGAATCTATGGCCGATTTCGCCCGGACGATTGACCTAGGAGAATTTGGCCAAGGAGAATGTGGTCCGTAAAAATATTGGGTAGGACAACTTCGCAAGGCTAATATAATGTCCTGTGCAAATTGACATTTACATTTTTTGGGTTTGTTTTCAGTAATGCCTCTCGGTTTGTTTGTTTGTTTAAGAGTTTAACGGCACTGTCAACACTATTTTAGGTCATTTTTGAGCCGGTCAGTTGTCCTATCCACACTTTTCCTGGGCCGGCTTATACGTAAGCGGTTAACCAGTACACTGTACATTCTTTCGCCAGAAACTGACAACTGCCCTTCTTGAATCAGCGGAAGGGAGAGAATGACCGTAGAAAAGGTTTCATGACAAATCTCCACGAAAGAATGTTGCCGACCCGGCAGGTGTCGAACCCGTGCCCTCCTGATCACCAGCAGACGCGAATCCGACTGAGCTACCGAGGCCGGCATTCAGTTACCAATACATGCACATACCTAAATAGTTGCCTTGCCCATCGGGGCTTATGAAATAGATGGGCTGCATGATGCTTCCACGCAGAGCTGAAACCGACCCACACACGAGCACTGGTAAACTGTCTGCAGGATCAAAGCCTGCCCAGGCAAAGCGGTGCGAGTCGACCCGCCCATGCTTATAAACCCTATTGGTTTCATTGGGCTTGCGATGTCGTTTCATCTCAGTGTCGGGTAAAAGTCCCACAAAATTGGAAGCAACGTCTCCAAAATGACCTTTACAGTGTTGACGGGGACGTTTAACCTCAAATCAAACAAACAATATTTGTCTTATATCCGACGACGAACTGCGTACAAAGGGCCTGTTAAGATATCCAATTATATCTGCACCCCGCCCCCCCCCCCCCTCCCTCCCGGAATATTTGTTTCATAAATGTTGTATGGTGACTGATAGCCAAAGGAAGTTATATGAAAAGATACAGCTTCAAAGAAAAAAAATCAATAAAATGTTTGGTCACTCACAAATAAGGTATGTTTTTACCATGACTTTACCCCTACCCCCAGCCGATTTTTACCAAAATTGCAAAATTTGTCACCTTTATGGCTTTCAAAATATAACAGCCTAGCCTTGCCTGTACATATTTTATATTTTGTATATAGATAAAGTTTAATATGTTAACATGTGGTGAAAATATAAAAAAAAATGAAAGGTGGCCTCTGTGTTTATTTTTTCATAAATTAAATTTTGGTCATTGTCAGAAATGTCAACATAAAATTGCCATAATTCCGTTCATAGTAAAGCTAAATATATGTTGTTATTACTCATTTTCTTAGTTAGAAACCAAGGAATAGTTTGATACCTGTTTCATTTTGATACTGTAATTTTTCATTTTTCGTATATCTCCACGATAACGCAAGTGGGTGGGGTAACAAGATACGACTCACTTAGTGTACCTGATATATTAATGCGCCAATTGAAACCGGGCTTCTAAGGGCACTTTCTTTTGTCTTTTTCTTTCGAAGGAGTATATTTTTATCACACTTTTCTTACTATTTTGGTCATAATTTATTAACTCAATACAGACACATCAAACGTCAAGTTATTCTGAAAATACTTGAAGACGAAACAATTCGTTTCTGTGTCTGTTTCCATTAACGAAGCCTGTTAGCACTTGAAACGTCGCACACTGAAGAGGATTTGAGTGAGGGTAAAAAAGAAGCCAAATCATATCAGGCCCTTTAATGACCATGTAATAGGTATGTCTCACGAATTTGGCGAAGTTATCTACCTTATTTTCAGCCAAAAGAACAAGCATACAATTTTCTACCAGAAATACTGTATGGACAAATACATCATTTCTCTTATCCATGATCGCAATAAACCCAATCCATCTGTCTCCATGGGGGATGATGATATTGCTAGAACCACAGCAATGCGCATGCCAAGACAATTCACACAGACTTTGGATGATTCCTAAAGGTCACAATTGGTGCTTTAAACTATGTAGGACTATTTATTAATATCGGAAAACCTAATCTGAGATGGAAATTTACCAGTGCTACGACCATACAACAACCATTTTCCCCAGAAAATTTTGTGTCTTATCATATGCGTTGTACCCATTCCCTTGCCCGTGGGCGTTGTATTGAAAATTGAACTAGGATTTCTCACTGTGAGCCTTCTAATTTCAAATTTTCCTTAAATCGTATTTGCAACAATCCGAGTTATCATATGTATGTCTACAACCAACAAAAAAGTGCATGCCATCTTCCCAGAAGAGCTTTTCATGTAAAATAATGAGATTTCGCGGTGGAGTAGCTCCACTGTGTCCAGTTCTCCGTTTGACTGGATGTAACTGTCGAATTCGGACCATCGAATATAAATTTGTGAATAATATGTGTCTTCCGTGAAGCTAATGTGAGCAGCCGAATTGATTAGTAACCATAATACGAGATCTAGAACAACAACAAACCTGCGCATGTGATACCCATTCCGCCATTTTCTTTTTTATCCTGAGCGGAAAAATTTCCTTATCCGGTGTGTTTGTTCCTTATCCTGCGCGCTTGCCTTTACCAGTGTGATTCTAGTAACCGAATAAAGGGGTTCGAATAACTGCTCGCTATAATCGACAGGGACCTATAATACCTTCTGCTGACCTATAATACGTCTAGTGACCGTTTATGGGAGCTTACCACTAAATATTTTCCATAGGCGACAATAGTAACCTTTTACATGCTCCCACAAAAATTACACTTACAAAACTTTTCAAACCTTACTCATTTATAGAGCCATCCTAGCTCAACAAGTTCATGAAAAAAAATCCACATGTTAACGTCTCCTTTTCAATTTATGGTCCGCCATGTTTGTTTACATGCAGATTCGCAGTGAATACAAGCCGGCTTTTTAAAGGATAGGTGACAATATAAAATCAGCAACAATTTCTTTGAGCTTGCAGATATAATTATAAAACACACATCATTTTATTTCCTTATAACTATCCTTTTCTCACATTGAAATGAAACATGGGATATTTATCCAATGGAAGCCTGTCTGGTATTTAGACTGCAACTAAAAGCTCTGTCCCAAAGTGATAAAATCCAGTACCTCCCGTATTTAGTGCAAAGCTACCCATCACGTGAATAAGTCCGTGAAATAAAGACCCTCCTAAACCCCAATTTGAATAGAGAAAACTGGGGTTTACGGGGGTAAACATTATTTTCCTTATTTCTGCTCCAAGACATAGGTTGTGGGTACTCGTTAGAACCGCCTCAATGAGGCGGTTCTAACGAGCACCCAAAACCTATCTTTGGAGCAGAAATAAGGAAAATATCACAATTCTTCATCACAAAAAATACATTTTGTTAGGTTTGAAAAATGCACTTTATCATACGGATGTGTTATCGTAATGTTATATCCGGACCTACTTTTCAGGTGCCTGATTTGCAAGTGTAAACAATAACAGGCAACTCTTTATACGCCAGAAAACAATGAAACTGCAAGTTATAAACTTTGCAATATTTATTTATACAGATTTTCAGAAATTTCAGCTAAATTCTTACTGTCTCGGGCTTTCCTGGTTTGAATGGTCCGTTGGAATAATTACGCACTAATACTGCGGTTGCGTCTCAACCTGGAAAATAATTTCTAAAGCTTAAATAAACTATTTATTTGCAGCTTTTCATACAGAATGTAACGCGCTGAGAAACTTTCATTCGAGCGTCCATATTGTTTCCTGCGTCTCTGTGGCGCGGTGACGTCAGAAACTTTGCGCTATTTGACGTCATGTTATACTACATGTGCGCGCCATGGCACTGGATGTCGTTTAACATGCCACACTGTCTATTGTCTTTTTTTTTTTTTTTTGCTTAAATTTGCTAAATTATAGCAAAAACCCTTGATTGTTTTGTATTGCGGTATAAACTAAATACATGGTTAGCGTCTTTAATAATAATATAAATGTTCTATAAAAGGGTTATCCTTTGGAAGCAAGGAATACATCACAGAACTGGAAAATATGAAGTGCTGTTTTTCAACAAAGAGCGAAACAGCGTTGACGTCACCAACGCCTATAGAGAACCATGGTTTAGACTGACGTCACTTGACGTCACTGAAAATCATGTGACTCGATGCGTTCATGGAAGTATGAACGGCATTGTTTTCTATAGTCTTACATTAGGCTTTACACTGGAAATGGAAATGTGGGCAAGTGCATTAGAATATTACAATCAAAGCTCTGATAAGTCCATTTCCTCAGAGTACAGGCTGATCTTTGAATACAGTTTTGTCTGACCAGCTCAATACGGAAACATTAATTCCGGTTATTAAGTGGGACATGTTTTAAAATAAAATACTGGCTTCTGATTCGAACCCTATGTGAATATAATATAAAATGTCAAGTTGTGCCATGGAAGGTCATTTGTTTCTCTCATGAGTATGCGCCCATGTAGCCGGACTGGCCGTCCAGGATAGGTGGCTCGTTTTTCTCAGCGGCGGGTTTTCGCTTGCCATAGATGCGTATCGACCTTGATCTTTTTGTAGACACAGGCTTTCTTCTCCGTTTTCTGCGGGTCCGAAAATTCACCCAGCTGGCGGCCAGAAAGACCCTGGAGAATTACTGGACGGCACGAACAAAAAGTCCGGAATGGTTCCAAGATATAGACACGTGGGAACCAGACATGCAAGAAATCATTGGCACTGGGTAGGTACAGATGAGGTTTTATCTTATGAGCCAGCGCATGACAAAACCTGCAATAAGACATGTGCGCCCAATGAAGACTCAGATCAGCCTGCGCATCCGCGTAGTCTGATCAGAGCCTTCGCTGTGCGCTCTAAGGATAGCTAATGGTCCATTGCTCCTTCATGCAGCAAGAGAAGTATCTCGTTAGACTATATGGATGGTCTGATTCTTCGCAGGGCGCACATGTCTTATGGTAGGCTTTGTCGTGCGCTGGCTCAAATCAAAACTATTACCCATCGGTGATGTAGACGACCTCTCGGCCAATCAGACGAACCGACGCACTTTTGCCCCAGGCCGAAGGCCGACATTAAGAAAACACGCCTATACCAATACATTGTAACCTTTATCGCCGAAAAAAATGAAAATTTTAAGATGAAAAATTGTGATATTTTTCTTATTTCTGCTCAAAATATAGATTGTGAGGCGTTTCTAACGAGTACCCACACTCTATATTGTATAGCAGAAATAAGAAAAATAAGGTATAACCCCGGAAACCCCAGTTTTACAATATAAAAGTGGGGTCCAAGGGGTTCAAAATTATATAGGCGTGTTTTCGTGATAGAAGGCAAAAGTGCATCAGGTCGTCTACAGCACCGAAGGGCAATAGTTTTGACTACTCCAAGCTGTCATAAAATGAGTGTTTTATTACCCAATCAGTCGCTAGATAATCTTCTTTCACAAAAGATAACCATTCCCTGCCCCACAAGACAAACTCGACGCCATTGTTGTTGACGGTGAAGAAAGTCACGTGTGCTGGCTTCCGGCTTTTATTAGTACAGCACCTAACTCAGCACCTGGATAAAAATACATACCGCCGGCCAAAAGAACTGGGGCCAGGATTACAATCCTTTCCTAAGTAAAAGTCTACTAAACGATTTAAGGAGGAATTCTTACTTTGGTAAAGTATTTCCCGGAAAAGTGGATTCGAAATCCGCCGATTTCATTTACTAAGCTAAGTATTTAACTTCGGAGGAATTCGTAATTTTGACGGAATATTTCACGAAGATTAGCGTGTAAGTTTCGATTACACATTGATGTAGGTGGCCACGAACTTTCCCGCGATGTGTCAAAATCGCTTCTTCGTTTTCATTAAATGGACACAAAAGAAAATATGACGGTTTGGCTACCATTTCACTACATAAACCATGAAAGCAATGTTATATTATATAAAACCTGTCTCATTGAAGGATCACACTCGATCTCGATTTGTGCGAGCGAACAATAGTCAGAAATATGTCATAACACTGTAAACTAGAGATTTGGTAGTATAATTTACAATGCTGAGCATTATGTTTACAAGGGCGTTTAATAGACACCCCTCTATACCCAATTTTATATAGATGAAACGGGGGTTTGCAGGAATATACATGTACATTATTTTTTCTTATTTTCTGCCTTAAGACATATGTTCTGGGTACTTGTTAGAGCCGCCTCATTGTGTGTGTTTTGAGTTTTACGTCCCACCAACGGCTAAAGTCATACGGAGACGGGACCTGGGTTTAAAGACTCATATATCCGAAAGTCTGGAGAAGCCCTAGATCGAACCCCCGACCCCTGGTTTATGAGACGAGTAGCATAACCACTACACCATGGAGGCTTCTAGAACCGCCTCATTGAAGGGGGTTCTAACGAGCACCAGCAACCTTTGTTTGGATTTTAAGTTAGAATAATATCACAAATTTTCGTCAGAAAAGTAACCATTTTTGGAGATATGAAAACATGCGCTATGCCACACAGATACGTTTTATAATGAACAGGATCTCTAATTGGAGTTAGGGAAATTTGACCTTAGAACTTCTGTACTGTTTGCACTGAAGCATTTTTCGTCACGTTCCCGAAGTTCATGTAATGAATGGGTTCGTATAGAGAAAAAAAGTGTTTGTGCGGTCGCATGCATTATAAACTTTATCGCCGAAAAATCGAAAAATTTCAGATGAAAAATAGTTATATTTTTCTTATTTCTGCTCAAAATGTAGATTGTGGGTTCACGTTAGAACCGCCTCATTGAGGCGGTTCTAACGAGTACCCAAAAGCTATATTTTAGAGCAGAAATAAGAAAAATAATGTTTACCCTTGTAAACCCCAGTTTTACTATATAACCGGGTGGCGTTCATGGGGTTCAAAACTATATAGGCGTGTTTACGTGATGTTGTATTTCGAGCCGAACATTAAACAGAGATGGACTATTTTACATTACAATAACTCGTCCGTACGACATAGTGCATTTTTGCACATTTTCAAAATGGCTACCTTTCTGGTGAAAATCCTTTATATTTTTCTTATAAATGCTCAAAACATAGGATGTTGGTGCTCGTTAGAACCGCCTCATTGGGGCGGTTCTAACGAGTACCCACAACCGATGTCTTGGAGCAGAAATAAGAAAAATAATGAATACCCTCGTAAGCCCCAGTTTTCTCTATATAAAGTGGAGTTTAGGGGGTCTTCATTTCACGGACTTGTTCACGTGATGCTTGTTTCGAGCCGATCGTTAATAACCAAAAAAAAAAAAAAAAAAAAAAAAAAAACACACACACACACACGAACTTCCGTTGCACAACTTGGCGTCTAACATATGACTCGAGCGAGGCGCGAACCACTTCTGCCGAACAAACACCTCCTTTAAACAGTCAGTTTGGGAATTTTCCCTTGGTGACACGTACTGTACACCTAATGACAGACCATGAAGTCCTATTTGAGCCAGGGCACGAAAATATCTACATAAAGACGTGCGACCTTCAACTACCCGCCTCGATGTCAGCCTCGAAAGCGCAGTGGTTAACGCGTTCGACTTATGATCGAGAGGTTGTGCGTTCGAATCCGACCACCGGTATCGAGGTGTGTCCTTGGGCAAGACACTAAATGACACTGCTTCACTCCACCCAGGTGTAAATGGGTAGCGGTGGTGTAAAAGCCACTGCCTCTCTCTCGCGCGCGCGTGAAAACACCCGGAATGAGTGTTCGAGAGCGATTCAATAAGTTTGGAGCTTTCATCTCAATCGAACTAAAATAAATTAGTCTGCTCATTTATTCACTAAAACAATAGATGTCTATCTCTCTTTGAATAGCCCGCAGCCTAAGACTGCGCGAATGCACAGGCTGATCTGAGTCTTCGTTGGTCGCACAAGCCTTACGTAGGTTTTTGTGTGCAGCTCATTTTTCACAAAGGGGTCATTTCTGTAAATGATTGTATGGGACCTAAAACTTACTCGGCGTTGAGACGACATGACACCTGCTATGGGGCGCCGTTTTACTATCCGTATTTATGGATATCCATAATTCGAATTATGGATATCCATTATTATTTATGGATATCCATAATTACTTATGGATATCCATAATTCGAATTATGGATATCCATAATTCGAATTATGGATATCCATAAATCGAAGTGAATTAATGCTATCCATAAATCGAATAATAGATATCCTTTATTCGATTTATTGATATCCATAAATCGAATTATGGATATCCATTATTCGGAAGATTTATGGATATTCATAAACAAATTATGCATGTCCATAAATCGAATTATGGATATCCATAAATCGATTTATGGATATCATTAATTTAGATCGAAATATGTATATCCATAAGTCGAATTATGGATATCCTTAATTTGAATTATGGATATCCATTATTCGGCTGATTTATGGATATCCATAAATCGAATTATGGATATCCATAATTCTCCTCTACAAATAAACCTAATGACTAATGACTGCTCCCTTTGCAACAAAAAAAACTAAACTCGGCTATTCGCGTCATATTTCCGATTTCGGTGTGTAATAAAAGCCGGGATGGAGGTGGAGGTAATGTCGGGTAGGCTTAGTGGTGGCCTATGGTGTGGAAGAGATATGTTTTGTTTCATTTGAGGTTTAACGTCCCCTTGAATATTATTTATGTCATTTTGGAGACGTTGCTTCCAATAATGTTGGTCATTAAGCCTTCATAGAGATTAAATGACATCTCAATCCCGCCGGCTTCGGTAGCTCAGTCGGATGCGCGTCTGCCTGGTGATCCAGAGGAAGCGGGTTCGATACCTGCCAGGGTCGGCAACATTCTTCCGTGGAGATTGATCATGAAATCTTTACTACGGTCATTCTCTCCCGCTGATTCAAGAAGGGCAGTTGTCAGTTTCTGGCGAAAGTATGTGCACTGTACTGGTTAACTACTTACGTATAAGTCTGCCCAGGAAAAGTGTGGATAGGTAAACTGACCGGCTCAAAAATGACCTAAATTAGTGATGACTGTGCCTTTAAACTCAAATACAAACAAACAAACAAACATCTCAATCCCTGTCGCCCCTTTGTTTGGACAGACCTAAACCTTTTAAACGGTTTTCCACTAAACTCAGCTCATGCAGACAAATCTATTTCTCCAAGCCCCAATGGCTGGGGCCAGGAGATATATCTGAATCTGCCTGGTATCTCATACATCTCAAGTAGTGTATTTGTTTGTTTGATTTGAGGTTTAACGTCCCCGTCAACACTTTAAAGGTCATTTTGGAGACGTTGCTTCCAATTTTGTGGGATTTTTACCCGACCTTGAGATGAAATGACATCTCAAGCCCTGCCACCCAATGAACCAATTGGATTTATTAACATGGACGGGCCGACTTGTACCGCTCTGCCTAGGTAGACTTAGATCCCTAGATCGATCTGAATTATGGATATCCATAAATCGAATTATGGATATCCATTATTCGAATTATTGATATCCATTATTCGGCTGATTCATGGATATCCATAAATCGAATGGATATCTATAAATACGGATTAAATAGTAAAACGGCGCCCCGTAACCTACCGCCCATAGAAAGTACTCGGGTTTCGGGGACAGACCGACTCGCACAACTTTTCCTGGGCAGGCTTAGACCTTCTAAGCAGTTTACCAGTGCTGAAAAGTTCTGTTGGTTTCAGCTCTCCGCGGAGCATCTTGCAGCCCAATCTATTTCTCCAAGCCCCGATGGGCGGGGGCGCAAATAGGTAGAAAAGAATTATTATGTGTGTCTAAAAATCACAAGAGGGGGTTTAGCCATGTGAATCACCCGTGACGTTTAGGTTTTGTTTGTTTGACTTGAGATTTAACGGCCCCGTCCACACTGTATGGGTGATTTTGGAGACGTTGCTTCCAAATTTTAGCGGACTTTTAAATGACATTGAGATGAAATGACATCTCAAGCCCTGTCACCCAATGAAACCAATAGAGTTTATAAGCATGGACTGTCCGACTCGCACCGCTTTGCCTGGGCAGGCTTAGATCCTCTGAGCGGTTTACCAGTACTCATGTGCAGTCGGTTTTAGCTCTGCGTGGAAGCATCATGCAGCCCATCTATTTCTTCAAGCCCCGATGGGCGGGGGGGGGGGGGGGGGTGGGGCAGACGTTTTAGTTTTGATCGCGGTTATAAATAATTTGAGCCGGGGCACAGCATTTCCAAACATTTACATGTGCACCCAGCGAAGAATTATACCAGCCAGTGCATCCATATAGTCTGATCGGAGACTTTTTGTTGCTGCATGAAAGAACTCCTTTGAGCGCACAATGAAGACTCTGATCGGACTGCGCAGATGTGCAGACTGATCTGAGTCTTCGCTGGGCGCACATGTAAATTGTAGGAATTGGCACCGGCTCAGTATTAATATTCGCGAGAAAGTTTGAGTTTACAGGAGTTTTTATTGCGTAGTTTTTATTTTCTTGTCTTTTGGGATCATTGATTCCATTGTGGAATTTTGAATATATTTGAGGGTCACTGATGATGCCTAATTGGCCGAAACTAGCTAGTCTGGGCCAGAAACATGTACACTTCATATTTGCAAGTTCTGTGGTGTATTCCTTGCTTCCAAAAAGATAAACCTTGTATAGAACACATTTAACGTCACTACAGCTGGTGTCGGGGAATGTGTAGCGGCCGTAAAAAGTCTCTCTGCCCTACATCATAGTGTGGTTTATATTTTCTTGTCCTTCAGGATCATTGATTCCATTGTGGAATTTTAAAAATATTTGAGGGTCACTGATGAGGCCTAATTGGCCGAAACTAGCTAGTCTGGTCCACAAAACATGTACACTTCATATTTTCCAGTTCTGTGTTGTAGTCCTTGCTTCCAAAAAATAACCCTTTTATAGGATATAGTTCCGGTTTATCTTGCAGTATGTTTCTAAGAGTACCGGGCACAGACAAGGAGGGGCGAATAATATGTTTCGAGAGACCAGGTAAAACTTCAAACACAAATCACAACTATAGTCGAACTTCAATGGCTCGAACACCTTTGGGACCACGAAAATCTGTTCGAGACAGGGGTAGTTTGAGCCACTGAGGGTAACAGCCAGGAGGTATAACGGGGTTAATTTTTTTGCATATTTTCTCAGTTCTATAATAAAAATGTATGTTGTGTTTAATCATTAGAATCGCCACATGGAGGCGATTCTAATGAGTACACACAACATACATTTGCAATATAAATGTTGAAAATCTCTTAATCACCAGGGACTACTTCTTATGCAAAGGAATTCCCTAGGGAGTCAAAAACGGGTTCGACTCGGCCATGGTAAACGAGCAATCGGGGTTCGAGCCATCGAAGTTCTACTATAGTAAGACGAAATAAGAAGTGTTGGGGTATTGTTGGATAATTGTTTTTATCACATTAACAATGGCGACAGGGCTTGAGATGTCATTTCATCTCAATGTCGGGTAAAAGTCCCACAAAATTGGAAGTAGCGTCTCCAAAATGACCCATACAGTGTTGTCGGGGACGTTTAACCTCAGATCAAGGAGCGTGATAGCTCAGTGGTGAGTGCACTTACCTCTGATGCTAGAGGCTCCCGGTTCGATCCCCGGAGGCGGTGATTATTTCGGTGTCCGAATACTCTCCATTGGCATCATTTGCAGGGATGAATGCCAAAAAGGGCACCGTCCTTCGGATCGGCGTTAACTGGAGCCCCCCCCCCCCCCTCCCCACCTGTGCAGGAACGTAATCTCCTATGCAGGTTAAAGACCCCTACCGTAATTACATGGTTACTGTGTAGGCTTTCAACCCTGCAACCTGGAGTGTATGTAATGTACACCTGCGAGTAATTGTCAAATGTGACCGATCGCAGTATAAGTAGAAAGAAAGAAAGAAAGAAATCAAACAAACAAACAAAATCCCATTCACAAGTTTGTGTAATTTGCATGCCTGTAAACCCCATTTTATAAAGAGAGAATTGAGGTTCATAGGTGTATACATTATTTTTCGCATTTCTCCTCAATCACATAAGTTGTGGGTACTCGTTAGAACCGCCTCATTGAGGCGGTTCTAACGAGCATCTACAACCTATGTTCGGATTAAATATCAGAAAAATGACACAACTTTTCACTAGAAAAATGACAATAAGAGTGCACAAGGTCGCAAGGACTTGTTATCGAATTCACAAAGTTTGAAAACGTATATATTTTTTTCGTATATTTTCTCAAAACGTATTGGTGTGGGTATTTGTTAGAACTGCCTTAACCCATTTTGAACCAGAAACCCCAAAACGGGTACCTTGGTAAACAGTGCAGTCCCAGATCAGACGCCGCACAACGCGGCGACTGATCAGGGCCTCCACTGTTTGCTAAAAGTTCAGTCATTTTCCAAACAAGTTTTGATGAAAACACGACCTGACACCCCTAAATTTTGAAATGAACACCTACTGTATATACTGGGGAAGCTCCATTTGATACAAAAAGGGCCAATAAGACGTGTTATAGTAATGTAGTCGGTGAATTCACAAAGGTTTACAAGGACATGTGTTATTGTTCTTATATTGTTTCAAAACGTAATAGTGTGGGTACTTGTTAAAACCCCCTTAACGAGAGGTGTCCACCCGTAATTTATGGTTTCATCCCGCTAACAAGACCGTGTGATGAATGTCCCTATAAACCACAATTTATACAGGGACGACATGGGTTTACAGGGGTAAACATAATTTTTCTTATTTCTGTTCCAAGACATAGATTGTGGGTACACGTCAGAACCGCCTCATTGAGGCGGTTCTAATAAGCACCCACAACCTATCTTTGAAGCAGTAATAAGAAAAATAGCACGCGTTTTCGGGGGAAAAGTAACCAGGTCGGAGGTACGAAAGAATGCACACGTGCGTGTTATTGTAATGTGAAGCAGAAATAAGAAAACAAACCATCAGGAGCAAATTCTTTCCTTTAAGAGTTGACCCTTATTGACATGGGAGACAGAAAAACTTTTGCAGGAGTTGCCTCCCCTGACGGTGTTCCCATTCCCCTTAAGTGCTAAAGTCCACGTGACTATCACTGATTTGTAGGAAATCCAGGTAACTTATTTATAGAAATTTAACGCAGTGAGGTCAGCGTGTTACGTAGTAGAGTTATCTATAGAATCTGGACCGGAATCTTGAGATGGGCTTGGCAACTGATGTAGACCCAGACAATGCCGCAGAATATGGCGTCTGATCAGGGTCTACATTGTTTGCTCACAGTACGGGAATTCAAGGGCCAGATGCCATAAAAAGCAGTGTCTGATCAGCGTCTACATGGGTTGCTTAAAAAAACGGGAAATTAAGGGTTAGATGAAACAAGTTAAGTCTCCCTCCAGCCTACACACAGAGACAATCATCAGTCTCCCTCCAGCCTACACACAGAGACAATCAACCGTCTCCCTCCAGCCTACACACAGAGACAATCAACAGTCTCCCTCCAGCCTACACACAGAGACAATCAACCGCCTCCCTCCAGCCTACACACAGAGACAATCAACCGCCTCCCTCCAGCCTACACACAGAGACAATCAACCGCCTCCCTCCAGCCTACACACAGAGACAATCAACCGTCTCCCTCCAGCCTACACACAGAGACAATCAACAGTCTCCCTCCAGCCTACACACAGAGACAATCAACCGCCTCCCTCCAGCCTACACACAGAGACAATCAACCGCCTCCCTCCAGCCTACACACAGAGACAATCAACCGCCTCCCTCCAGCCTACACACAGAGACAATCAACCGCCTCCCTCCAGCCTACACACAGAGACAATCAACAGCCTCCCTCCAGCCTACACACAGAGACAATCAACCGCCTCCCTCCAGCCTACACACAGAGACAATCAACCGCCTCCCTCCAGCCTACACACAGAGACAATCAACAGTCTCCCTCCAGCCTACACACAGAGACAATCAACAGTCTCCCTCCAGCCTACACACAGAGACAATCAACCGCCTCCCTCCAGCCTACACACAGAGACAATCAACCGCCTCCCTCCAGCCTACACACAGAGACAATCAACAGCCTCCCTCCAGCCTACACACAGAGACAATCAACCGCCTCCCTCCAGCCTACACACAGAGACAATCAACCGCCTCCCTCCAGCCTACACACAGAGACAATCAACCGCCTCCCTCCAGCCTACACACAGAGACAATCAACCGTCTCCCTCCAGCCTACACACAGAGACAATCAACAGTCTCCCTCCAGCCTACACACAGAGACAATCAACCGCCTCCCTCCAGCCTACACACAGAGACAATCAACCGCCTCCCTCCAGCCTACACACAGAGACAATCAACCGCCTCCCTCCAGCCTACACACAGAGACAATCAACATTCTCCCTCCAGCCTACACACAGAGACAATCAACCGCCTCCCTCCAGCCTACACACAGAGACAATCCACAGTCTCCCTCCAGCCTACACACAGAGACATCAACAGTCTCCCTCCAGCCTACACACAGAGACATCAATAGTCTCCCTCCAGCCTACACACAGAGACATTAATAGTCTCCCTCCAGCCTACACACAGAGACATCAATAGTCTCCCTCCAGCCTACACACAGAGACATCAATAGTCTCCCTCCAGCCTACACACAGAGACAATCAACAGTCTCCCTCCAGCCGACACACAGAGACAATCAACAGTCTCCCTCCAGCCGACACACAGAGACAATCAACAGTCTCCCTCCAGCCTACACACAGAGACAATCAACAGTCTCCCTCCAGCCTACACACAGAGACAATCAACAGTCTCCCTCCAGCCTACACACAGAGACGATCAACAGTCTCCCTCCAGCCTACACACAGAGACAATCAACAGTCTCCCTCCAGCCTACACACAGAGACGATCAACAGTCTCCCTCCAGCCTACACACAGAGACAATCAACCAAACAGTATATTCAGTGCTTTGGTTTTCATTTTTGTCGCGGCTGTCATTATGATAACTCACCCGTGCGACATAGTGCATTTTTCACGTCTCCAAAATTGCTACTTTTCTGATGAAAAACTGTGATATTTTATTTTGTTTGCTTCAAACATAAGTTGTGGGTGCTCGTTAGAACCGCCTCATTGAGGCGGTTCTAACGAGTACCCACAACCTATGTCTTCGAGAGGAAATAAGAAAAATAATGTATACCCCCGTAAACTCCAGTTTTCTCTATATAAAGTGGGGTTTAAGGGGGTGTTCATTTCACGGACATTGTTCACGTGATGCTGCCACCATAGCGCGATATAGACGTCTGGGTTTTCCGTCCGTCCGTTTGTCAGTCCGTTAACATTTGTGTCAACTTTAGCCTCAACCATTTCAACGGAAATGTTCAAGTCCATTTTTCACGAACTACAAATACTTACCTTCAATTTGTACAAACTTTATTGGCCAGTAGTAATCACGTGGGCAGTCTCAGGGAATCTTCTTGCTCACTTTGAGTCGAATTATAAACGGTTGACAAAACAATCATCAAATATAACGCACACTTCATCATTAAAATACAATAAAATTCCTGCTTTAAGACTGCCTATGAAACTGTTCAACAGACCACTTTTGAACAGTTCCAAAGGTGGTATTTTACTTTTGGACAAAGGGTGTAGAAAACATGTAGCATTACAATAACACACCCGTGTGATACATTACATTTTTCAAACCTCAAAACAAGCTATTTTTGATGAAAATGTGTGATATTTTTCTTATTTCTACTCCAAACATAGGTTCTTGGTGCTCGTTAGAACCGCCTCATTGAGGCGGTTCTAACGAGTACCCACAACCTATGTCCTGGAGCAAAAATAAGGAAAATAATGTTTACCCCCGTAAACTCCAGTTTACTCTATATAAAGTGGGGTTAAGGGGGGTCTTCATCTCACGGGCTTGTTCACGTGATGGAAAGAAAACGGAAACATTTCAAAATGTGTGTTTACAAGAAGAATGAGTCTTAACTTAAGCTGGTCGTAATATTCATCACGTGACCAAGTCCGTGAAAGTAACATCCCCTTAACTCCCCTTTATACAGAGAAAATTGCGGTTTACGGGGGTATACATTCGGATCAAAAACATAGGTTGTGAGTGTTCTTTAGAACCGTCTCAATCTAACGAGCACCCACAATCTATGTTTGCAGTATAAATAAGAAAAATATCACGGATTTCCATCAGAAAAAAAGCCATTTGGGCGTTGTAAAACATGCTCTTTGTTTGTTTGTTTTTTTTGGTTGATTTGAGGTTTGACGTCCCCGTCAACACTGTATAGGTCATTTTGGAGACTTTGCTTCCAATTTTATGGGAGTTTTACCCGACATTGAGATGAAATGACATCTCAAGTCCTATCTCCAAATAAAACCCATAGGGTTTATAAGCATGGACGGTCCGACTCGCACCGCTTTGCCTCGGCCGGCTTAGATCCTCTGAACGCTTTACCACTACTCGTGTGCGGTCGGTATCAGCTCTGCATGGAAGCATCATGAAGCCCATCTATCTCTTCAAGCCCCGGTGGGCGGGGGCCGCTGTAAATAGAGAATACCAGGTTCTTGTCTTTTGATATCAAGTTTATCAGGCAAGGCTTCGAGAACGCTTGTAGAATCGCGAGGCTTGCCGAGCGATTCTACATGCGTTCTCGAAGCCGAGCCTGATAAACTTGATATCAAATGAGACGAATCTGGCATTCTATTTATCAGTTATACCTTGTAAACTCTTTAAATTGGCAATTTACGATCACTTACCGATAGTCCTTAGTGCGTCCAAACATTCCGGTGCGGAGTATAATCGATCAGTATATTTACTATCATCTGACCGTTATTTTCTTTATTTTTACTGATTTTTCCCGTTTTTTCCAGTAATAATAACATTTTGTCATTTTTCTAGTAGTCTGGTTCATTCATAAAAGGGCAATGTCACATTGACGTGATAAAGCTCACTTGTCCTGAGATAGCATATCTTTATCAGGTCAATGCGTTACAATGCAAAATATACTACTCAAAGTTTGATAGTGATCACTTTTTAATGCAAAATAATTGTTGGATGAATTAATCAGCTGAATCCAAATTTGATACATAATGATAGAAAACGTATCCTTCACAAAACCTAGTGATTAATTTTGTCAACTGGTACTGCATTCAAGCGAGACAACAGCAAACGTCTTGGCACCCCCAAAATTTGCCGTAACACGAAGGAATTTGGACAACTGATTTTTCACAAATTTCCAAATTTGTTTAGACAAACGTGCTTAATAACGTGTATGGCGTACAAGGGCATCAATTACAGTACGACATCGCTTGCGCATGCTCGTAATCCGAGTCTGTATCCGGTTTTGTGAAATCAGCTGTCATTCAGCAACCAATGCATCTTTGAGCTCCTGTAAAGTCCTCGGATGCACAGGTCGGGCTGAAACAGCACTCCGTAGCATGTTCCGCGTCCCGCGCATGCTCAATCGGATTTAAGTGCGGTGACCGAGCAGGCCAGTCCATACGAACGATTGTCTCACGTTCCAGGTAGGAATCAGTGACGTTGGCACGGTTGGGACGGGCATTATCATCCATCAGAATAAAGTCCGGGCCGATAGCATCTGCATATGGTCTCACAAACTCATCAAGAATCTCATTACAGTACCTCACTGCCATTAACGTTCCGTTTTCAACGACGTACAAGTCAGGTTTACCGTTCACGCTTATCCCAGCCCAAACCATGACTGACACCTTTCCATAGCGATCATGCTCTGCCACATTCAAGTCATCGAATCGCTGTTTAGACATTCGCCACACTAATTGACGTTTATAAGTAACGTCTAGACAGAATCTGGACCCCTCAGTAAACAGTACTGGCGTCAAGTCATGAACCGTCCACCTGACGTGAGTTCTGACAAAGTCTAACCGGTCTAGCACGTGCTGTCTCGTCAACGGGACACGTACAGCAGGCCTCATGGCATTAAGTCCGAACTCGTGGAGTCCGTTTCTGACAGTTTGTGTAGAAATTCGTACTCCAGTTCCGTTCATAAACTCGTTATGCAAACGCGTAGCGTTAAAGAACCGTTGACGTCGAGACTGAATCAACAAGAAACGGCCCTGACGTTGAGTTGTAGCCTATTCTCGACCCCGCCGCGGCTGTGTGAAGGATTTCCGTGGGTGAGATGCCGACTCCACATTCGTGAAACCACGCTCTGAGACACATTCAGAATCCCAGCAACACGACGTTGAGAGACGCAAGATTCCAACATTCCGACGCAACGATTCATTTCTTCGGGGCTCAGACGGTTTCTTAGTTGTCCCCCTAGGCATTTTAGTGTTTCACAAATCAAATGAAGTCCTTTTTACGCTTGGTAAAGGAACACTGACAAGTTTGATTGGTCTGTTGGAAAGCAGTGCTACGCAAGATTTTGGGGGTGCATGAATTCATTTGCGAATTGTGAGAAGTGTACACTTTTATGAGTACTGAAATGCACACGAGTTTCTGCTTAAGATATTTATCAATATACCGAGTACAAATTCTGTCAAGAACTTATAAATTTTCTGTGCAAAATTTGGTACATAAAAAGTGATCCCTATCAAAATTTGAGTAGTATATATAGGGGGTAACTGATAAAACATGCTCTATGTCGCACGGTTGTGTTATCGTATTGGGCTTTTTTTTTTCTTCAGAACAATTAGACGTTGACTGGGCTCTCAAGAAATTTGGCGTGAACAAAATCTTCAAAGCGATGAAAGGGATGTTCGACTGGGTTCTATTGGATCCCAACGCTCAGGTCAATGGTATTATAGTTATTGAAGATATGACGGGATTCAGTATCAAGCATTCCATGGCAATTTATACTAGAGAAAATTCAAAGAAATTTATTGCCACTTTCCAGGTAATTATAAATGAGACGGGGCACAGCATTTCCTACTATTTCCACGTACATGTGCGCCCAGCGAAGAATCAGATCAGCCTGCGCATCCATATAGTCTAACCAGAGATTTCTCTTGCTGCATGAAGGAGTATTTGGCCCTTAGCTATCCTTAGAGCGCACAACGAAGACTCTGATCAGACTGCGCGGATGCGCAGGCTGATCTGAGTCTTCGTTGGGCGCACCTATCTTTTTGTAGGTTTTGTCGTGTATACTACAGAAAATTCAAAGAAATTTATTGCCATTTACCAGGTAATTATAAATATCATAGTCAAGTGGTTCAAAATTATTGAAATCGTTAGTTAAAACATTAATCATATAATATGGCATATATATTAGCTTTTTGCACGTCCAGCGGGGCTTGGAGAAATAGAATGGGCTGCATAGTGCTTCAGTGCAGAGTTAAAACCGACCGCCTAATTCTGCTCAGGCACAGTGGTGCGAGTCTGACCCTCCCTTCATATAAAACAGTTGTTTTGGGTTATTAGGGCTTGATATGTCATTTCAGCTCAATGCCGGGTAAAAAACCCACAAAATCGGAAGCAACGTATCCAAAATGACCTAAGCAGCGTTGACGGGGACATAAAACCTCGACACAAACGAACAAACCAGTATTTCGCTGAGGAAATGTGAATAGTTTTTCAAGTTGCAAAAGCTAGTCACATTTTTTCAGCAAAAACATCAATTTGCATGCACAGTCGAACTTCAATAGCCCGAACACCTTTGGGTCGTCGAAAATCTGTTCGAGATAGGGATAATTCGAGCCACTGAGGGTTACTGCCAGGAGGCATAACGAGATACTTTTTGAAAATTTTTCTGCGCTCTATAATGAAAATGTATGCTGTGTGTACTCATTAGAATCGCCTAATCAAGGCGATTCTAATGAGTACACACAACAAACATTTGCAAAATAAATTACAAAAATCTCCTAAATTATCCCCCACTATTTCTTATGTAGAGAATTTCCCTAGGGGCTCAAGAACGGGTTCGGCTCAGCCATGGTAAACGAGCCATCGGTGTTCGAGCCATCGAAGTTCTACTGTATTAGATATTGCCCTTGTCTTGATAAAATCATCAACATTTTAACCACAAACAAGCTCTTTATTCTAGCAATACAGTGAACAATTAAGGCCACCTTAAATTAAAGACCACCTTAAATTAAGAATAATTCTGCTTCGAAAAAGCTTAATTAGAACGATTGTCATTCTTTCTCTGTGTTTTCTGCACACAGTGTCCCCTTATTATGGACCACCTTTGGGACTGTTCAAAAGTGGTCTTAAAGACCACTTTTGAACAGTCCCAAAGGTGGTCTTAATATAGGAATTTTACTGTACTTTGAGCAGCTAGAACCAGAATACATAATTATTAAGAATACTTTTTTTCTTGTCTCTTCTGACAAATGTGCTTTAGATACTCATCTGTATCATACATTTAGTATGAAATACTTAGTTTTTGATTATGCGATACGAACGTGACACCAATGCACGTATCACGCTTGCACGTGCTGCCATGTCGCATGGGCTTTATCATACCCCAAAAATCAATATCACAACCCTTTATCGCACCCCTAAGCCTATATCATACCTCTGACGTCTCCCTATTCGGAACACGCGGCGTTCTTCCTTTTGCGGCATTTCGCATTTGTTGTTCAGGACGCCATTTGCAAGTTTCAATATTTTTGTCTGTTTGAACTGTTTGGCAAAAAAAAAAAAAAAAAAACATGGCACGGCGCAGCGAATACGAGAAGAAAATGTAACTAACTTTGGTATTAGGCAGATGCAATTAATACAATTTGTTTTTAACAATTGTTTTTAAGTGAAATGTATGATAAATAGATTATGATATGGCATTTTTCATATCATATCCCATATCAGCCCTCGACCCATATCAGCCCTCGGACCTTCGGCCCTCGGGCTGATATGAGAGTCTCGGGCTGATACGGGGTATGATATGAAAAATTCTATATGATAATCTCCTTGTATCACATGAGTGAGTGAGTATTTGAGTTTTACGCCCCCACCAACAGCTTAGATCATACGGAGACGAGACCTCGGTTTAAAGACGCATCCGAAACTCTGGAGAAGCCCGGGATCGATCCTGCGACCCCTGGTTTACAAGGCGAGTAGCGTGACCACTACACCAAGGAGGCTTCTCTGTATCACATGAATGATTCTTGTAATACCCATCGGCCCCCGCCCATCGGGCACTGAAGAAATATACGGGCTGCATGATGCTTCCACGCAGAGCTTAAACCGACCCGCACACGATTACTGATAAACCGCTTAGAGGATATAAGCCTGCCCAGGCAAAGCGGTGCGAGTAGGCCCGTCCGTGCTTATAAACCCTATTGGTTTCATTGGGCGGCAGGGCTTGAGATGTCATTTCATCACAAATTTGGGTAAAAGTCCCACAAAATTGGAAGCAACGTCTCCAAAATGACCTTTACAGTGTTGACGGGGACGTTAAACCTCAAATCAATCAAACAAAACTTGTAATACCCAGCAATAATTAGCTGACTTTTTTTCCAAGTTTGTATCAACTTATCTGATTTCCAAAGAATGTTTTTAGCTCACCTGTCAGGTAGTGACAAGGTGAGCTTTTGTGATCACTTTTCGTCCGTCGTGCGTCTGTGCGTCCGTGCGTGCGTCCGTGCGTCCGTGCGTCCGTAAACAATTTCAAATAAGTATATCTCGAATACCCCATGGTCAATCTTGATCAAATTTCATGAGAAGCATCATCAGGTAGGGGGGGGGTGGGAAAGGCTGCATAAGGTTTTTGGGCTGATCAGATTGGAATTCTTGTTGCCATGGCAACATATAGCTCCCATAGACTTACAATGGGAAAAAATTAAAATATCTTCTTCTCTGAAACCACAGGGCCCAGAGCTTAGATATTTAGCATGTATTAACGGCCAGTGGTCACCTACATAATTCCTGCCATTCATGCCCCTGGGGTCCAAATTGGCCACACCCCGGGGCCCCTTCGCTCCCATAGACTCATAATGGAACAAAAAGCTTCAAAAATCTTCTTCTCTGAAACCACAGGGCCCAGAGCTTAGATATTTAGCATGTAGCAATGGCAAGTGGTCACCTACATAATTCCTGCCAATCATGCCCCTGGGGTCCAAACGGGCCACGCCCTGGGCCCTTTAGCTCCTATAGACTCATAATGGAAAAAAAGCTTCAAAAATCTTCTTCTCTGAAACCACAGGGCCCAGAGCTAAGATATTTAGCATGTATTAACGGCCAGTGGTCACCTACATAATTCCTGCCATTCATGCACCTGGGGTCTAAATTGGCCACGCCCCGGGGCCCCTTCGCTCCCATAGACTCATAATGGAACAAAAAGCTTCAAAAATCTTCTTCTCGGAAAACACAGGGCCCAGAGCTTAGAAATTTAGCATGAAGCAATGGCAAGTGGTCATCTACATAATTCCTGTCAATCATGCCCCTGGGGTCCAAACGGGCCACGCCCCAGGGCCCTTTAGCTCCTATAGACTCATAATGGAAAAAAAGCTTCAAAAATCTTCTTCTCTGAAACCACAGGGCCCAGAGCTTAGATATTTAGCATGTATTAACGGCCAGTGGTCACCTACATAATTCCTGCCATTCATGCCCCTGGGGTCCAAATTGGCCACGCCCCGGGGCCCCTTCGCTCCCATAGACTCATAATGGAACAAAAAGCTTCAAAAATCTTCTCCTCGGAAACCACAGGGCCCAGAGCTTAGATATTTAGCATGTAGCAATGGCAAGTGGTCACCTACATAATTCCTGCCAATCATGCCCCTTGGGTCCAAACGGGCCGTGCCCCGGGCCCTTTAGCTCCTTTAGACTCATAATGGAAAAAAAACTTCAAAAATCTTCTTCTCTGAAACCACAGGGCCCAGACCTGAGATATTTGGCATGTAGCAACGGAAAGTGGTCACCTACATAATTCCTACCAATCATGCCCCTGGGATCCAAATTGGCCACGCCCCAGGGCCCCTTAGCTCCTATAGACTCATAATAAAAAAAAAGTTTCAAAAAACTTCTTCTCTGAAACCACAGGGCCCAGAGCTTAGATATGTAGCATGTAGCAACGGCAAGTGGTCACCTACATAAGTCCTGCCAATCATGCCCCTGGGTTCCAAATGGGTGACGCCCCGGGGCCCCTTCGCTCCCATAGACTCAAAATGGTGCAAAAAGCTTCAAAAATCTTCTTCTTGGAAACCACAGGGCCCAGAGCTTAGATATTTAGCAGGTAGCAACGGCAAGTGGTCACCTATATAATTCCTGCCATTCATGCCCCTGGGGTCCAACCGGGCCACGCCCCGGGGCCCTTTAGCTCCTATAGACTCATAATGGAAAAAAGCTTCAACAATCTTCTTCTCGGAAACCACAGGGCCAAGAGCTTAGATATTTAGCATGTAGCAATGGCAAGTGGTCACCTACATAATTCCTGCCAATCATGCCCCTGGGGTCCAAACGGGCCACGCCCCGGGCCCTTTAGCTCCTATAGACTCATAATGGAAAAAAAGCTTCAAAAATCTTCTTCTCTGAAACCACAGGGCCCAGAGCTAAGATATTTAGCATGTATTAACGGCCAGTGGTCACCTACATAATTCCTGCCATTCATGCCCCTGGGGTCCAAATTGGCCACACCCCGGGGCCCCTTCGCTCCCATAGACTCATAATGGAACAAAAAGCTTCAAAAATCTTCTTCTCTGAAACCACAGGGCCCAGAGCTTAGATATTTAGCATGTAGCAATGGCAAGTGGTCACCTACATAATTCCTGCCAATCATGCCCCTGGGGTCCAAACGGGCCACGCCCCGGGCCCTTTAGCTCCTATAGACTCATAATGGAAAAAAAGCTTCAAAAATCTTCTTCTCTGAAACCACAGGGCCCAGAGCTAAGATATTTAGCATGTATTAACGGCCAGTGGTCACCTACATAATTCCTGCCATTCATGCACCTGGGGTCTAAATTGGCCACGCCCCGGGGCCCCTTCGCTCCCATAGACTCATAATGGAACAAAAAGCTTCAAAAATCTTCTTCTCGGAAAACACAGGGCCCAGAGCTTAGAAATTTAGCATGAAGCAATGGCAAGTGGTCATCTACATAATTCCTGTCAATCATGCCCCTGTGGTCCAAACGGGCCACGCCCCAGGGCCCTTTAGCTCCTATAGACTCATAATGGAAAAAAAGCTTCAAAAATCTTCTTCTCTGAAACCACAGGGCCCAGAGCTTAGATATTTAGCATGTATTAACGGCCAGTGGTCACCTACATAATTCCTGCCATTCATGCCCCTGGGGTCCAAATTGGCCACGCCCCGGGGCCCCTTCGCTCCCATAGACTCATAATGGAACAAAAAGCTTCAAAAATCTTCTCCTCGGAAACCACAGGGCCCAGAGCTTAGATATTTAGCATGTAGCAATGGCAAGTGGTCACCTACATAATTCCTGCCAATCATGCCCCTTGGGTCCAAACGGGCCGTGCCCCGGGCCCTTTAGCTCCTTTAGACTCATAATGGAAAAAAAAACTTCAAAAATCTTCTTCTCTGAAACCACAGGGCCCAGACCTGAGATATTTGGCATGTAGCAACGGAAAGTGGTCACCTACATAATTCCTACCAATCATGCCCCTGGGATCCAAATTGGCCACGCCCCAGGGCCCCTTAGCTCCTATAGACTCATAATAAAAAAAAAGTTTCAAAAAACTTCTTCTCTGAAACCACAGGGCCCAGAGCTTAGATATGTAGCATGTAGCAACGGCAAGTGGTCACCTACATAAGTCCTGCCAATCATGCCCCTGGGTTCCAAATGGGTGACGCTCCGGGGCCCCTTCGCTCCCATAGACTCAAAATGGTGCAAAAAGCTTCAAAAATCTTCTTCTTGGAAACCACAGGGCCCAGAGCTTAGATATTTAGCAGGTAGCAACGGCAAGTGGTCACCTATATAATTCCTGCCATTCATGCCCCTGGGGTCCAACCGGGCCACGCCCCGGGGCCCTTTAGCTCCTATAGACTCATAATGGAAAAAAGCTTCAACAATCTTCTTCTCGGAAACCACAGGGCCAAGAGCTTAGATATTTAGCATGTAGCAATGGCAAGTGGTCACCTACATAATTCCTGCCAATCATGCCCCTGGGGTCCAAACGGGCCATGCCCCGGGCCCTTTAGCTCCTATAGACTCATAATGGAAAAAAGCTTCAAAAATCTTCTTCTCTGAAACCACAGGGCCCAGAGCTGAGATATTTGGCATGTAGCAATGGAAAGTGGTCACCTACATAATTCCTGCCAATCATGCCCCTGGGGTCCAAATGGGCCACGCCCCGGGGCCCCTTAGCTCACATAGACTCTTAATGGAAAAAAAAGCTTCAAAAATCTTCTACTCAGAAACCACAGGGCCCAGAGCTTAGATATTTAGCATGTAGCAATGGCAAGTGGTCACCTACATAATTCCTGCCAATCATGCCCCTGGGGTCCAAATTGGCCACGCCCCGGGGCCCCTTAGCTCCCAAAGACGCATAATGGAAAAAACCTTCAAAAATCTTCTTCTCTGCAACCATAGGGCCCAGAGCTTAGATATTTAGCATGTAGCAACGGCCAGTGGTCACCTACATAATTCCTGCCAATCATGCCCCTGGGTTCCATATGGGCGACGCCCCGGGCCCCCTTCGCTCCCATAGACTCATAATGGAACAAAAAGCTTCAAAAATCTTCTCCTCGGCAATCACAGGGCCCAGAGCTTAGATATTTAGCATGTAGAAGTGGCAAGTGGTCACCTACATAATTCCTGGCAATCATGCCCCTGGGGTCCAAACGCCCCCCCCCCCCCCCCCCCCGGGCCCTTTAGCTCATATAGACTCTTAATGCAAAAAAGCTTCAAAAATCTTCTTCTCTGAAACCACAGGGCCCAGAGCTGAGGTATTTGGCATGTAGCAACGGCAAGTGGTCACCTACATAAATCCTGCCAATCATGCCCCTAGGGTCCAAATGGGCCACACGCCGGGGCCCCTTTGTTCACATAGACTAATAATTGAAAAATTAAAAGCTTCATAAATCTTCTTCTCTTAAACCACAGGGCCCAGAGTTTAGATATTTAGCATGTACCAACGGCAAGTGGTCACCTACAACATTCCTGCCAATCATGCCCCTGGGGTCCAAATGGGCCACGCGCAGGGGCCCCTTTGCTCCCATAGACTCATATTTAAAAAAAGCTTAAAAAATCTTCTTCTCTGAAACCACAGCACCCAGAGCTTAGATATTTAGCATGTAGCAATGGCAAGTGGTCACCTACATAATTCCTGCCAGTCATGCCCCTGGGGTCCAAAAGGGCCACGCCCCGGGGCCCCTTAGCTCCTATAGGCTCATAATGGAAAAAAAAACTTCAAAAATCTTCTTCTCTGAAACCACAGGGCCCAGAGCTGAGATATGTGGCATGTAGCAACGGCAAGTGGTCACCTACAAAAATCCTGCCAATCATGTCCGTGGGGTCCAAATGGGCCACGCCCCGGGGCCCCTTAGCTCCCATAGACTCATAATGGAAAAAAACTTCAAAATTCTTCTTCTCTGAAACCATAAGTCCCAGAGCTTAGGTATTTAGCATGTAGCAATGTCGAGTGGTCGCCTACATGAATCCTGCCAATCATGCCCCTGGGGTCCAAATCCTGTGGCCCCTTAACTCCAACAAACTTATAATGGAAAAAGCTTCAAACATCTTCTTTGAAACCATGAAGTACAGACCTTAGATATTTAGTATATAGCAACACAAAATGGTCGCCTACATACACCTGCCAACCGTGCCCTTTGGCTCATTAGCTTCTATAGACTTATACTTGAAAAAACTTAAAAAAATTTTTTTCTCCAAAACCATAAGGCACAGATTTTGTTTGATTTGAGGTTTTACATCGCCGACAACACTGTATTGGTCATTTTGGAGATGTCTCTTCCAATTTTGTGGGACTTTTACCAGACATTGAGATGAAATTACATCTAAAGCCCTGTCGCCCAATGAAACCAGTAGGGTTTGTAAGCATGGACACCGCTTTGCCTGAGCTTAGATATTTAGTATGTAGCAATGTCAAGTGGTCTCCTACACTAATGATTTTCTCGTACACAGGTGAGCGATATAGGGCCATTGGGCCCTCTTGTTTACAGCTGGACCGACAATTTAACATTAGCCGAATGATGTTATGTTCAGTGTGCAGGGGTATGAGGTGCCATTTTACTATAAATTCATATTTTGTGATATCACTAAATCCAATTAGTGATATCGCTAATTATATTTAGTGAAATTACTAAATAGAGATGATTTTCCGATATCAAAAAAAAACCGAATTAGTGATATTACAAAATCGATTTAGTGGTATCACTAAATGAAAAAGTGATACCACTAAATCAATTTTATTTTGTGATGTCAAAAATCGAACAAGTGATATCACTTAATTGATTTGTGATATCACTAATTCGATTTTGTGGTATCACTAAATAGACATGAATAAATGCTATCACAAAAATCGTATTAGTGATATCACAAAATGACTGTGTTACATGTATCACTAAATATGAACTAATTAATCTTTGTCCCTTCGAAAGTCTTGAAAGGATGAACGGCGCCCGATTTGTTTTTTAAGGGTATAAATGAGGGGGGAAATAGTTTTTAGGAGACACTATCAAAGTTTATCGACTGCCCGAGAGTCAAGCCTTGACCGCTGGGTTGATATCGCCCGAGCCGCAGGCTCGGGCTATATCAACCC
Organism: Lucinisca nassula; assembly: GCA_963580285.1. Lineage (NCBI taxonomy): Eukaryota > Metazoa > Mollusca > Bivalvia > Lucinida > Lucinidae > Lucinisca > Lucinisca nassula. The sequence goes on from OY757017.1 coordinate 1,858,811, forward strand.
GGAGGTCCAGGCCCTGGCCCGAGGGCAGTCCATAAACCTTGACGGTGCCCGAAGCTTAGGTTTATATTGCTTTTACTGCATTGATCTTAAACATTTATGACAATTGGCAGTCATAAAAATAATTTAAAATTTTAGCAATCTCAATACGGTCTGCACTGATTGCCCTGACGTTTCCGTCCCGATATCAGAATTTTTACAATAAAATGTTGTTTGTCTCTAAACCTATAGGACATGATGCTAACGAAAGAACTTTATCGTGATTATCCGTTAAAATTTCCCGGTTATCTCATTGGCGGGCACTGTCACACTTGACTTGGACCAGTCCGAGTCAAATGCGATAATTCCCGCTGTGCCTCTACCGCAGAACAGCGTCTTGCACGTGATGCGTTTATTTCTAGCCGTGTCTAGTGTTTTCATTTGTGATATGCACCAAATGACATTGGTATCTTTCTATGATAAAGATAAGAGCTGTTTTTGCATTATCAGAATTCATGCTTTTTATTCAAAACAGTAATTTATTAATGACAGCAACCATGTTATCCAAGGGGCTTGAAGACATAGATGGGCTGCTAGATGCTTCCACGCAGAGCTGAAACCCGCACATGATTACTGGTAAACCGCTTAGAGGATCTAAGCTTGCCCAGGCAAAGCGGTGCGAATCGGCCCGTCCATGCATATAAATATTATTGGTTTAATTGTGCGGCAGAGCTTGAGATGCCATTTCATCTCAATGTCGGGTAAAAGTCTCACAAAATTGGAAGCAACGTCTCCAAAATGACCTTTACAGTGCTGATGGGGACGTTAAACTTCAAATAAAAAAAAAAAAACAAAGCAGGAAATCCACTGGTATCTTTCTATGAAAAAGATAAGAGCTGTTTTTGCTTTATCAAAATTCATGCGTGTCATTCAAGTCACTAATTTGTTAATGAAAGCAACCATGTTATCCACGCAGGTAACTTTTGAGACCAGCACGAACTACTGATTCTGGGTTCTCGCAAAACAGAGGCACACACTAGTGATGATGACTGATTTCTGATGCCTCTTATTTAGGAACCATTCTCTCCCTTCTGCTGATTCAAGAAGGGCAATTGTCAATTTCTGGCGAAAGAATGTACACTGTACCGGTTAACCGCTTACGTATAAGCTTGCCTATTAAAAGTGTGGATAGGTAAACTGACCGGCTTAAAAATTACCTAAATAGTGTTGACCGGGCCGTTAAACTCCAATACAAACAAATCTTGTCTAGGAACAGCTGAGATCGGTAATTCGTGATAGGTAATTTTTGTCAATTCTTCTTAAAAAACTATGTTGTGGATATTCATTTGAATCGCCTCGCCGATGCGGCTCAAATGAATATCCACAACATAGTATTTGGAGAGATAAGGGAACTTACCCTTCATATGTCATCAAAAACCCAACTTATACAGTAAAATTCATATAAGACCACCTTTGGGACGGTTCAAAAGTGGTCTTTAAGACCACTTTTGAACAGTCCCAAAGGTGGTACCTGTCCAGGGGACACTGTGTGCAGAAAACACGAAGAACGAATAACTTCAACCTTCTAAATAAGCTTTTTAAAGCAGAATTGGTCTTAATTTTAGGTGGCCTTAATAGCGGAATGTTACTGTATGTTTGCCTTGCTCTTGTTTCAGGATGCCTACCCATGTCGGAACAAGGCCATGTATTTCTACAATGAACCTCCCATCTTCGACCCCTTCTTCACAATGATAAAACCCTTTATGAAGAAGAAACTGAGCGATCGGGTAAATATGAACGATTGTAGCAAAGTCCTGGGGCCAGTTGTTCAAAACTAACGGCGCCGTTAGTTAACGTATCGTTAAAATTTTGATCATTTATTATGGCAAATATGCTAATATTTTTTTCAGAACAAATGTGAACAGCTTTTGCATTCATTTTTCTTTTCATCAAAAATACCAAAATTGCGAATATTAAACTTGCTAGAACACTTTACAACATGACCACTAACGAGCTCGTTAAGCTAACGATGCTTTGAACAACTGGCCCCTGCATGTTTTGCAGAACTCATGACAGCAACACACAAACTATGTACATGATTCAACAGCCTGGGGTCAGTAAGATCATTGACAATCGAACCCAAAACTCAAACCGTCATCACGATAACAAGCCCGTGAAACGAAGACAACTCTAAACCCCACTTTATATAGAGACAAGGGGGGTTTATGGGGGTATACATTATCTGCTTTAATTTTGCTCAAAAACATAGATTGTGGGTACCCGTCAGAACCACCTCAATGAGCCGGTTCTAATGAGCACACACAATCTATGTTGAACGCAGAAATAAGAAAGATGCTACAGTTTTTACCTATTATTTCTGACACCATGTTGAATGCCATTAGTAATTATGGATATGTTTCCTGATGTTGAGCCCACCCCTTTTTAGGATGATTGTTTGTCATTAAGGCAACACACCCGTGCGACATTGTGCATTTGCATATCTCCAAAATGGCTACTTTTCTGATGAAAATACGTATTATTTTTATTATTTATACTGTAAGCGTAGGTTGTGATCCCACAGCCTATGTCTTCAAGCAGAAATAAGAAAATAATGTATACCCCAGTAAGCACCAGACTTTTCTTTATAAGGTGGGGTTCATCACGAAAACACACCTATATACTTTTGACCCCCTTGAACCCCACTTTTACATAGTAAAACTGGGTTTTATAGGGGTAAACCTTTTTTCTAAGTTCTGCTCTAAAATATAGATTGTGGGTACTCGTTAGAACCGCCTCGATGAGGCGGTTCTAACGAGTGCCCACAATTTATATTTGGAGCAGAAATAAGAAAAATATCACAATTTTTCATCATAAAATTTTCATTTTTTCGGCGATAAAGGTTGCAATGTATTTGTATAGGCGTGTTTGCGTAATGTTTTGGGGGTGATCATTTCACGGACTAGTTTACCTGATGGTCAGATGGCCCTAGTAGCTTTTCGTTGTTGATGTCTTTGTGTCTTTCACTGAATCGAAAAGGGCCATGAATTCTTTTCGATGTTTCGCTGCGTAAGAGGGTTATCTATACAATTTGGACTGGAATCATGTGTTGTGTTTGTTGTGTGTTGTGTCTGATCAGGGTCTACACTGTTTTCTTAAATACTGGCAGCTAAGGGTTAACCGATAGAGTATAAGTCTCGGATCAAGAATATTATACCAGCCTACATTCAGAGACACATGGGTACGGGTAAACCGCTTAAAGGCCTATGTCCTCCCATAGCAAAGTGGTGCGCTTAGAGGGTCTATGCCTGCCCAGGCAAAGTGGTGGGAGTCGAGCCGTCTCTACATACGAGTATATTAATAAACCCCTTTTTGTTTGTTCGGGCGGCAGGCCTTGAGATATTATTTTCTCTCGATGTCGGGTAAAAATCCTACAAAATTGGAAGCAACGTCTCCAAATTGACCTAAATAGCGTTGACGGGGACGTGAAACCTAAATTCAAACAAACACTCAGATACAATGGACAAACCAGTGCTGTCAGTACTTTGATTACAAACTAGGATGCAAATGAAGAACATTTTGTCCACAAACATTGTGATAACACATCCGTGTGACATAGTGCATTGTTCATATCTCCAAAATGACTATTTTTCTGACGAAAATCCATGATATTTCTCTTACAAATACTCCAAACATAGGTTGTGGGTGCTCGTTAGAACCGCCCCAATGAGGCGGTTCTAACGAGTACCCACAACCTATGTCTTGGAGTAGAAATAAGAAAAATAGTATATACCCCCGTAAACCCCAGTTTTCTGTATACAAAGAGGGGATGTAAGGGGGTGCTCATTTCACGGACTTGTTCACGTGATGAATGTGTCCGTTTATTTCATATAGAGTCAATTTACCTTGTCACACCGCCACAAAAATAAGAAATATAGTAAAATTCCTATATTAAGACCACCTCTGTGACTGTTCAAAACTGGTCTTGAAGACCACTTTTCAACAGTCCCAAAGGTGGTCCATGACCAAAAGACAATGTTTTCAGAAAACACAAAGGAAGAATAACAGTTACTGCACTCTTCAGAATAAGCTTTTTAAACAAGAACTGCATCACGAAAACACACCTTTATAATTTTGACCCCCTTGAACCCCACTTTCATATAGTAAAACTGGGGTTTCCGGGGGTATACCTTATTTTTCTTATTTCTGCTCTAAAATAAAGATCGTGGGTAGTCGTTAGAACCGCCTCGATGAGGCGGTTTTAACGAGTGCCCACAATCTATATGTTGAGCAGAAATAAGAAAAATATCACAATTTTTCGTCGTAAAATGTTCATTTTCTTTGGCGATAAAGGTGGCAATGTATTTGTATAGGCGCGTTTGCGTAATGGCTCGCAATTTTAGGCGGGCTTGATAGCGAAATTTCACTGTATTTGTCTGCAAAATATATTTTATATATTTTACAACCCATTTCTGGAGACCTCATTTGAACATTTACCGTCGTGAACCATATGACAATGGAAACATTGCTTGTGACTAACCACACGTAATCAGCATTGGAATCAGAGAAATAATAGCAATATTTAATATGTGCTGTATTACTAGATTTCATACGGCCCCCGCCCAAAGGGGCTTGAAGAAATATATGGGCTGCATGATGCTTCCACGCAGAGCTGAATCCGGCCCGCACACTAGTACTGGTAAACCGCTTAGAGGATCTAAGCCTGTCTAGGAACCGCGGTGCGAGGCGGACCGTCCATGCTAATAAACCCTATTGGTTTCATTGGGCGACAGGGCTTAGACCTATGTCTTGGAGTAGAAATAAGAAAAATAGTATATACCCCCGTAGACCCCAGTTTTCTGTATACAAAGAGGGGATGTAAGGGGGTGCTCATTTCACGGACTTGTTCACGTGATGAATGTGTCAGTTTATTTCATATAGAGTCAATTTACCTTGCCACACCGCCACAAAAATAAGAAATATAGTAAAATTCCTATATTAAGACCACCTCTGGGACTAAGCCTGTCTAGGAACCGCGGTGCGAGGCGGACCGTCCATGCTAATAAACCCTATTGGTTTCATTGGGCGACAGGGCTTGACATGTCATTTCATCTCAATGTCGGGTAAAAGTCCCACAGAATTGGAAGCAACGTCTCCAAAATGGCCTTTATAGTGTTGACGGGGACGTTAAACCTCAAATCAACCAACCAACTAGATTTCATAGGAACAGATAAGGTGGTTATTTTGTGATAATTGAAGGATAGTTTTCCTTATTTCTCCATATAAACTAATGTTGTGGTATTCATTAGAACCGCCTCCACGAGGCGGTTCTAATGAATACCCACAACACAGGTTTTTATGGAGAATTGATAAAAACTATCATTCAATTATCGTTTCTGTTTCGGCCCCCGCCTATCGGGGCTTGAAGAAATAGATGAGCTGCATGATGCTTCCACGCAGAGCTGAAACAGACCGCACACGAGTGCTTGTAAACCGCTTAGAGGATCTTAGCTTGCCAAGGTAAAGCGGTGTGAGGCGGTCCGTCCATGCTTATAAACCCTATTGGTTTCATTGGGCGACAGGGCTTGAGATGTCATTTCATCTCAGTGGCGGTTAAAAGTCCCACAAAATTGGAAGCAACGTCTCCAAAATGACCTATACAGTGTTGACGGAGAGTTAAACCTCAAATCAAACAAACAAACTATGTGACTTGTGATAATTATTGTTAACACTGTTTACTCAGATGCATATGGTAGGGAAGAACCTAACTAGTTTGTATGAGAAGGTAGATATGGACATGTTACCCACAGACTATCTACCAGATGATTATACTAGGTCTAAAGTGGGCTCAGCTAAGGATGTTGTAGGTAAGAGTTACCATATATATCATTTTAGGGGAAAATATGGAACCCTTCTCATAACAAAAGACACATATCGTTTTCGCCCCCGCCCATAGGGGCTTGAAGAAGTATATGGGCTGCATGATGCTTCCACGCAGAGCTGAATCCAGCCCGCACACTAGTACTGGTAAACGGCTTAGAGGATCTAAGCCTGTCCAGTAACCGCGGTGCGAGGCGGACCGTCCATGCTAATAAACCATATTGGTTTCATCGGGCGACAGGGCTTGAGATGTAATTTCATCTCAATGTCGGGTAAAAGTCCCACAAAATTGGAAGCAACGTCTCCAAAATGACCTTTACAGTGTTGACGGGGACGTTAAACCTCAAATCAAACAAACAAACAAACACATATCATTTTTTATGTATAGCCGGGCCTCCGTGGCCTAGTGATTAAGAGCGCTGACTCTTAATCATTAGGTCTCTCACCGCTGGGGTTCGAGCCTCGCTCGGGTCACATGTAGGATGCCAAGTTCTGTAATGGAAGATCAGGTGGTTTTTCTGCGGGTACTCCAGTTTTCGCCCACCTCTGATTAACGATCGGCTCGATATGAGTGAAATAATCTTGAAAAGGCCGTAAAACCAAAATAAAAAAAAGCATATCATTTTTCTTATTTATGAGCGAAAACAAAGTTATGGGTACTCATTAGCAGATAAGAGAATGAGTTACCATATAAATCATGTGGGGACAATATGGAACCCTTCTTATAGCCAAAGATAAGAGCTGGTATCCACATGTTATTTTTCCTATTTCTGAACGAAAATATATGTTGTGGGTACTCATTAGAAGCACCTCGCTGAGGTGCTTCTAATAAGTACCCACAACAACTCATCAGAAGAACCTCGCTGAGGTGCTTCTAATAAGTACCCACAACAACTCATCAGAAGAACCTCGCTGAGGTGCTTCTAATAAGTACCCACAACAACTCATCAGTAGACCTCGCTGAGGTGCTTCTAATAAGTACCCACAACAACTCATCAGTAGAGCCTCGCTGAGGTGCTTCTAATAAGTACCCACAACAAACCATCAGTAGACCTCGCTGAGGTGCTTTTAATAAGTACCCACAACAACTCATCAGTAGAACCTCGCTGAGGTGCTTCTAATAAGTACCCACAACAACTCATCAGTAGAACCTCCCCGAGGTGCTTCTATTGAGTACCCACAACAACTCATCAGTAGAACCTCGCTGAGGTGCTTCTAATAAGTACCCACAACAACTCATCAGTAGAACCTGGCTGAGGTGCTTATAATAAGTACCCACAACAACTCATCAGAAAAACCTCGCTGATGTGCTTCTAATGAGTACCCACAACAACTCATCAGTAGAACCTCGCTGAGGTGCTTATAATAAGTACCCACAACAACTCATCAGTAGAACCTCGCTGATGTGCTTCTAATAAGTACCCACAACAACTCATTAGTAGAACCTCGCTGTGGTGCTTCTAATGAGTACCCACAACAACTCATCAGTAGAACCTCGCTGAGGTGCTTCTAATAAGTACCCACAACAACTCATCAGAAGAACCTCGCTGAGGTGCTTCTAATAAGTACCCACAACAACTCATCAGAAGAACCTCGCTGAGGTGCTTCTAATGAGTACCCACAACAACTCATCAGTAGAACCTCGCTGAGGTGCTTCTAATGAGTACCCACAACAACTCATCAGCAGAACCTCACCGAGGTGCTTCTAATGAGTACCCACAACAACTCATCAGCAGAACCTCGCTGAGGTGCTTCTAATAAGAAATAAGCAAAATATCAGTACTTTTCGGATGAAAACAGAGCTTTATCTGTAGCAACGCTTCTGCATAGTCACTCGGGCTTGGTATATGGGCGCTATCCACTAAAAGACAAAAAAAAGAAAGCTTTTGCAAACAATGTTCTCTTCGACCCCGCCCATTGGGGCACCCCACTGTGGCTTTTTTTTAGAAAAACTTCGTCATCGCTCTCGCCCCTACATTTCTTCACCGATTTCAGTATATGTTCCTTATGACAATATCTTGGGCGAGGTCGACTTTCAAGGTCATGGCCACAAGGTCAAGGTCACTGTGGCTATTTTTATAAAAACTTTGTCATCACTCCAGCGCTTACATTTCTCCACTGATTTCAATATTACTTCACACAAATGTTCCTTATGACAATATCTTGGGCGAGTTCGACTTTTAAGGTCATGGCCACAAGGTCAGGGTCATGTGGCTATTTTTAGAAAAGTCTTTGTCATCGGTCTAGCGCCTACATTTCTTCACCAATTTCAATATAACTGCACACAAATGTTCCTTATGACAATATCTCGAGCTACTTCGACTTTCAACGTGGTGGCTTCATGGTCAAGGTCACTGTAGCTATTTTTAGAAAAACATTTATCATCGCTCTAGAGCCTACATTCCTTCACCGATTTCAATATCACTTCACACAACTGTTTCTTATGACAGTATCTCGAAAGAGTTCGACTTTCAAGGTTGTGACCTCAAGGTCAAGGTCACTGTGGCTATTTTCAGAACAACTTTGTCATCGCTCTAGCGCCTACATTTCTTCGCCGATTTCAATATATATTCACACAAATGTTTCTTATGACAATATCTTAAGCGAGTTTGACTTTAAATGCCGTTTTCTTATGGTCAAGGTAACTGTGGCTATTTTAGAAAAACTTTGTCATCGCATAAGCGCCTATATTTCCTTACCGATTTCAATATAATTTCACACAAATCTTCCTTATGACAATACATCGAGCAAGTCCGACGTTCAAGGTTGTAACCTCAAGGTCAAAGTCACTTTGGCTATTTTTAGAGAAAAAAAATTGTCATTGCTAGCGCCTATATTTATTTACCGATTTCAATATGACTTCACACAAATGTTCCTCATGACTATATCTTGAGATAGGTCGACTTTCAAGGTCATGGCCTCAAGGTCAAAGTCCATGTGCTATTTTTAGAAAAAAACTGTGTCATCTCTCTAGCGCCTACATTTATTGACCAGTTTTAATATAACTTCACACATGCTGCTTATGATCATATCTCGAGAGAGTTCGACTTTCAAGGTCATGGGGTCAAGGTCACTGTGGCTTTTTTTAGAAAAAAAAACTTTGTCATCCCTCTAGCGCTTACACTTACTGACGGATTTTAATATAACTTCACACAAATGGTACTTATAATAATTTCTCAAGCAAGTTCACTTTCAAGGTCATGGTGTCAAGGTCAAGGTCATTGTGGCTCTTTTTAGAGAAAACAAATCATCACTCTAGCACCTACATTTATTGATGGCTTTTAATAGAACTTCACACAAATGTTTCTTATGATAATATCTCGAGTTGGTTTGACTTTCAAGGTCATGGCCTCAAGGCCAAGGTTACTGTGGCTATTTTTAGAAAACTTTTGATCACTCTAGCGCCTACATTTATTGACAGATTTTCAATATAACTTCACACAAATGTTGCTTATTATAATATCTCGAGCGAGTTCGACTTTCAAGGCATGACCTTTTGCCTACATTTATTGAACATCACACAAAAGCTGCTTATGATAATATCTCGAGCAAGATCGACTTTCAAGGTGATGGCCGCAAGTCAAGGTCACTATGGCTATTTTTAGAGAAACATTGTCATCACTCTAGAACCTACATTTATTGATGGATTTTAAATAAACTTTACACAAATGTTGCAAATGATAATATCTCAAGCAGGTTGGACTTTCGACAGTTCAGTCTTTTCCACACACGAAGTTGTCTTGTGCGAGGGGATTTGTATCGCTTGCGATGCCTTGTTTCATCTCAATGTCGGGTAAAAGTCCAACAAAATTGATAGCAACGTCTCCAAAATGACCTATACAGTGTTGACAGGGACGTTAAACCTCAAATCAAACAACACAGTGTTCTCATTCATCCCAAGAGACTATGAAATGTACAATGAAATTCTGATCTTAAGACCACCTAAAATTAAAACAAATTATGCTTTTATAAGAATATATATATATTTGCTTTGAGTTTTCCACATTCAGTGTGCTTTATTTTGTGGAAGTCAGCCTTTGGTATTGTTCAAAAGTGGTCTTAAAGACCACTTTTGAACAGACCCAAAGGTGGTCTTGACCCAAGGTGGTCTTAACAAAGGAATTTTATTGTATTTTAAGAAAAGCTGACTTGTTTGTTTTGTTTGTTTGATTTAAGGTTTAACACCCCCGTTTATACTGTATATGTCATTTTGGAGACTTTGCTTCCAATTTTGTGGGACTTTTACCCGACATTGAGATGAAATGACATCTCAAGCCCTGTCGCCCAATGAAACCAAATACAGTTTATAAGCATGGACGGTCCGACTCGCACCGCTTTACCTTGGCAGGCTTAGATCCTCTAAGCGGTTTACCAGTACCAGTTTGTGGTCGGATTCAACCCTGTGTGGTAGCATCATGCAGCCCATCTATATCTTCAAGCCCCGATGGGCGGGGGCCGTAAAAAGCTGACTTACAAGGTGACAGAATGAAATGGAAGTTCTGAATAGAATACATATTTATACGGGCTTATAAATACTTTTTGCTAGTCATACGTGATATTTTGTAGAAAATCAATCGGCCAGACATTTTGTTTGCTGTTGATTAAAAAGGGCAGTTGTCAGTGGCAAACGAATGCACATTGTCCCTGAGAAGGACTGTCCATTTAGATTATCTCACTAGCTCGAACTGCCCTAAATACTGTTGACTAGGTAGTCAACAACCTTGAAACACAGTTTCCTTCCCATGTGGGACAATTATCCATAAGTTATCCACTAAATTACCTGTGTCCGATTTAAGTGAGGGAACAAACTTCATGAGCCCCGCCAAACGAATTTGGGTCTTTGAGCATTCCGTCATGACAAATTTTAACTGCGCATGCCCAGCCATTCAGAGGGGCCAGGGATATGGCTCTCTGTCTGAAGGTTCCTCTTGATTCACTGCTTGTATGAGCGAGCAGCGAAGGTTCTGGCGAGACTGCGCGGATGCTCAGGCTCGTCTGAACTTTCGCTGCTCGTATAGGCGATAAGTACCAGAATCGCTTGACGGGGCCCACATAGACGTTAATAGGGAACATGTTTCTATGACATACATTTTTGCATTATGTGGTTAAAGATTACAACTGCAATATTGTACCGTTAATTTGAATATATTTTTATATATATTTCATCAAATTAAGATTGGTCAGTTTTAGAATAAAAATAGGACCCTATGTCTAATGTACTTCAATAGTAAATTAGCAAATAATACGCGACAGTATCTGATTTTAAATTGTAGTGATTAAAACATTCATTATGTAATGAAAAACGCGACAGTATCTGATTTTAAATTGTAGTATTTAAAACATTCATTTTGCAATGAAAATTGTGATTTGAAATTAAAGTAGAATATGATTTTTCTTCCGTCCAATGTCAAGTTTAAGAAAATCAAATAAAAACAAATTGGGTCATTTTTTTGGTTTTTTGTTATTTTTTTTTTCGATGTTTCGGAGCTTGAAAAACTGCCAGTACAGGTTACCTCCCTTGATTTGACCTGAGACATGATACCAGTTGTCCCGTATGCCTGTTTTTCAGAATATATGCTGAGAGAGATGAAAAGACCGGAAGTAAGAGATGAAATTCTTGCTCTCAGTAGTGACAAATATGGTATAGACTTCGCTAAGAAACCGAAGGAGGAGGAACCGCAAGCCTCGTTTAGAAAACTAAATGTGTCCTAGAAACAGGAAGTGGTGTCATAGATACAGGAAGTGGCGCCATAGAAACAGGAAGCGGTGATCAGTGAAATCCTTTATTGTACATATCAGTTTTGACAGCCATTACGAAAACACGCCTATTCAAATTTATTAGAAATTTAACCCATAATGATAACACACCCATGTTTTCACATCTTCAAAATGGCTACTTTTCCGATGAAAATCCATGATATTTGTCTTATTTATACTCTGAACGAGTCCACAACCTATGTCTTGGAGAAAAAATAACAAAAATAATGTCTACGCCTGTATACCCCAGTTTTCTCTGTACAAAGTGGGGTTTAGTGGAGTGCTCATTTCACGGACTTCTTCACATTATGCCCCCCACCCCCCCAAAAAAATAAAATAAATAAATAAAGAAAAATGAAAATTTTCAAAGAAAAAAAATCATATTTCTGCTCTAACCATGGATTGTTGGAACTCGTTAGAACCGCCTTGATGAGGTGGTTCTAACGAGTGCCCACAATCTATATTGTTGGGCAGATATAAGAAATATTTCTGATCAAAACATGGATTGTAGGAACTCGTTAGAACCGCCTCGGTGAGGCGGTTCTAACGAGTACCCAAAGTCTATGTTTTAAGCAGAAATAAGAAACATAATGTATACCCCTTTAAATCCCAGTTTTACCATATAAAAGTGGGGTTTAAAGGGTTCAAAATTATATAGGCGTGTTTTCCTGATGGTCGTATAAAAACCTTACAAAAAAGACATGTGCCACAGCGACAACATAGATCAGCCTGTGCAAATACATAGTCTGATCTGACGTTTTGCTGGTTAACAAAGACACATTTTTATTTGATGCAGATTAGTAATTGTTGAACTTCTACTGTTGATGTTATTGTATTTTTTTTCTTTTTTGTATAATCAGTTGAATTTACATTTACATACTTAAGATTTCTATTTTTAGATTCTTTCTATATATATAATGTGATACCATTGTTGTTGTAATTTAAGAATGTGAACTATTTTTTAATAACCTTTTAGTATCCTGAAATTCTTTAAAGAATGGTCGTATACATGTTTTTAAAATGTTTGTAAATATTTGTATGTGATTGTATGCATACGAATGAGACTCTAATAAAGTATATTGTGATATATTAACATATATATTTCCTTTGAAAGTCTGCAGTAGTTCAAGTTGAAGTTAATATAAACTTTCCCACGCCATGGTAAACACTACTGCTACCTTATCTGACCATATGATCACATTAACGAATTTCTAATTGGTTGGTCAGTGTGAGAAAATATTTTGACAGAAGCGTGGTTCCACAAGTTAGGCTGGATTGGAGAGAAACTGCAGTTTAATTCTTTCGGCTTGTTTGACAACATGTATTTAGACGTTTAATCTCCTAAATTATTCTGAACTATAAAATGGAAAATTAACTGTTATTGGAAATTAAATTTGAAATTATGTACAATTATATTATATAATGTGTAAAAGAAATTAAAAAGGGACTTGTGAAATAAAAGAACTGATTTGAATTGTCGTTATTTATTATAATAATTCCGCAGAAGAACAAAAAGGGTACATAAAATACTACATGGTGGAGAATCTAAACTGGAATTTTAACAAAATGTGGTCATTTTCACGGAACCCAGTGATGTCAAGTGACAATGGAAGCTTGAACTTAGGAGCAGTAAATCCTGATCAGGTGTGTGGAATTCCACCTAGAGGTGACACAGTGATGGACACAGGTAGAATAACCTTAAGGAAATTTTTCTGCATATCAATCAGAGGATCCTGATCAGTTCTTGTCGGACTTGTCTGCTTATTGTACCTTCTCAAGAATAACGGACACAGACAGCCGGAAAGTAGCGGCTTTCCAGCTCCATTTACAGGGTCCGGCACAGACTTGGTTCTGCTGCCTCGATGAGGATGAAAAAGGTGACTTGGAAACACTAAAGGATGCCTTTGAATTAAATACTGTATCGCTAATAACCCACCTGTACTCCTGGTTGAGACAGAACAGTTTAATAACCTCAAGCTACATCAAATCGATGACTATTTCTGAATCTGGTATATCTCTTAAAGCAGTCTTTTTGTGAATAACGTGTTAATTGTTCCTCTTTTCTTCTTGAATCCACATTGGTTTCCATGTAGAAGCTTCTGGCTGTTCAATGTGTTCCTTCAGTCAGCTGATTATGACTCTTGCAACTATCGTCCCGCAAATTGACCACATTGTACGTTATTTTGTTTAAAACTGACAACTGACCTTCTTGAATGCGTTAAGTTCATTGATAGATAGTTCTATCCCAGTAGCCTTAAGGTCGAAATCACGGACATAAATTTTTATCTATCAAGTTTTGCGCTAGACTTTGGTACGGTTTGGGATGTATTAAGTCTTACAAAGTCAGATTTATTTTATGCATGCTGTAAGATAATGGCCCAAAGATTTGTCAGCACTACACAACCCTTCTTGTCCTTATCCAAATTCAAAGGCAACAAACTTCGCACTTTTATTTTCAAGTTCTTACGAAAATTCTAGGATCTATCATTTTTAAAATAAACATTAAGTGGATAAAGTTAAATGATAATATTCGTTTGTTCACAACATAATTTAGACCGACAAGACCAAAACCATTGGATGCTTTTTAAAAGCGACCAACTTGTTTTCAATGTCTTAAATTATTTTGCTTGCCCATGAAACCTAGGTGCTTGTGATATCGAAAGAAAATCATATTTTTCATATTGTGCTTATTCATGCACTAATAAGCAGAATTTACGCATCTACTATCGAGGAGAAATAACGGAAACGCTACATGTTGGATACCCCCACAAACCCCGAGATGCGCCCCCGCCCATCGATGCTTAAATGAATAGATTAGGATGCATAGTGTTTGCTCGCAGAGCTACAACCAACCGAATTTGAGTACTGGTTGACCATTTAGAAGGTCAGAGCCTGACCGGGAAATATGGTGCTAGTCGGGCCGCTCACTAGTGGTTTCATTGTGTGGAAGGGCTTGAGATGTCATTTCATCTCAATGTCAGGTAAAAAAAATACAGAATCGAAAGCAGCGTCTCTAAAATGACCTAAGCAGTGTTTACGGGGACACAATTCCTCAACACACAAAAAAACGAACAAACACTCAAACAAACCCTGAGTATCTTATTGAATATTAAGGTGGTTTCAAGGAATATTTCATGACATGGTCTTCATTAGAAAGTCTACATCTTTTTCTTCTTTCTATCTTCATATACTATAACACCCTCTTTGGAGTTGCGTTGTCGATGCAAGAATAAAAGTAAGATTGTAGGAGGAGTAAAAGTGTGTTAAAGCAATGAAAGAGTCACATAACGATATCATATCCGTGTGATATAGTACATTTTTTCTTACCCCAAACAGGGCAATTTTTTTCTGATGAAAATTTGTGATATTTTTCTTATTCATACTCCAAACATAGGTTTTGGGTCCTCGTTAGAACCGCATCATTGAGGCGGTTCTAACGAGTACCCACAATCTATGTTTTGGAGCAGAAATAAGGAAAATAATGTTTACCCCCGTAAATCCCAGTTTTCTCTATATAAAGTGGGATATAGGTGGTCTTCATTTAACGGACTTGTTCACGTGATGGAGTTGCGCTTGCGGTGCAAAAATAAAAGCAAGATTATTGGAGGAGTAAAGGTTTGTTAAAGCAATGCGATTGTCAGTGCAGAGGGAGTGGACTCGTGAGAGTTGTGCGTCTGAGTTGGTATTGCGACCAGCAGGCCAAGGACACTTGGTCATACTTAGGCGATACTTGGGAGATGGGAATCTGTACTGAACATTGTCATGTGGGAAGGTAAAATCGACGATTTGTCTTTCCCATACAAGTATTCCCATTTCAATGCTTTTTTTTTCACTTTAATACTTCAAGCAATTGTTCTGTTTGCACAAAGCAGCAGTGTAAAACAAAATGCCAGCCAATGAAAAGGGACGTAACTTGATGAATTTTAATGTCTGAAATTATCCAATCAGTCGCCATGTTACATCTGCAACTGCATTAGAATTAGAATTTATTTGTTGTCCATTGTTTATGAGCACTAGTCACTATGCATTTAAAGCTATTTTAATGTGATCGGGTACTAAATCTTTAAGTCAGCGCACGACAAAGTCTACAATAAGATGTGCGACCAGCTAAGCCTCAGATCAGCCAGGGCATCTGCGCAGTCTGATTTTCGTCTTTGCTGATCGCATGAGCCCCCTATGGCTTACGGACTACGAAAACTCTTGTCATATTTGATGAATATGCATGCTTATCCGAGCCATTTTTGGTCGCACATGTGATGTTGTAGGTTCAGTCATATGCTGCTATAAGTGCATTTTTGGGTCGATTGTTTGTCATTAGACCCAAACGTACTTAGTATAAAACTCACATCACGCTTACAAGTCCGTGAAATGAACACCCTCTTACACCCCAATTAATATAGAGAAAACAGGGGTTTACGGGGGTCTACATTATTTTCCTTTTTTCTGCTCCTAGACATAGGTTGTGGGTACTCGTTAGAACCGCCTCAATGAGACGGTTCTAATTAGGACCCACAACCTATGCTTGCTTTATAAATAAGGAAAATATCATCGATTTTCGTTAAAAAAGTAGCCATTTTGGAGATGTGAAAAAATGAACTGTGTCGCACGGATTTGTTATCGTTATGATAAGTGCTAAGTTCGCGTGACTATCACTGATTTGTAGATAACCAGGTAACGGTTCTTTATAGCAAATAGCCGCGTTGATTTTATCGTCGTGAGGTTAGCGTGTTGCGTAACAGGGTTATCTATAGAATCTGGACTGGAATCTTGGTTCGGGCTAGGCAAACAGTGTAAACCCAGTTCAGACGCCACAGAACACACTGTTTGCTTCCATTACAGGACTTTAAGGTCCAGACGATGCTGATCGAAGCATCTGATCAACGGCCCAAACCCATCTGGGCTTGAAGAAATTGATAAGGCAGCTTGATGCTTCCACGCACAGCTGAAACAGACCGCACCAGTTCTGGTAAACCGCTTAGAACGTCTAAGTCTGCCCAGGCAAAGTGGTGCGAATTGGGCCGTCAATGTATATAAACCCTAATGATTTCATGAACAGCAGGGCTTGAGAAGCCATTTCATCTCCGTGTCGGGTAAAAGTCCTACAAAACTGAAAGCAACGGTCTTCAAAATGACCTATATAGTGCTGAAGGGGACGTTAAACATCAAATCAAACAATTATAGCATCTGATCAGGGTCTACATTGTCTCCTTACAGTACAGGAAAGTATGAATTAAAGGAACTGTTAACGTTACGAAAACACGCCTATACAAATACATTGCCACCTTTATCGCCGAAAGAATGAAAATTTTAAGAAATAAAATTGTGATATTTTTCTTATTTCTGCTCAAATAAGAAAAATAAGGTATACCCCCGGAAACCCCAGTTTTACTTTATAAAAGTGGGGTTCAAGGGGGGTCAAAATTATATAGGCGTGTTTTCGTGATGAGATAATTAAATCACAATTCAGGATCACTTTTCCAGCCTACACTCAGAGACAGTCGATCTATCAGTACTTTCAGTGCTTTGATTTCAAATGATTCGAATAGCTACAACAGTAACTAATATAGAGTTATTTTTGCTGAAAAAATTAGAGCAGCTTTTGCATTTGCAAAATCTGCTCACATTTTTTAAGCAAAAATATTAACAAATTTGTCATATTAAATGATCTAAGTTTTAACCATACGGTAACTAACGACATTGTTAGTTTTGAACAACGGGCCGCTGGTAACAGTTATATTGAAAGAACATATTCCACCACATCAAAATATAGAACCAATTAGAAACAAACATATTAGAAACAGCGTTTTATTTTTGATTATTACTGGGGGATATTTTTTCGCTCTTTTTGAAATTAAAGGTGTGTTGTGTGCACTCATTAGCATCGCCTCTATGAGTCGATTCTAATATGTAAGTATCACCTCATAGAGGGGATTCTAATGCGTAACGTGACATAACATACTCTTTCAATATTAAATAAGATTGAATTATAATCTACCAATTATAAAGTCTAGACTTAAGAAATAGATCAGATCTAGCTGTGATTTGTTGAGTAATAAATCACAGTTTGGAGGTCAGTTGTAAAGTAGACAAATCACGAGCGCGTAGCGCGCGTGATTTGTCTACTTACAACTGACCGACAAACTGTGATTTATAACCCAACAAATCACTGGCTAGAGCTGATCTATTTCGATTCTAACACGCTGAAAATCGGCAATAATGTTGTTGTTTCCTTCAAAATCTCACAACTTTTCGCCATTGTTAGAAGAAATCGCGCTAAAATTGTCGACTGAAACACATGCATTTACAGTCAAACCTGTATAAGAGAGCCACTTTTGGGAATGGAGGAATTGGCTGTTATACACAGGTGGTTGTCTTATGGAGGTTCAGCCAGAAATGAAATTCTTAATGAAATATGTCGCCGCACTGGGTTCACACTGTTTGCTTGTTACGAGTGTTGACTACACAGGTCGTAAACAAATAGCAATTGGTTATTTTTAATTGTTTTGACTTTGGGCCGTCTTGGCGTCATCAAGGCCGAAAAACATGGGGGCGAAACGTCTAGACTTGATTCTCGAAATCACAAATATTAGCTATGAAAAATTAGTGTAATCCTCAATAGAAACAAGTATTAATGTTAAAAATCATGTATTTTATGTAAGATCTAGCCAACAACACGAAGTAAGGCAGTTCGATGTGTTTTCCATCGAAACGTTTTTTCGACCGTCCGTCCGACAACTTCGGCTTTCGGCCTTATTACGATCAAGGAACTTTTATACGAAAAACACCATTAGAAGGTCAATTCTTTATGAATTAGAGATTTATAATACATACCGATTTTTTTTTCTCTCTTTTCACAAAACTGTCAAACTTTTCTTGTAAAATCGCCCGAGACCATGCGAGAAATAACGTGAGTTCGCTAGAATGAGTAAACACAGGTAAAATTTCCTTTCAAATCACACGTGACTATGCGAGAAATAACGCGAGTTCGCGAGATTGAGTTAACTTCTTCTGATCCGTATAAGCCTCCTCTCAATAGGAGCACCCCCGAACACGGGGTAGGATTGGACGTAGATGTGGGGCCACTAAAAACTAAACTGTACAACCCCGGTCAAGACAGAGTTCGTAGTATATCACCGACAACCATCATTTTTTTAAGTTCGTGTTAAGCTCAGACGTTTTATGTGAAGTTTATAACATAGATTACGTGACAGTCTTTCTATTCTTTCCAGCACTTCTTTATCACTGAATATGTGAGTGAATCTCGTACAGTCAATTATGAGTTGAACCAGGTTTTCAGACGTGGAGAATGTTTGTTTCCATGTAACTGGACCAATATGATTAACTACGGCATTCTTCATAGCTTTGTAGGGTTCTTTTCTATCCTCTCTAAGCAGTGGACAGTTTATGAGCATATGTGTGATATCTTCGTCTTGTTGCTGACAGAGTTTACAGGTGGGATCTTCCTGGTACTGGCTGAACGTATGTACATTCTTCTGAAGTATGTAGGTTCCTGTTAACATCCTCGCCTTGGTCACAGCTTTACGAACGTCGATAACCGAATTCTCTGTTGTTGACCAAACTGGATGAACGCTGCCCCCCAATATGCTACCGACCGCTAGAAAGCGAAGGGTAGACTTACTACAGGAGTCTCGAACCACCGAATCTGTCCAGTACTTAGTCACCGTCTTGTTGATCATCATTTTCCATTCATCCTTTGTGGGAAGGTTTTGTTTCAGAGCGATAATATCGGGGAGTTCATATAACTGTAACACTTGTAGGATTTGATAGAAGAAACTGTCTTTGTTATCAAAATTCACAGATACTTGTCGATCTAGGATCTCCTTAATTCTACTATTATCAGAACTCAGAATGGCGTGAAACAGTGAAAGCTGTCTCTTATGAATTTCTGCTTCAATTGGTATTGCTCCAAGAAGTAAGTAGACAGCTGCTGAAGCCGTTCTCTCCGGTAGTGACTGAATAATCCTCAGACTATTTTTATGGAATTTCTCTAAGGTAGATATTTGTGACTTTTTCAAGGGTAAGACTTCCAATCCGTATAGAAGCCGCGGAAGTACGTATGTCCTGTAAATATGGTAAGATGTAGCGGGGTTCAGCCCATTAGTTCCATGATAGCCAGAGTTGATAAGTGCATATTTTGTTCTCCTTGCTAATTGCAGACCGTTTTCCCTGCAGGCATATCTACCTGTATCCAACTTTCACACATTTTGTTGACATAATTGGATTCAATTGTCAACACCAAGCAATTATCCGACTAGATAATTGGATTATCGAATTCAACAGGTATGGGGTGGCTGTCTTTTGAAGAACAATTAGCGTTTTGGGAATTGATTTACTGGCCGATGGCGCATTATAAGAGGTGGCGCTTTTATGCAGTTAAATTATATAGTGAAAATCATCGGGAATGTTTCATACCGGCGCTTTTACACAGGAGGCGCTCTTATAAAGGTGGCCGATTCGGCGATTTTGACTGTATATCCTTTTCTAACGTTTTCGATGCGAGAAAATGATGTTACACCGTCTCACGTAAAGTAAATCGACAAGTGACGTCATAAATTTGCAGTTTTTAATGACGTCACACGTCACGCTCTTCCGAGCAGAATAAAACACAGTTATTTTGCATTGCCTATATAGGCGCGCTGTATTAGAATTTCGGATGAATCTTTTAACCGAGGTCCCGTCTGAGTATGACCTTAGCTGTTGGTGAGACGCAATACTCAAACACTCACTCATAAAGTCTCCCAAACGAACACCATACTCAAATCAGCACCAATTTGGAATCTGTTTCCGTTTTAATTTGTCATGAGAAAATAAAATGCATTTTCAAGACCAAACATATGGCATTAAAAACGCATTTTATTCACGACTGTTTAACAAAAATGTCAATTTTCCGCCATTTGTGAACGCGATGTCGTTAAGGACGTCGTAGGTGTAACGTTACGGGGCGTATCTAACTTGTTTGCATATTTAATCCACTAGTGAACTACGGAATTTGTTACATAGCGTTTTTACACTCTCAGACGCGATGGCATTTGATAAATAGAGAAAATTCGAGTTTTTAGGGGTATACATTATTTTTAATGTCTGATCCTTAGAAGCCTCCATTGTCTAGTGGTTATGCTACTCGCCTCATAAACCAGGGGGCATGGGTTCGATCTCGGGCTTCTCCAGATTTTTAGACGAGCCTTTTAACCGAGGTCTAGTCTCCCTATGACCTGAGTTAATGGCGGGATGTAAAACATAAACTCTCGGTTTTTTGTAACCCTACACATAGCTTGTTGTTTATTCGTTAGAACCATGTCAAACTATATTTGGAGTAAAAACAAGAAACAAAATATCACACATTTTCATCAGAAAATTACCATTTCGGAGTTATGAAGGACAACACTATATCGCACGGGTGTTTTACCGTAATGTCAAGCATCGCAGTTTGAATATAATCCTCAAACCACCTTTTTCCGGCTCCCGCCCTTTGGTGCTTTAAGAAATAGACGAGCTGCTTGATGCTTCCAAGCAGAGCTGAATCCAACCTCACAAGAGTAGGGTAAAATCATCGAATTTCGGACGAACATGTAAATACGGACAACAGTTCGACCACCATAATAAAACGGATTATTAAGAAAACACGCTAAGGAGAAGTTGTCTAAATTTAGGTTGTTTCCAAAATTAGAATATTGGAAAATCCATCTATCCAACATATAAAACTAAAACGTCACAAGATAATAAGCCAATCAGATTTGTGTATTGATCTTTCTTTTTTTTTCCGAGGCGGGGAAGTTTCTAAAGCGCTTGTTTTTAAACTGTGAAAGCTATTGAAATATTTGTCATAAGTGGCTTATAATCTTTTGTCCGCGCTGAAAAATTACCTTCCCTTAGCTGTTAAATAATTATTTTTTGAAAATAAATGAATTGTTTTTACTGTTGAACATGGATTTTAAAAGAAATAAAGACAAAATGTTGAGTGTCCGTATTTCCCTTCTATAAATTTAAATACGGATATCTTGATTTGAATTTTGGAAAGTTGCCTCATCTATATTCGGTGGGGTTAGGGTCACCGAGACTTAAAGGATGGGATCTGATGAGTCTGCAACAAACCACTGTATAACTGAGCCGTTTAAAAAGGAAAACGTCTCTTCAGACCTATGCCACCCCCCCCCCCCTCCAAAAAAAAAAAAAACACTTTCAGAATGTCTGTCCAGTCTAACCCAAGTTTATGCTGTTCGACCAATATCAAGATGCGATCCATATAGCATTCTGCAAAGATCAAATAGCACGGAAACGTAGGCTTACATGAATCATTGCTGGGCGTATATGTTGGAACGTAGCCAATAAAATACCATCAATAATCAGTAAGAAATAGATGAGCTCTAGCAGTGAATTGTTTAGTAATAATTAACTAATAAATCACAGTTTGGAGGTCAGTTGTAAAGTAGACCAAATCCTTTACAACTGACCAAACTGTGGTTTAGTGCTTAACAATTCAAATACTAGAGTTGATTTGTGTGTGTTTTACGTCCAACCGACAGCTAAGGCCATTCGGAGAATAAGCCTCGGTTTAAAGACTGACCCAAAAGGCTTAAAACTTTAGGACCTGATGAGCTACATCCTAGCGTCCCGAAGGAACTAGCAATAGAGTTAGGTCCAGTTTTTGTTCACCTGTTTTCACGGTCTCTTGAAACGGGTGAAATCCCAAGAGAATGGCTCCTAGCAAACTTTGCCCACTCTTCAAAAAAGGAGATAGGGCTCTTGTCCGTAATTATCGCCTTGCGTCTCTGACTTTTGTTCTGTGTAAATTGCTTGAACATATAGTCTGCTCAAACATCATGCCCCACTTGGATGAACATAAACTTCTGTCAGACAGACAACATGCATTTAGGACAAGGCATAATTGTGAAACTCAGTTGAGCACAGTTATTGATGACTGGGCAAAAATCTTAGACAAATGGGGACAGGTAGACACATTTATTCTGGACTTCGAGAAAGCAGTTGACACCCCACCACATGAGCTATTTAAATCTAAGTTATTTGGTTATGGAATTTGGGGAAATACTCTCAAATGGATAGATTCTTTTTGTGATACAGAAAACAGCGTGTTGTTGTTAATTGTGAATTTTCAGAGTGGGCACCAGTTTTGTCGGGAGGCCCACAAGGGGCTGTTCTTTGTCCACTGTTATTCTCCCTTTACATCAATGATATAATTTCCACTGACATTGACTAAGAAATAAGACTGTTCGCAGACGACTGTTTCTGCTACCGCGAAATTAGAGATACAGAGGATTCGCTGAAACTTCAGAATGATTTAGATAGATTAGGATGTTGGGAACGAAAATGGGGCATGAGATTTCTGCCCGTTAAATGCAATGTTATGCAGATAACTAGGAAGAGAACAAATAAAACTGAGGCTTCTAACACCTTAGAGGGAGCTGTCCTCGAGAACGTGGACTCCATTTAATACCTTGGGGCGACACTCATACACGATTTGAGATGGAATACACATATTAGCAACATGTGTACAAAGGCAAATAGAACGCTTGGTTTCCTGAGGCGAAATCTTCATCAGTGATAAAAGAGGCAGCATATAAAGGACTTGTTCGCCCAATCTTGGAATATGGTAGTTGTATCTGAGACCCCAGCGGAGTGGTCCTTAATGAAGAAATTGAAAAAAAAGTTCAGAATAGAGCTGCTAGATTTGTAACAAGCAATTACTGCTTTGAAACTGGGAGCATGACTGGTATACTAGGAAAATGAAGGTGGGAGTCTCTCAAGAAAAGGACATACGTTTATACAAATGTCTAAAGGGTACTGTCAGAATCCCAAACGATGACCTTGTTCCCCCGGCTAGGCACTGTAGAAATCACCATTCATTGGCGTTTCAGACCCTTGCTGCAAGAACTGACATTTATAAAGAATCATTCTTCCCCGGAACCATTAGAGGTTGGAATGCCCTTCCCGATTCGATTATTTCAACGGCTGAAGGTGCTGAGGATTGTGTAGCTAAGTTTACCTCTTTGGTGAGAGCTGGGAACTAACTTCCAGTCACGGGTCCTGGTGTATGAATGCCATTTGACGTGTCACCAGTAACAATTCTGATTCTGTGTATCTGAAACCAACATTTTCTGCTGAAGTACGGTCAAGACGTATAGGTCCACAGCAATTTTGCAATGTTGGCTTCAGAGTTAAAGATGGTGATATTGAGTAAATGAAGTCATTGGCAGAATTCGTTCATGTTTCGATGTTTAGGTAGAATATGAGAATGATGTTTGACTGAATTTATTATTTGTTGTCAGTAGACCTAGTACTATTTTAACCAATGCAATAAGTGCTGAATATAAATTTCATTTGTAAAACAGGTTCCAAACAATAAACTATTACAGAGTTAGAATCTTTTTTAAAGGCAACAACTGTCCGTTTTTCCCTTCACATGTGTCCGTATTTCACAATGTCCTAATTCTCAAGCTCGTCCCTATCATATCACTTTGATGTCTAATCGGACACGTTTTACGCGCTATCCAATCAAATTCAATGTTTATTTTCATTATATGGATGCCTTCTGATTTCTTGATACCTATGATGTCGGCATAAAGTAGTAGTTGGCGATACTCAGATCTTTTTATTACGAAGGTGCGAAAAAGCGTCCGAAGTTCAATGTTTTTACTACTTGTAAACCGCTTAGAGGATCTAAGCCTGCCCAGACAAAACGGTGCGAGTTGGACCCTCCATGCTTATAAACTCTATTGGTGTCATTGGGCGACAGGACTTGAGATGTCATTTCATCTCAAAATGTCGGGTAAAAGTCCCACAACATTGGAAGCAACATCTCCAAAATGGCCCATATAGTGTTGACGGGGACATTAAACATCAAATCAAACAAACAAACAAAACCAAACCACCTTTTCAGATTCAAGAAAGAGACCCTCTGTTCAATGTTACTTTCATTCTTTAAAGTTCCGTTTCGAAGTCTTTGCGACATCACAATACAGTAAAATTCCTATATTAAGACCATCTTTGGGACTGTTCAAAAGTGGTCTTTAAGACCACTTTTGAACAGTCCCAAAGGTGGTCTCTGTCCAGAGGACCCTGTAAGCACTAAACACAAAGAAAGAATAACTTCACATTAATAAATAAGCTTTTTAAGGCAGACTTAGTATTAATTGTAGGTGGTTTTAATAGCGGAATTTCACTTTATTTGTTAGTAATATAACTTAACATTAACTTTTGTTTTGGTTCCTTCTAATACTGCATAATGTACAATTATAAGCTTTTACAACATTTTCGAGAATCTGACAGTAAGCCTAGACTTGTCTGAAGTCTTGTCACGTTAACATGTCCGTGAAATGATATGCGAAAACTGGGGGTTTAATGGGGTATACATTTGATTCCTATTTCTGATTTAAGACATAGGTTGTGGGTATTCGTTAGAAACGCCTCATGGCGTGTTTTCATAATGTATAGACCACCGTTTCTCGATTACTTTGGCATTTCAATTATGTCATGCTGTCGATTATTTTTAGGACTCAGAGCAGAAACATGATATTTTTGACGTTGTCGCGGAGGATGAATTAAAAAAGGAGGACATTTGACTCCCTCTTTTATTTCCTTTAATGTTAAATTTCAGTTAAATATCAGAATTCTTCAAAATGAAGTTTGGTGTTTGTCTAGGCTACTCCCTGTCTCCCAGTACGATAACATCCCTGCGACATTTTGCATTCTTTCATATCACCCAAAGTGTTAATTTTCGGATAAATAATTGCGATATTTTCCTTATTTTTATTTTAATCATAGGTTGTGGGTGCTGGTGACATTACGAATACACGCCTATACAGTTATATTGGAAAATTTTATCACCAAAACAATGGAAATTTTCCGATAAAAAATTTTATTAATATTCTTATTTCTGCTCAAAACATAGATTGCAGGGACTCGATAGAACCGCGGTTCCATCGAGTACCCACAATCTATGTTTTGTGCAGAAATAAGAAAAATAATGTTTACCCCTGAAAACCCTAGTTTTACTTCAGTCGAACTTCAATGGCTCGAACAACTTTGGGACTATGAAAATCTGTTCGAGGCAGGTTTAGTTCGAGCCACTGAGGGCTACTGCCAAGAGGCATACATTAGGATATATTTCGGTGTTCTGTATTGAAAAATGTGTTCTGTGTGTACTCATTAGAATCGCCTCATTGAGGAGATTCTAATGAGTACACACAGCATACATTTGCAAGATAAAACACGAACATATAATAAATCTTACCCTCCCTATTTCTTATGTAGAGGATTTCCCTAGGGACTCAAGAACGGGTTCCACTCAGCTATGGTAAAAGAGCCATCGGTGTTCGAGCCATCGAAGTTCTACTGTATATAAAAGTAGGGTTAAAGGGGGTCAAAGTCATATAGGTGTGTTTAATGATGCGATTGAGGCGGTTCTAACAAGTACCAATATTATTTTTTAACCTATGACTTGGAGCATTAATGTAAACCGACGTTTACGCCCGTAAACCTCTGTTTTCTCTTCTGAAAGTGGAGTTTAGAGGGATGTTCTTTACATTGACTTGTTTACACGATGATATCATTCAATAACGTGTATGGAGTTATTTTTAGAGTTGGTTTTCTTTTGCTCCAGCATTTCAGTTGTTTCTTATTGTCCTCGCCGTTGTTAAATCTCTGTGGTTGTTTGCTGTTTGTGCTCTCGGAGATGTTTCACTGATCAGTTAGGAAGCCTTCGTGCGGACTGGACAAATTATTTGTCTAAATCGGAACGGAAGTAAGGGCGAGGATTGCGGCTAGGTAAAATCGATTCAAGCATCACCCCCAACCCCTCTCTCACACACACACCGTGAAATTGGAACGGTTCTTCTGTCGCGATTAAACCAAAAGATATAAGCGATACAAACCCTCAAAGACAAACCATATCAAAAATAAAATAAAAAGAAACCGAAAAAATGAGGTAGTTTTGAATGGAGGTAATTATCACATGAAAAGTAGAAGTAAAACAAAGATCAGGAATTGATACAATTAACTTACTCCACCCATAAAAGACACCAAAGGAAAGAAATACAAACATTAAGCGACCAGACCATAATGGAAACCTAAACAAAGGAAGGCCATAAGGACAGTTACTTTCCCACAAAATGGCCATATGGCCATCCAAAACCAAAAGACACAAGTGATACACACAGCAAGTAACAAACAACAACATAAATAAATCGCCACAGAAGAGCCGCCTTGGAACGGTCAGTGGAAGATTTCCACTGGGGGGGTGGGGGGGGGGGGCTTAAATCGATTTTACGTGGCCACAATCCTCGCCCTTAAACCCCTGTCACACCAGGGCTGAGTTCTCAAGGCGTCCAAGAAAAATGCAGAACGCCGAGGTGCGCGCAGTACGATCGCAAACATCGCCGTAGCAACGCAGTGGCGTCGCCAGTAGACGCGTTGGGATCGCATAGAACGCCAAGCGACGGCGCGCATTTTGAGCATGCTCAAAACAAACGCCGTCGCTCGGCGTCCTGATCAGAGCGCAGTGAGGTCGCCGTATGGTTGCCATAGCAGCGCAGTAAGGTCTCCTACAACGCTACAGGAGCTCGGCAGGGGCGCACAGGGGTCTCCTACAACGCCATATAAGCTCCGCTTGTATAATTGATTAACTGATTGATTGATTTGATATTTAACGTCCCATTCAACACTGTATAGGTCATTTTGGAGACGTTGCTTCCAATTTTGTGGGACTTTTGACCGACTTTGAGATGAAATGACATCCCAAGCCCTGACGCCCAATGAAGCCAATAGAGTTTAAACGTATAAGCATGTTTACACCAATAGATTTTACACATATCTCGCACCGCTTTGCCTGGGCAGGCTTAGATCCTCTAAGCGGTTTACTAGTACTCGTGTGAGGTCGGTTTCAGTCCTGCGTGGAAGCATCATGCAGCCCATCTATTTCTTCCAGTCCCGATGGGAGGGGCCGCCCGCTTGTATAAACAGTGGCTAGAGAGGAGTTTGATTGTGTACTATCCCGAAAAACGTACTTCTTATGTGACTAATTCCGGGTAAGATAATGGCGGTGGACTTGCTCCTGCTTGCGGTGATTGCGGTGGACTTACTTCCGACGGCACAGGAGTACTGGTAAACCGCTTAGGGGATCTAAGCTTGCCCAGGCAAAGGGGCGCGAGTCGGACCGTCCGTGCTTATTAACCCTATTAGTTTCATTGGGCGACAGAGATTGAGATGTCATTTCATCTCAATGTCGGGTAAAAGTCCCACAAAATTAGAAGCAACGTCTCCAAAATGACCTATAATGTGTTGATGGGACGTTAAACCTCAAATCAAACAAAACTATTCGACTGATGAAGATGTCTGTTTACACTTTGAGAACGACTTCAACATGTGAGCGCCGTAAAACGGCAGTGCGCGCATTGAGAGCGCCGTAAAAGCGCAGTGCACGCATTGTGAGCGCCGTAAAAGCGCAGAGGAAGCGCCGTGAGAGCGCATACAATCGCCATCAAGAACGCCGCAGGATCGCGATAGATCGCCATGTAAGCTCCGTAGCAACGTCTTGGTCGCTGTAGGGACGCCATGACAGGTCCATGTTCACAAAAATATCCCATATTTCTTGCGATCTCGCGGCGTTCTGAAAAATTAAACAACGCCGTCCCATCGCAGTGAAAACGCGACATAGTGTGACAGGGCTTCCGCCGCGATTTAGACAAATAATTTGTTCAGTCCGCATGAAGGCCTCCTAACTCATCAGTGCAACATCTCCGTGAACACAAAAATCAAAGAACCACAGAGGTGAGACAACGGTGAGGACTCGACAGCAAGAAACCACTGAAATGCTGGAGCAAAAGAAAACCAACAGTTAGACTCCGATGAAAGTCTAATGTTCCTTTTGATATGAAATAAAAAAAAAAAAAAAACTAAGGTGCCTAACAGAACAGTCTCCAATTATTTCAGATTTTAACGCCCACTTACATTATACAGGGGAACTTCGATGGCTCGAACACCGATGGCTCGTTTACCATGGATGAGTCGAACCCATTCTTGAGCTCCTAGCAAAATCCTCTACATAAGAACTAGTGGGGGATAATAAAGGAGATTATAGTCTTTTATCTTACAAATGTAGGCTGTGTTTACTCATTAGAATCGCCTCGATGAGGCGATTCTAATGAGTACACACAACATACATTTTCATTATGAAACACCGAAAAGGTGTCTAAAAGTATATCGTTATGTATCCTGGCAGTAACCCTCAGTGGCTCGAACATCCCCTGTCTCGAACAGGTTTTCGAGGTCCCAAAGGTGTTCGAGCTATTGAAGTTCGACTGTAGTATGTTTTTATCTGTATAAAGTTTGCTCTTAATCTTTATAACCAGACCTTTTAGCATGCTGGTCTAAGAGAAGCCTCGCAAAACTTGATTATTTCTGGCTGAACGTATGGAGACCGAAAACAAATTAAAAAATGCTTAAAGCATCAAGAATTGATAGGCCTTCTCAAATATAATTTTGTTTGTCCTATCAACAGGCGTTTAGTCGTACAGGATTTGACATATTTACGCTTGGACAGTTTATTGGTTTGGTCGCCATGAGGCGGGCAAACCGGGTATAATGACCAGATTGTAACTGTTCCATGGAGGGGCACGTGACGTGATCAACCAATCAGCTTTAACGATGATGCAATACTATACTGCATTTACAGGAAACAGCCTGTCTGAAGAGCGAAACAGACCGAAAAGCAAGCGTTTCAACTCCAACAACTGATCCGGGTGTTCGAATTATTAGAAAATATCAGATTGGAAATTTATCAGTGTTCGAACTGTTTGATCTGAAAGAATTCCATGCATTGGACCAGGCTGGGTTCAATATTTTAAACGACTACGTTTTTTTCCCGCCGCCCTGTCAATCCGCAAGTGATTAGAAGTTATAAATATCACTTATGCAGTGCAGAACCGTTTGTTCTATAAATAAGTTAGTGTGTGCAGGGGGTCTTTGAATGCGAGCTTATCATGAGGTTACACATTGTCATTAATGATATTTACACCTATTGAACTATCACTATTCCCTTTAAAATGGGCGAGTCAATTTGTGATCTCAGGAATAACAGAAATTGATTTGTTTGGAGCAAATGCTTTTCTTAAGAGAAAAGCCCATATATTTTTCAAAGAATTTCCAGATAGTCTGTAATATTTTTTTTTGTTCCGGCTACACCGCAGCAGACAAAGTCCAGCTACATGTATATATGGGATGTGATGTTGAAACCCGCACGTGCAGCTACCCAGTGGAGCTAGGCGCATAGATACTTCACCCCCACACACTCACACACCTATATTGTTTAAGCGCATAGTGAAGCCTCAGGCGAGACTGCGCAGCCTTGTTTGTGTGTTTTCTGCTTACTCATAAGCTGTCTCAAATCAGCGTAAGCCGGGGACATGTAGCAATCCAATGTCCATCGAAGAAGTCCGCTGAAGACTGATTAGACTGCGGATGCAAAACCATCATGTTATTTAGATAGGCAAGTAACAAGAAAATGAAAATGCGGACATCATACACAATTTTAACATGTGCATGTGCGATCTTCACTTTGTGCGCGATGAAACGTTTCAAACCTCTTGAACATTGAAGACACAATCCCGATTGCACAACTGCGCAGACTTATCATTCTTTTCTGTACGCACATGCGCAATAAGTATTTTACTCGAGATAGGAGATCTGAACAGACTGATCCTTGCACTTGGTAGCTTAGAATGTGTTTGTAATGTCGCAAGCAGATTTGGCCGGTTAAATGTACACAGTCGTTTTAAGCCGGCGCACGGCGAAAAAAAAAAAAACGTTTCAAACGAGGGACCAGATCAGCCGGCGCATCTGGCCAATGTGGCCATAGTTTTCACCTGTTGTTCTTTAATTAGCACAGAGGCCATGGTAGGCACATACGAACAACGAAGACTGTTCAAACTGCATGCATGTGCAGGCTGACCTGCGTCTTCGCCCATCGCATATGACTTATTTTCTTTATCATGTTCCCCAAAATTACTTCCAATAAAACCTTGTCACCGTGAAATAAATGGGCATCTTCACTTGCTCCTCAGAAAACCAGGGTAACCCAACAGGATACCTGAATAAAACTACCTTTTTGCATGCAACAACCATGAATTTCACTCGCACGTGCTAAAAGACGTTCTGTGGAAAAAGGCGGGAAACTCTCAATTAATATTTAAAGGGGCGCTTCTGCTATCACAGAGGCATTGAATCAAATGCCACAGCACAAGGAAAAAGGGTAACACTGTCACACAAATAATATTGAAAGTGGAAGCCACGCTCCAAAGAGTCTGAGAGCAAAGCGAAAACACTTGCATATGCATGGTGATCCAAGCCTTTGTAGGCCACAATGCTACATCAACGACTAGGATCAGCCTGCACATTGATGCAATGTGATCAGTCTTTACTGAACCCTTAAATCTTACGAAGTCACAAGGCTAAGTGAAACCCTTTGCCTTACATACCGGTAGTGGGTGCGCATGTTCAGTGTTTGCAGGTCGTTGAGAAACCAGCGAAGACACATCTTAGCGTACTCATGCAAACCGATTAGAGTCTTCGCTGATCGCATGAGCCTGATGCAGACGATGGAATTTCACAACATAAATAAGCGAAACTCCTGTGGCTCATCAAGGTTGATCTAAGCATTTGCTGCCTGCGTTTCTCACAGTCTGATCAGTACCCGGTGAGGGTATGAACCTTCCATTACCACAGGGCTATCCAAGTGAGAGAAGCGAAAACCATTTGCCTCACAGAGTGCATGTTAATCCGAGTCTTTGGAAGTCGCACATATTTCATGCTAAGTTTTCTTTTTTTCGTGCGCTAGCTCATATACGACCAGTACGATGTTGTAATGATAAACCCGGGAACGGTCCGAAATGCTTGTTCTGGATGCATTTTTCGGCATTTTTTGTGTGTTCAAAGTATCAAAAATTCTGATTTCTGAAAAATTTGGGAGTTCGAATTAAATGAGAAAGTTTTCAGCCACAGATTCGAAATAATTTTGGGTGTTCGAACTGCTAGGGTGTTCGAACTAATTGGTCACCTACCGTAGTCTACCATTTTTACCGTATTTCGAAATACACCTATTCAAATACATTGTCATTTTTTGGCCAAAAAAAAAAGAAATTTTAATAAGAAAAAATGGAATATTCAAGTTGCCTTTTTTGCTCAAAACATAGATTGCGGGGAGTCGACAGAAACGCCTCGACGAGGCGATTCTATCGAGTACCCACAATCTGCTGTCTCAGAGCATGAATACGGAAATTAATGTATACCCCTGCAAACCCGAGCTTTACTATATAAAAGTGTATATTTTCTTGTCCCTTGGGATCATTGATTCCATTGTGGAATTTTGAAAATATCTGACGAGGCCTAATTGGCCGAAACTAGCTAGTCTGGCCCAGACAACTTGTACACTCCATATTTTTCAGTTCTGTGGTGTATTCCTTGCTTCCAAAGGATAGCCCTTTTATAGAACATATTTAACTTCACTGCAACTGGTGTGTGGGAATGTGTGGCGGCTGTAAAACGTCTCCCTGTCCTACATCATAGTGTAGATTATATTTTCTTGTCCTTTGGGATCATTGATTCCATTGTGGAATTTTGAAAATATCTTAGGGTCACTGATGAGGCCTAATTGGCCAAAACTAGCTAGTCTGGCCCGGAAAACATGTGCACACCATATTTTTCAGTTCGGTGGTGTATTCCTTGCTTCCAAAGAGTAACCCTTTTATAGAACATATTAAAGGGGATCACAATTCTATAGGCATGATTTCGTGATGTGAATACAACTTTAAGGACCTTATGGCTGCTACTCTGTTGACTCTGTCCAACTGAAAAAGGGGTCTACTCTGAAAGGGGAAGGATTTGCTCCTCAAGGGGTCTACTCTAAAAGGGAAGAATTTACTTCCCAGGAGCCAATTCTTTCCTTTAAGAGTATACCCCTTAGACATATCAAAAGAGAAATTACTTTTGCAGGAGTAGCAGTCATTTTCGCAAATTTTACGTTTTGCAATGCCGTTATGGAGTAAGTCCATGGGGCCATGGAAACGAAAAACAACAGAACATAACTACTACTACTCACAAAGTGTGGCTGGCTGCGATAGCTCAGTCGGATGCAGTCTGACTGGCGATAAGGAAGGCTCGGTTTCGATACCTACGGCGGTCGGCAACATTCTTTCGTGGGGATTGATTTTGAAATCTTTTCTATGGTCATTCTCTCCCTTCCGCTGATTCAGGAAGGGCAGGGGTCAGTTTTTGGCGACAGAATGTGCACTGAACTGGTAAACCGCTTACGGATAAGCCTGCTCAGGAAAAGCGTGGATAGGTACACTGACAGGCCCAAACATGACCCAAATCAGTGTTGACTGGGCCGTTAAATACAAATAATCAAAACTTGCAAAGTTTACTTCACACAGATAGGAACATATTTATATATTCTGGACATCTTTCGGTACGGTGGTAGCTCTAATAATACGTAAATGTTGGAAAGACAGAGAACGTTATTTTTTCCTCATTTATAAAGATCGCTGGGTGTAACGGGCCTCCGTGTGGCCTAGTGGATAAGAGTGCTGACTCTTAATCATTAGATCTCTCAACGGTGTAGGTTTGAGCATGGCCCAAGTCACATAATGAGAAGTTCTGCAATGGAAGGTAAGGAGGTTTTTCATCGGGTACTCTAGTTTTCGCTCACCTCCGATTAACGATCGGCTTGATGTGAGTGAAATAATCTTGAAAGGATCGTAAAACCAAACATAAAAAAAGATCGCCGGGTGTGTAAAAACATTTACATATCTTTGCTACTAGAATAAATGGCAGTGCCAAGGTCGAAGGTTCTAACTCTTCCAAATATATAAAATATTTAGGGAGCGAAACAAAGTCATAACGTTGATGGGTCGTTGTTTATTGTTCTTGAGCCCAGCACAGATAGCAATAGTTTCTGTTCAAAAACTTCATGACTACTAAGTGACCTACCACCAGTTACAGTCTTAGTTGTTAAACGACTTTTTGGCGCATTCGATGGGAGCTATTGTATCTGATAAGCCGAGAATGGTGTTCTTTATTTCCACTCAATACTTGACGTTTTACTAATCAGTTTCTTTTACAATTAAATTGTGATCCAGAAAGATATACAAAAGGATTGCAAATTTCAGGTTTTTGCGGAGGTACCGCTCAAAGATACGGCCGAGGTTTAAGATACAGTCTGATTCGCAGCACGTTGTCTGGGCAGGCTTAGATCTTCCTAGGCGGTTCAGCAATACAGCAGTCCAATATATTGCCCCAAGGTCTGATCGGCCCCAGTCCATCGGGGATTGAAGAAATAGATTGGGCTGCATGATGCTTCCACACAGAGCTGATACCGGTCGCACATGAGTAGTGTTAAATCGCCTAGAAAGTCTAAGCCTGCTCAGGAAAAGTGGCTCGAGTCCGACTGTTCATGCATTTCAACCATTTAGTTTCATTGGGCGACAGGGCTTGAGAAGGAGTTTTATCTGCCCGTTTTATCTCAGTACTGAGTAAAAGTCCCAAACAAAATTGGAAGCAATGTCTCAAAAAAGACTCATATAGTGATAACAGGGACGATAACAACAAATGAAATGGATAACCAAGGCCCTATAGAAGGCCTGATGACTTAGGAAAAATCTTTTTATATGCCCGTTTGAAAAACAACAACAACAACAACAACAAAAAATACAAAACAAAAACAAAAAAAAAAAAAAAAAAAAAAAAAAACGGTCGTATTAAGTTATGGGGTTGGTGTCCGTCCGTCCCTTCGTAAACTTTTTTTTCGTTTCCGTATAACTCCTACTATACAGTTTTTATCCGATCAAGCCTAAAATGTGTATGTAGTAAGGCTAAGATGTGAAGATATGCCACCAAATACTAACAGAGTTATGCCCCTTTGAAAAATTCGGTTTACATTTTTGTTTGTTTAAGTTTTGTGCTATACATGTGTAAACCTAATGTAAGTTACATTTAGTTTATACTTGCCATGGCGTTAAACAATTTACCACAGAATACTCATCACTACCTACCCCTCCTGATACCAAGGTCACAGACTTCGAAATTTTATGTACACGTTTTGTATTAAAGCTTATTATTTTTATTCAAAAAATGCATTAAGCGGGATAATAATATCAGCTGGCTCAAATCAGAATGTAGACTGACAAGACCAAACCTATTGGATGCTTTTTGAAAGCAGCCAACTTGTTCTCATCATCCCCTTCAACCCCACTACTATATGGGCCAGCGCACGACAAAACCTACAATAAGACATGTGCGCCCATCGAAGACTCAGATCAGCCTGCGCATCCATATAGTCTAACCAGAGACTTCTCTTGCTGCATGAAAGAGCATTGAGCCCTTAGCTATCCTTAGAGTGCACAAAGAAGACTCTGATCAGACTGCGCGGATGCGCAGGCTGATCCGAGTCTTCGCTGGGAGCACATATCTTATTGATTATTTTGTCATGCGCTGGCTCAATTATAGTGCGTGAGTGTTTGAGTTTTACATCTCACCAACAGCTAAGGCCATACGGAGACGGTACCTCGGTTTAAATACTCATCCGAAAGTAGGCGCTCCATTATAGTAAAACTGGGGTGGGGGGGGGGGGTGACAGGGGTAAACCTTAATTTTCTCAGTTGTGTTTTAAACTTTGTGCGTGGACACTCATCTAAGAAAATAGGAAAATATCATTTTTCTTCTTTTGCAAATTTTCTCATTTTATCACTTTTACTCAATTAATAAAACGGTATGAATGCGAAAAATGTGTTTATCTCAAACCCTCTGGAATATATATTAAATAATTGTAATAATTTTCTTCTTTTTTTCTGCAGTAGAATTTACAGTGAATTTGTTTGTTTGATTGGAGGTTTAACGTCCCCATCAACACTGCAAAGGTCATTTTGGAGACGTTGCTTCCATTTTTGTGGGACTTTTACCCGACATTGAGAAGCCCCGCCCATAGGGGCTTGAAGAAATATATGGGCTGCATGATGCAGAGCTGAATCCGGCCCGCACACTAGTACTGGTAGACCGCTTAGAGGATCTAAGCCTGTCCAGGAACCGTGGTGCGAGGCGGACCGTCCATGCTAATAAACCCTATTGGTTTCATTGGGCGACAGGGCTTGAGATGTCATTTCATCTCAATGTCGGGTAAAAGTCCCACAAAATTGGAAGCAACGTCTCCAAAATTACCTTTACAGTGTTGACGGGCACGTTAAACCTCAAATCAAACAAAACAAAAACCCGACATTGAGATGTTATGAAACCAATAGTGTTTATATGCACAGATGGTTCGACCAGCACCACTTTTCCTGGGTGGGCTTAGAACCTCTAAGCGGTTTACCAGTACTCATGTGCGGTCGGTTTCAGCTATGCTTTGAAGCATCATGCAGCCCAGTCTATTTCTTCAAGCCCCGACGGGCGGGGGCTGTTACAGTGTATTTAAATAAGCGTATTTTCGTAATGTCAATGTCATTCTCCAGCGGCTGTGACACATTCATTCCTATAATAAACCGAAAGCCGGCTACTCGTAAAAGAAATAATAGCTCGCATTTTTTTGTTTTCGTTTAAAAGTCGACCCCTGTTGACAGGAAAGAAAAACAAACTATTGTTGGCTGGAAGGTTTCCTCTGCCTTGTTTACGTCACTGATCTGAAAACATCTCTTTATTCTATTTCTCACTAACACCAATCCAGTTGGCATCCAATTAAGTAATTTCAATAACTGTTTACTCCCAGACAAACAAATCAAAGCAGGTGATGTAATTATGTTTAGCCTGAAATTGTAAATTTTATTTTCTATTCACAGGGAAACACTGATTTCTTGCACATACACACTGTTTAAGTGGAGGGGACTTATCTTCACAGGGAAACACTGATTTTTTTTGCACATACACACTGTTTAAGGGGAGGGGACGTATCTTGAGAAGAGGCAGAGCTTTGGAAATAATTTTAGACATGCTAATACCTTTGGCACTTTCGTTGAAGGGGCAACTTTGATGGTTTGGGGCCAGTCGCAAAGTGGCTATCCAAAACAAAAAATACAAGCGAAACACGCACCCAAAGACAAACCCAAAAACCAGAACAAAACAAACCACAACAGAAGAACCGCCTTGGAACGGTCACTGAAACGAATTCCACTGGCGGGCCGGGGGGGGGGGGGCTTAAAACGATTTTACGCCGCTGCAATCCACGCCCTTACTTACGTCGCGATTTAGATACGTATTGTTTTCAGTCCGCACCCAGGCCTCCAAACTCATCAGTGCAGAGTCTCCTAGAATACAAAAAAAATATCAAATAACCACAGAGAAGAAACAACGGTCAGGACTTGACAGCAAGAAACCACTGAAATGATGGAGCAAAAGGAAACCAACAGTTACACTCCGATGTAAATTTGCAATTAACAATTTATTACGACTGTTGAAGTCAGTTACATGACTAGACACTCTGGCAAACCCTGCAAGCCCCTTTTTTAAATAGGCAAACTCGGACTTACAGAGATAAACATTATTTATCGCATTTCTGCTCAAAAACGGAGAAATGAAAAAATGTCAGAATGTCTATCTGAATATTTTCATATTTCGGTGGTAAAATTCTAATTCTAATTCACTTGCGTATGTAACGCGACATCTGATTGGATAACGTCAAAAATTTGCGACAGTATATTCTGCGGTATACTGTCGGAAACTCGACGTCAACACGTAACGTCGCTTTTCACTGGCTTGCATTTGGTTTTACGCGGCTCACCGCGCTTGCCGCCTTGTGCAAAATAGTGCAGCTTTTAGCTTAACAACCGAAAAAGTGAATCAGAATGGGGATAAATGTATTACAGCTCCGCTAACGCGTCGCCTAC
Source organism: Lucinisca nassula (assembly GCA_963580285.1). Taxonomy (NCBI): domain Eukaryota; kingdom Metazoa; phylum Mollusca; class Bivalvia; order Lucinida; family Lucinidae; genus Lucinisca; species Lucinisca nassula. The sequence continues at coordinate 1,896,319 of OY757017.1, forward strand.
AACGAAATTTCCGACCGTGAAACCTCCGATTTACCTCCCCAAACAACAATGTGCAGTACACTTATCTCCTAAATGTATTTGGTGGTAAAATTCTCAATGTATTTGGTGGTAAAATTCTCAATGCATTTTGGTGGTAAAATTCTCAATGCATTTCGGTGGTAAAATTCTCAATGTATTTTGGTGGTAAAATTCTCAATGTATTTTTGTGATGTGTTTGGGTGGTAAAATTCTCATTGTATCTTGGTGTTAAAATTCTCAATGTATTTTGGTGGTAAAATTGTCAATGTATTTTGGTGGTAAAATTCTCAATTTATTTTGGTGGTAAAATTCTCAATGTATTTTGGTGGTAAAATTCTTAATGTATTTTGGTAATAAAATTCTCAATGTATTTTGGTAAAATTCACTATGTATTTTGGTGGTAAAATTCTCAAGGTACTTTGGTGGTAACATTCTCAATGTATTTGGTGGTTAAATTCTCAATGTATTTTGGTGGTAAAATTCTCAATGTATTTTGGTGGAAAAATTCTCATATGTATTTTGGTGGTAAAATTCTCATTGTATTTGGAGGTAAAATTCTCGATGTATTTTGGTGGTAAAATTCTCAATGTATTTGAATAGGCATGTTTTTGTTATGATAGATACATCTATTTTTCTTGTAAGTAAGGAATTGAGTTCAAAACATAAAATGGATGATATTGGTTATTCTGACACATATCATGGTTGGAGGTGGTAGGGTGTGGCAAAGGCGACGCGTATCTTGCGCCACTTGGACGTCCATCTGATATTGACTTACAGTTTTAAAAGATAGAAGTGGAGGCAATGATCAGGAATCGATACAATTAACCCAAATCTCCCATCAGAGGCACCAAAAGGAAAGAAACACAAACGTGAAACAACAGACCCTAATTGAAACATCAATAACGGAAAGCCAAAAGGACAATTACTTTCCCACAAAATTGCCAATAGGTTATCCAAAATAAAATAATATAAGCGACACAAACACCCAAAGACAAACCATTAAAAAATTACACTGCGACAGAAGGACCGCCTTGGAACGGTCAGCGGAAACAAATTCCACTGGGGGGGGGGGGGGGCTTAAATCGATTTTACTTGGCCACAATCCTCGCCCCTACTTCCGTTGCGATTAAGACAAATAATTTGTTCAGTCTGCACAATCTATTTTACGTGGCCACAATCCTCGCCCTTACTTCCGTCGCGATAAAGACAAATAATTTGTTCAGTCCGCATGAAGGTTTCCTAACTCCTCAGTGCAACATCTCCGTGAACACAAAAATCAAACAACCACAGAGATGAAACAACGGTGAGGACTCGACAGCAAGAAACCACTGAAATGCTGGAGCAAAAGAAAACCAACAGTTAGACTCCAATGGGCCCGACGAGAGACAGCAACAGGCACCAACCCACAAAAGCCTTTGCCACAGATTCTATGACGGTTCCATCGTAAACCTGACCCACCGGAGCGCAATTACTGAGGGCAGCAAAGTTGTCAACCGTGATTGGGTTAACTACCATACATGAAGTCTGTCGTATAACATTTATGTTGTACCCAATCTTTTTATATGGAAGAATGATTTTACGAAGTCATTGCGATTATATATTTCTCTCTCTCTCTCTGTCTCTGTCTCTGTCTCTCTCTCTCTCTCTCTCTCTCTCTCTCTCTCTCTCTCTCTCTCTCTCTCTCTCTCTCTCTCTCTCTCTCTCTCTGCGTGCGTGCGTGCGTGCGTGTATGTGTGTATGTGTGTGTGTGTGTGTGTGTGTGTGTGTTATGTCTCACTAACAGCTAAGGTCATACGGAGACGGGACGTCGGTTTAAAGACTCATCTGAAAGTCTGGAGAAGCCCGTATATTTTTCTGAATTTATATACTAAGTCACCATAACATTCGGGTTCCGATAGGCCTTGTTGCAGAAGAGATTAAAGTCCAAATTAAATCAGAACGACGTCTATAAAATTTTGAAAAGGCTTTGCGTAGTTTATGGTACTGATAACCTTGATTAAGAATTTATTTTTTCTAATGTTGGTTGTTGCCTGATCGGGCCCATCGGAGTCAAACTTTAGGTTTTCTTTCGCTGCAGCATTTCAGTGGGTTCTTGCTGTCGAGTCCTCGCCGTTGTTTCATCTCTATGGTTGTTTGATTTTTTTGTGTTCTCGGAGATGTTGCACTGATAAGTTAGGAAAATAAAAATCAAAAATGAGTTCCTTTAAGAGCAATGAAAACATTCATAAGAAAAAAGATGGGCCATACTACGTAGTTTCGGCTAATAAAGCCTCATCAGTGACCCTGTAATGATCCGGCAAAGACAGCCAGAGGAAACATACTGCGATTTTGCGAATTTCTAATAAGCAGTCGCTTCAAATACTGATATAAATCAAAATGGGGTCCAAATAATTAAAAACCTGTCTAGAATGAGTCTAAACCAATAATTTATTTCTGATTTCTCAGAATATTCACGATGATCTCAAAGGAGCAAAAGTAAAATATAAACTGCACTATGGTTGATGTACGGGGAGACGTTTTACGGCCGCCACACGGCACAACACCAGCTGCAGCCTGTATGTGGACTAAACAAATTATTTGTCTAAATCGCGATGGAAGTAAGGGAGTACAATCGATGTACCCCCCCCCCCCCCCCCCGCAAGTAGAATTCGTTTCACTGTCCCTTCCAAGGCGGTTCTTCTGTCACGGTTCATTTTCTTATGGTTTGTCTTAGAGTGTGTATATCGCTTATTTTTTGTTTTTATTAGGATAGCCAATTGGCCCTTTTGTGGAAAAGTGACTATAATTTTGGTTTCCTCTATAGGTGTTTCCATTTGGGTATAGTTATTTCACAATTGTGTTTCTTACCCTTTGGTGTCTCTGATGGGAGCTGTGGGTTTATTGTGTCGATTCCTACTCATTGCCTTCACTTCTATTTTGCTGTCCTTGCGGCAGGTAAGGGTACAGGGAATGCTTTTATTTCTTCTGTTTCTTCACTTCCATTCATTTTCCTCTTTCTCCTCTGTCCATCACTTTCATCTCTTCTTCTATCTTTTCTGTTTCTTTTCCCCCTTTCTCTGGGCGACGACACACTGAGACCCACATGGGTTGGCCTCAATGAGGCGGTTCTAACGAGTACCCACAGCCTATGTTTGCAGTATAAATAAGAAAAATATCATTGATTTTTATCCGAAAAGTAGACATTTTGGAGATGTGGAAAATGCACTTTGTCGCACGGGTGTGTTAGCGTAATGGCGTGTCGTTAAACCCAAAACAATCAATCAATTAATCTGACAGATATCAGTCCGACCTCAATCAACATTCTAATGCACTTGCGTATGTAACACAGTATCTAATTGGATATCGTCAAAGATTGCGGCAATCTAATAGAAGTGAAGGCACTGATCAGAAATCGATACAATACTAGAAGTGAAGGCAATGATCAGAAATTGATACAATTAACCCACAGCTCCCATCAGAGACACCAAAGGGAAAGAAACACAGACATGAAACAACAGATCCTAACGATAAACATCAATAGCGGAAAGCCAAAAGGACAGTTACTTTCCCACAAAATGGCCAATTGACTATCCAAAGCGACACAAACACTCGAAGACAAACCATATCAAAAAACTGCGACAGAAGATAAACCCACAACTCTCAGAGACACCAAACGGAAAGAATCACAAACATTCAATAACTAGGCACTAATGGGAACACCAATAGCCGAATGCCAAAAGGACAGCTACTTTCCCACAAATTGGCCAATTGGCTTCCAAAACAAAACGATATAAGCGATACAAACACTCAAGGACAAACCATAACAAAATAAACCGCGACAGAAGAGCCGCCTTCGAATGGTCTGACTGCGTGAAAAGTATTTCCAGGAAGGGATGGGGGCTGGCTTAAATCGATTTAACGCGGCCACAATCCTCGCCCGTGATTCCGTAGCGATTTAGGCAAAACATTTGTTCAGTCCGCATGAAAAATAGAAGTGAAGTCTATGATCATGAATCGATACAATTAACCCACAGTTCTTATCAGCGACAACAAAGGGAAAGAAACACAAACATGAAACAACAGACCCTTATGGAAACATCAATAGCGGAAAGCCAAAAGGACAGTTTGTAACAATCGAAACAAAATGGCCAATTAGCTATCCAAAACAAAATAATATAAGCGATACAAACACTCACAGACAAACCATAACAAAAATAAACCGCGACAGAAGAACCGCCTTGGCAACGTCAGAAATGGTCAATAATGTTCAGGATATTGTTATGACTGACAGACGAGTCACAGAAAGATATACAGACGGTAGAGTCGGCATTTCATTGGAAAGAGTACATTTCATTCTTCAATGAAAAAACTTTCTGCCCGATAGGTACCAAGACTTATGACAGTTGATCAGAAGCATATCAGGTGCACATTATCGCGTGCTAATCTTAACCTTTATACGGAAGATCTTGCCAACTTTCTTCAAAGATGTGTCACTATGAATGAAACATGGGTCCATCATTTTACCCCAGAGGCCAAGTAACAATCGAAACAAAGGAAGTACCCGTGCTCGCCCCTGCTTAAGAATGCAAAGACTGTTCTATCAGTTGGGACGGTTATGGCCTTGGTTTTCTGAGATGCAGATGATATTCTGCTAATAGATTATCTCCAAAAGGGAAAAACAATCGATGGCACATACTTTGCTTCACTTCTGAGGCAGTTACGGGAAAATATTAAACTTAAGCGCCGCGGAAAGCTTGTTCCATCAGGACAATGCTCTTGCTCATAAGTCTGTCATTGCTATGGCTGCCATTCACGATTGTGGCTTTAAATTGATTGCGCATCCGCTTTATTCATCATCGCACTTTCATTTATTTCCAAAAACTCGAAACGGCTATTTCAGGCACCCACTTTCAGTCTGATGATGACATCATATATGCAGTCGATGACTTTCTGAACAGCCAAAAAGAGGAGCTCTATAAAAGAGGCATAGAGACCTTTAAACACCGCTGGCAAAAGTGTATAGATACTGAAGGGGATTATGTTGAAAAATAAACAATATGTCCGACAACATTCAAATCCTTCAATGTGAGGCTCACAACATATCAATCAGTCCTGGTAAGAGACCCTTAATTATACTATGAAATTCCGCTATTAAGACCACCTAAAATGAAGACTAATTCTTCTTTAAACATGTATTTAGAACGATGCAGTTATTCTTTCTTCGTATTTTCTGCACACAATATTCTCTGGCCAGGGACTACCTTTGTGGCTGTTAAAAAGTGGTCTTCAAGACCACTTTGAGCAGTAGCAAAGGTGGTATTAATATAAGATGTTTCCATTAGGGTCTAGTTTTTCATGTTTGTGTTTCTTTCCCTTGGTGTCTCTGATTGGAGCTGTGGGTTAGTTGTATCGATTTCTGGTCTGTCTATCTATCTATTGATACTGCGTCGGTCACATTTGACTATTACCGCAGGTGTATATTACATACACTCAGGGCCCAGGATTACAATCGTTACTTAAGTTAAGGTCGACTTAACGATATAAGGAGGAATTCTTATCTTAGTAAAGTATTTCCTTAAAAGGTGGATTCGAAAGCCGCCTATTTCATTTACTTAGCTAAGTATTTAACTTCGGATGAATTCGTAATTTTGACGAACATTTTCACGAAGATAAGCGCGTGAGTTTCAATTACACATTGATGTAGGCGGCCCAGAACTTTCCCGCGATGTGTCAAAAATCCCTTCTGTTTCATTGAATGGACACAAAAGAAAATATGATGGTTTGGCTACCATTTCACTACATAAACCATGAAAGAAATGTTATATATACTATAAAACCTGTCTCATTGAAGCATCACACTCGATCTCAATTTGTGCGGGCGAACATTGGTCACAATGTAGTACCGAGACATATTCAAAACGCTGTTTCTATGGGGTCACTTTGGAAGCAAATAATCATGCAATACGAGTATTTGAATGACCGTAGAATTTTTTTGAGATATATGTTGCTTATAAGGAAAAAAATACATAGGGCCACAACTCATGAAGCATTTTTCAGAATTTAATCAAAAGCTTGAATATGCAAAACTCGGTTTTATGGAGTCTATCCATGATAAGTACTTATAAATGCAGTTAGGCGTATACTACAGTATAATTACATATCCAAAGCAATCTGGTAGAGTCTCGAATGAATAGAATAAATATATTCTGCGCTATGGTGAAGAACAGGGAAGCCTCCTGCAGAAACCACCGACACCTAACCAAGGTTACAATATTGTTTTCGAATGTCATAAACACACGTTTGTAGATGATATAGTCATTAAGGACACGATCAAACATCGTACCGACAAACACGGAGAAAACCATAACTCCAGTCGAAGTAAGAAGAAAAGGAAAATACCCGAACATTCGATCTCGGATTTCCCCGTCTTTTATATGAGTGAGGCCCTTATCTGCGTATAAGATTGCTGTTTGTGAGACGCAAAGTGCTCGCTCACTCACCAACACACTCAATCGCTCACATGCAATAGCTTATAAGGGAGGTGGTACGCCTAAAATTGATTTATTATTGAGCAGTTCAAGGCGGTAAAATGAGGGACAGAGGAGAAGAGGCAAATGATTGGATGTGTAGAAACAAAAGAAATAACAATATTCCCCCTCTACCAGTACCTGTTGCTAGGAGAGCAGGCCTTGTCGCAATATAAGCAATATAAGTTTGACGCCCCAGTGACGCAAGGTACGCGTCACCTTTGCCTCACCCAACCAGCACAAGCCGGCCACACGTGACCTCCAGTAAACCGCTTAGAAGGTCTAGGACTGCTCAAGCAAAGTGGTGCAAGTCGTGCCATCCATGTTGGTTTCATTGGGCGGCCGGGCTTGAGATGTAATTTCATCTCAATATCGGCTAAAAGTCCGACAAATTGGAAGCAACGCTTCCAAAATAACCTAAATAGTGTTGACGAGCACGTTAAACCTCAAATCAATCAAACAAACAAAACGTCTTTGTATTTTATACATTTTGATATCGAGTATCTTTCACAAATGGTCCTTCATATAAAAGTTACGAAATCGGCCTTCGAATTGGATTTTATTGCCTTTACCATGACCATTTGCCCCGCAAAAGTACATCGTTTACATACGTTACAGTTGTTCGCGCCAAAATAGTTAATATTTACATTCTTCAAGTGTAAAGCCTAATGTAAACCTTGTTCATGCTCCAATGAACGCATCGAGCCACATGATCTCCAATGACGTCAAGTGACGCCAGTCTAAACCATGGTTCTCCATGATCTCATTTGGCGTTGGCGACGACAATGTTGTTCCGCTCTTTGTAGAAAAAACATCAGCGTGTAAATGTCTTTCAGCTCTAACAGTTTACATTATAAGCATACTTTCGCCCAGTGATGAGGAATTAACAATTTAAATATAAGAAATATTTTTTTCTGATGTTCATGAAGGTATGAACGACAGCGGGTCGCTAGCAAATTTTACATGAAACCAACAGGGTTCATTTACTTTGCAGACGACCTTGTTCATACTTTAATGATCAGCAGAAAAATAAAAATCATTTCTTAAATGCACGTGTCGTGACACGATGTTGTCCACTGAATATAAAGACGGCATATGAACGTTGCGTAAAATATCATTACGTGCATAAGCGTAGCAACATGGACCCAATGTGCCACAGGATTAGTTTTTAAATAACAGACATAAGTGATATGCGCCGACCTTCGTCCCCCCCCCCCCAACACACACACACACACCTACCCTGACAAAAACAACAAGTCGTTTAAGGCCCCCTCTCACTTGTACGAACCTCCATACACCAAAAAATAAATTGCCCTGTTACCAGTATTATACAGTATTATGAAAGGAAGTTTGTACACACCCCTATTCGTCGCACACTTTAACATATGAAGGGAGAAATACACCCCAGTAGCATTATACCTCGTCGCCAAGTTGACTTGCGCCAAAGAGAGAGAAAAAATATCTCTACCGGGATTCGAAACCGGGGCCTCTCGCATAACGTGGAAACACTCTGCCGTCTGAGCTACCGAGCACCACCGTCATTATCGAGCATATAAAAGCCCTTATGTTTGCCGTTGTTGATATATACATTCATTTGTCAAGGTCAAATCTTAAAAGTTAAGGTATAGTCTTTCAAAACGCAGTGAGACGTGAAGGCACTTTTTAATTTTGGACTAGTCCGCGATTTAGGAAAATCGCCTTCAGTTGGGATTTTATAGTGGGCGATATAGTTTTACTGAGGATCGTACTGCATCATATTAACCGCCTGGCCACGAATGCTACATAATGGCATTATCAAAAAATTTATTTATAATTTTAAAATCCTGTGAAAAAAGAAATCCGAAACCTGCTTCCCCTAAAACATGGAATAGTCTTAGCACGCTTGAACGTTGAACTCTTTAGGTCGTTGATAAACTATAAAATATCTCAAATAGTCAGCTACGTCACTGCCAGCTATTTGTTGGCGAACTATACCTACCTTGGTTACCTTAAATATTTAAGTATTTTCTTTGGTTAAGTAACGACTTAAACCAAAGAATTTCTTTGAAGTTCACTTTATACGACAATTAAGTAAATACTTAGTTTAAGTATGCATTGTAATCCTGGGCCCAGGTTTTGCAGGATGAAAGCCTACACAGTAATCATGTAATTACGGTAAGGATCTTAATCCTGCACAGGGGACGGTTCTCCCTGCACAGGGGGGCCTCCAGTTAACGTCCCGATCCGAAGGACGGTGCACTTTATGACATTCATCCCTGCAAATGATGGCAATGGAGCGTGTTCGGACACCGAAATTTTATCGTCGCTGCCGGGGATCGAACCCGAGATCTCTAGCATCAGAGGCAATTGGACTAACCACTGAGCAATCACGCCTTCATTTCTATTTTACTTTATGTTATACTTCTCTTAGAGTTGAATTCTTTATTGCGGCAAATTCATTAATACAGCATAACATTACGGAACATTTACTGTCGTTATATTGAGGGTCGTCTTATATTGAGACTACCGCTGTTGGCATATACGTAAGTATTGGACTCGGCCAGCAAACAACTCTTTTTATCAGCCTGTGTGACCGCAAAGACTCGAGTCATCAGTCGTCGCCAGCACTTTATGCATAGGCAAGGACTAAAAATTACATTTTTCTTTTCGACCGAGTCACGACTTATCAGTTACGGAAGTTGATTTGGGTTCTCGTTGGGTGCACATTCCCGAACACTCACTGGTCGCATCCCCAGTGAGGTAACGATTGTTGCAATTTCTCTGAGAAAGTAGCGAGGCATTTAAAACAATAAAGATATCGTTTAATCGACATAACCTTGACCTTCCATTGGTTAAATATCTCGTTTTTCAACATGGATTCCGCGTGATATCACCAACCAATGGCAGGCTATGATTATATCGTTTAAACTTAAAATTATGTTGAAAAACACGAGATATTTAACCAATGGGAGAGCAAGATTATGTCGATTAAACGATATATTTATTGTTTGAAATTCCACGCTACATTTTTCAGAGTCGAAATGAAAACAAGAAACATTTTGTTTTCTGTTCCATTCTAATTTTATTGCTTTAAATTCCACGCTACCTTTTCAGGGTGGAACGAAATATTTTTGTTTTCTGTTCCATTCTAATTTTATTGCTTTAAATTCCACGCTACCTTTTCAGGGTGGAACGAAATATTTTTGTTTTCTGTTCCATTCTAATTTTATTGCTTTAAATTCCACGCTACCTTTTCAGGGTGGAACGAAATATTTTTGTTTTCTGTTCCATTCTAATTTTATTGTTTTAAATCCCAACCTACTTTTTCAGAGGGGAAAAGAAAACAAGAAATATGTCGTATTATATCGTATAAACAAGAAATCTGTCGTATTATATCGTATAAACGATATATTTCTTGCTTTCCTCTCCACTCTAATTTTATTGTTTTAAAATCTGTTCTGCTTGATACTGGGACAGAAATGCCCCTTCCCGTGTTTCGTAAAAGATACGTGTTCTTTTATCGCTGTCGTCGTCAAGTCCAAACTGGAAAATGTACGGAAATGGGTTATCTCTAAACAAATCTTTTTAATGAGAGTAAAGTGGACAGCTGAGTTGTACGGCGTCAAAGCATTATTAAATGAAACCAGAGAAGAGACGTATAGACGTTTAACTGTCAAGATATCTCAATTTTACTTGATTGAGGGTGCTTTTTACTTCAATAGTGCAATATGTAGAACACGGTTCATCTTCTAGAATGTTCCTAATTGATGACGACAGCAAGCACAACAGAATCAAAGGCGAGAATGGTGGCCACGTAAAATTGATAAATGTCCCCAGTAAAATAAAATAACTCCATTCCAAAGTAGAAGTGGAGGCAATGATCAGGAATCGATACAATTAACCCACAGCTCCCATCAGGGACAACAAAGGGAAAGAAACAAAAACATGAAACAACAAACCCTAATGGAAACATCAATAGCGGAAAGCCAAAAGGACAGTTACTTTCGCACAGAATGGCCAATAGGTTATCCAAACTAAAATAATATAAGCGACACAAACACCCAAAGACAAACCATAACTAAAATAAACCGCGACAGAAGAACCGCCAAGGCGCTGAAGCTGTTGTGGTTCATTATTACCATTTTGAGTCTTTGCATGAATGTACTGGTAATGGTTTTTTTTTTTTTTTTTTTTTTTTGTGGACACCCATTGGCTTTTTTGTGTGAAAGCAACTGTTCTTTTGCTTTCTACTTTCAAAGATTTAATAACGGTGTCGTCGCTGTATGCTTGTCTACCTTTAGGATGGAAGGTGTAAGGTATCATCACTTGTACAAGTCCGTGAAATGAACATCCCTTAAAACCCGCTCTATATAGAGAAAATTGGGACTTGCGAAGGTAAACATGCCTTTCTTATTTCTGCTCCAAGACTAAGGTTGTGGGTACTCGTTAGAATCGCCTAATTGAGGCGGTCTACGTCATTGAGGCGGTTCTAACGAGCACACACAACCTACGTTTGCTCTATAAATTATAAATATATCGCCTATTTTCAGAAAGCACAAACAACCTACGTTTGCTCTATAAATTATAAATATATCGCCTATTTTCTTATTTCTGCTCCAAGACATAGGTTGTGGGTACTCGTTAGAACCGCCTCAATGAGGCGGTTCTAACGAGCACACACAACCTACGTTTGCTCTATAAATTATAAATATATCGCCTATTTTCATCAGAAAAGTAGGCATTTTGGAGATATGAAAGAATACACTATATTACACGGGCGTGTTATCATAATGTTGTATGGATTCATGATCATTAACTCAGAACGCGGCGTCTAATCAGGATCTGCACTGTTTTCTAACATGATTTTCTTTTAAAATAGAATAGAAACGAAAAATGTAGACCTTACACTCCTTTAATATCATATTGGATAGCAGAGTCCACTGGTAAACAATGGGTTGATGGGATTTTAACCTATGTATGACCATGAAATCTGCCACAAAATATGTTTGGAGTGGTATATTTCCAATTAAAATGATATAAGGTATGTTGCGTTAGCGGTAAATTTTGCAAAAATGTATGATCTTTCAGCAAAGAGTGTAGACTCAGATCAGGTCTAGACGGCATGCTTAAAATAGTGGAATTGCCTTCATGCGGACTGAACAAATTATTTGTCTATATCGCGACGGAAGTAAGGGCGAGGATTGTGGCCACGTAAAATCGATTGAAGCCACCCCCCCCCCCCCCAGTGGAATTCGTTTCCGCATACCGTTCCAAGGCGGTTCTTCTGCCGTGGTATATTTTTGTTATGGTTTGTCTTTGGGTGTTTGTGTCGCTTCTGTTATTGTATTTTGGATAGCCTATTGGCCATTCTGTGGGAAAGTAACTGTCCTTTTGGCTTTCCGCTGTTGGTGTTTCCATTAGGGTCTGTTGTTTCATGTTTGTGTGTCTTTCCCTTTGGTGTCTCTGATGGGAGCTGTGGGTTGATTGTATCGATTCCTGATCATTGCCTCCACTTCTATTAATTTTATCGATTCCTGATTATTGCCTTCACTTCTATTTGAACTTTCAGTTAAGGACTATTTTACAAGCCTACACTCAGAGACAATTGATCCACCAGTACTCGCAGTGCTTTGATTGAAACAGGGGGCATTGACTTGCCTTCCGTGATTTTTGTACCATGCCTGTTTTATCTTAATGCGATCTTGTTGTTTACATGCCTTGTGGTGTTTGGTTGCGTGTTTTTAAGTAGGTTCTATTGCTTCCAATTTTATTTGCGATGCTACTGCTTCTTGCTTAAAGAGACTTGAGGGTCATTGATTAGGCCTAATTGGCCGAAACTAGCTAGTGTGTGTGGTGTGTGTGTGTGTGTGTGTGTGTGTGTGTGTGTGTGTGTGTGTGTGTGTGTGTGTGTGTGTGTGTGTGTGTGTGTGTGTGTGTGTGTGTGTGTGTGTGTGTGTGTGTGTGTGTGTGTGAATTCGGGTTTAACGTCGCTTTCAACAATTTTTCAGTCATATCACGACGGTGTCTGGTTGCGACAGGGAGCTCAATGCTCACTTTTATAGTGCTGCCTCACTGAAGCATCATGGCCCATACACATTACATGATACCACACCCAGTCACATTATCCTGACACTGGGTCGACCAGTCCTAGCTCTACCCCGTAAATCTGAGTGCCAATCGAGGAGCAGCTAGTACCATTTTTAACGACTTTGGTATGTCGCGGCCCGGGATCGAACCCGTGACCTCCCGTTCCCCGGAGCGGACACTAGCAACTTAGCTATCGGGGCCGGTACTGAAACTAGCTAGTCTGGCCCAGAAAATATGTACACTCCATATTTTCCAGTTCTGTCGTGTATTCCTTGCTTCCAAAGGATATCCCTTTCTAGAACATATTTGTCTTCTATAATTTTTGAAGACTCATCGCATGAACAAATCCCTGAAATGAATACCCCTTAAACCACACTTTTTATAGAGAGAATTGGGGTTAACTGGGGTATACATTATTTTTCTTATTTCTGCTCTAAGACATAGGATGTGTGTACTCGTTAGAACCGCCTCAATGAGGCGGTTCTAACGAGTACCCACGACCTATGTTTGTAGTATATCACTGATTTTCATCAGAAAAGTAGCCATTTTGGGGATGTGAGAATATAAGAATATTATATGGGTGTGAGGGGTGGATGGAAAAATCCGTCCCGAGGGTCACTGTCCGGCATCACGCGGCTTGCCGAGTGATGCCGGACAGTGATCCCGAGGGACGGATTTTTCTATCCATCCCTCACACCCATATAGGATTCTTTTTCTTGCATACCTTCCATTTCTATTGAGAATTTTTTAGTGCTGCTGTCACTTCGGTTACCGACGTCCGCCATTTTGTGATGACACAACAGGACTGTTTAGTGACGTCACGCACGACGACGCCGCGCATGAGGTTGTAATCAACCAGTGCATTTATCAAGCACGCGATTATATTCGATTTGGGATCGGAACACTAGGGTCAGAACATAAATTCTATCCCAGGGTAAAATCACGGATTTCCTTCTCTGGTGTGCAAGAAAATGCATTCTGTCGCACGGGTGTTTTCGGTAATGGTCTTTTGAATGTGTTTGTATCACGTGTGCCGTGGCATCACGTGAACAAGTCCGTGAAATGAACACCCCTCTAAACCCCACTTTATACAGAGAGAACTGCGGTGGAGAGGGGATTCGCCTCAATGAGGCAATTCTAACGAGCACCCACAAACTATGTTTGCAGTATAAAGAAGAACAATATGACGGATTTTCGTCAGAAAAAAGGCCATTTTGGAGATGTGAAAAAAACTTAACTATATCGCACGGGCATGTTATCGTTAAGTGTCATGTGTTCGCGTTTGTGTGATTTTGAGTTTTACCTCTCCTCTAACAACTAAGGTCATACGGAGACGGGACCTCGGTTTAAAGACTCATCTGGAAGTCTGGAGAAGTCCGGAATCATACCAAAGACCCCTTGTTTATGAGGCGAGTAGCTTAACAGCTGCACAACGGAGGCGTCTCGTTACATGTTTGTCTCATTTGAAGGTGTTTGTACTATTTGTGCTGTGTCAAGTGTAAATGTGTTTTGAACTTGAAGACACATCAAAGACACAGACTAGCCTGCACTTCCGCGCTGTCTGATCAGAGTCTTTGCTGTGTGCTGCCTCTTCTCTTGATCAAGTGTGTGTGTGTGTGTGAATTCGGGTTTAACGTCGCTTTCAACAATTTTTCAGTCATATCACGACGGTGTCTGGTTGCGACAGGGAGCTCAATGCTCACTTTTATAGTGCTGCCTCACTGAAGGTCCCAGACACATTACATGATACCACACCCGGTCACATTATCCTGACACTGGGTCGACCAGTCCTAGCTCTACCCCGTAAATCTGAGTGCCAAGCGAGGAGCAGCTAGTACCATTGTTAACGACTTTGATATGTCGCGGCCCGGGATCGAACCCATGACCTCCCGTTCCCAGGAGCGGACACCCTACCAATTGAGCTATCGGGGCCGGTCTCTTGATCACGTGTTGCGTCATTTATTAAAGTAAGACAGAACAATCATTACGCAAACACGCCTATACAGATACATTGCCACCTTTATCGCCGAAAAAATGAAAATTTTAAGATGAAAAAGTGTTATACTTTTCTTATTTTTGCACCAATTATGGATTGTGGGCACTCGTTAGAACCCCTCATCGAGGCGGTTCTAACGAGTACCCACAATCTATATTTTAGAGCAGAAATAAGAAAAATAAGGTGTACCCCCGGAAACCCCAGTTTTACTATATAAAAGTGGGGTTCAAGGGGGTCAAAATTATATGGGCGTGTTTTCGTGATGACAGTACATCACAATAACAATCACGTGAAATGAAGCTCCCCGCTAAACCCCACTTCATGTAGAGAAAAGTGGGGTTTACAGGGTATACAGTATCTGCTTTATTTTGCTCAAAAGCATAGATTGTAGATACTCGTTAGAACCGCCTGGCACCCGGAATCTATGTTGAAAGCAAAACTAATGTTGGATCTGACATCATGTTGGACGCCATTATTTCACATGGACAAGTTTTCCTTATGAAAAATAATACGACCACCTCTGCCTATGTTAAAAAGTGGTCTTTAAGCTCATTTTGAACAGTCCAAAAGCAGTTTCCTTATCTAAGACGCCTGGTGCAGATAACACAAAGCATTACGGAAACACGCCTATACAAATACATGGCCATCTTTATCGCCGAAAAAATGAACATTTTAAGATGAAAAATTGTGATATTTTTTTATTACTGCTAAAAATATAGATTGTGGGCACTCGTTAGAACCGCCTCATCGAGGCGGTTCTAACGATTACCCACAATCTATATTTAAGAGCAGTAGTAAGAAAAATCAGGTATACCCCCGGAAACCCCAGTTATACTATATTAAAGTGGGGTTCAAGGGGGTCAAAATTATATAGGCGTGTTTTCGTGATGGACAGAATAACTGAAACCTTCTCCATAAGCTTTTATAGAACAAATTTAACTTCACTACAGCTGGTGTGTGGGAATGTGTGGCGGCGGTAAAACGTCTCCCTGCCCTACATCATAATGTTGATTATATTTTCTTGTTCTTTCGGATCATTGATTCCATTGTGGAATTTTGAAAATATCTGAGGGTCACTGATGAGGCCTAATTGGCCGAAACTAGCTAGTCTGGCCCAGAAAACATGTACACTTCATATTTTACTTCTGTGGTGTATTCCTTGCTTCCAAGGGATAACCCTTTTATAGAACATATTGAAAAGCAGATTAAGTCTTACTTTTAGGTGGTCTTATTAGGGGAATTTTACTGTAGTTGAGTAGGTGCGTACATGTATGTTGATCTGTTTGCAGTGAAAATAAGGAAAATATCATGGATTTTCATCAGAAAAAATGTATATATTTTGGAGATGTGAAAAAATGCACCATATCACACGGGCTTATGAGGGTCACTGATGAGGCCGAATTGGCCGAAACTAGCTAGTCTGGCCCAGACAACCTACAGACTCCATGTTTTCCAGTTTTGTAGTATATTCCTTACTTCCAAAGGATAACCCTTTCTGGAACATATTTGACGTCACTACAGATCGTGTCTGGGAATGTGTGGCGGCCGTAAAAAGTTTCCCTGCCCTACACCATAGTGTAGTTTATATTTTCTTGTCCTTTGGAATCATTGATTCCATTATGAAATTTCGAACATATTTGAGGGTCACTGGTGAGGCCTAATTGGCCGAAACTAGCCAGTCTGGCCCAGAAAACCTACATACTCCATTTTTTTCCGGTTTTGTAGTGTACTGCTTGGTGGAACATATTTGTTATCGATATGTGCTTACTGAGGCTCATTATTTTATTTCAGCAAAGTTTATCATATGAGCCCAGCCAAGCGAATTTTTGTCTTCGAGCATTCCGTCATGACAAATTTTAACTGCGCATGCCCAGCCATTCAGAGGGGCCAGGGATATGGCTTTCTGTCTGAAGGTTCCTCTTGATTCACAGCTTGTATGAGCGAGCAGCGAAGGTTCTGGCGAGACTGCGCGGATGCGCAGGCTCGCCTGAACCTTCGCTGCTCGCATAGGCGATAAGTACCAAAATCGCTTCACGGGGCCCATATTATTATTTTTACCAGGATTTGATCTTTGATTGTATGTTTTCCTGAGCACTGCCTACATTTTAACACATTGACCTTGGTACAAATTGACCTTGGCACTCGGCCCCCGCCCATCGGGGCTTGAAGAAATAGATGGGCTGCATGATACTTCCACGCAGAGCTGTAATCGACCGCACACGAGTACTGGTAAGCCGCTCAAAGGATCTGAGCCTGTACATGCAAAGCGGTGTGAGTCGGACCGTCCATGCTTATAAACCCTATCGGTTTCATTGAGCGACTGGGCTTGAGATGTCCTTTCATCCCAATGTCAGATACAAGTCCCACAAAATTCGAAGCAACGTCTCCAAAATGACCTCTACAGTGTTGACGGGAACGTTAAACCCCAAATCAAAAAAAAAAAAAAAAAAAAAAAGACCTTGGTACAACGATATTGTAGTGTTGTCTGAGGCCGAGCAACTTCCGGTTATAATACCAACTATGCTATGCTATTTGTTCATTTTTTATAGAGCAGTCAATTTATTTTGAGATTCCCTTTAATTGAGCTAAAGTCCTTTGTCGCTATAATTGGATGTCTTCGCGTGAAACTACCATGGGACTTTAATTAATTAAGAAATGTTAGCATGAAAGAAAAATGATTTAGTTGCTAATTTCGAAAGCATAATTATGTTCCCGTTTTAATTGCAATACACTCGCCAACCTTTCCAGTAGAGGTTACTCACGTGCATAAAAACGAAAGGCATAACAAAAACACGCCTGTTCAAATATATTGAAAATTTAACTACCAAAAATGAAAATTTTCCGATGAATAAATTTTTCATTTTTCTGCCCTAAACACAGATTGTGGGTACTCGTTAGAACCGCACCTGAGTACCCACAACTATGTTTTGAACAGAAATAAAATAATGTATACCCCTGTAAACCTCAGTTTTACTATACGAAAGTGGGGTTTGATGGGGTCAAGATTATAGAGGCGTGACTTTGTGATGGAGAGAAAATCAAAGCATTACAGCGCTGGTGGGTCCAATATTCCTGAGTTTAGGCCTGGGGCTTGAAGATATAGACGGGCTGCATGATGCTTCCACGCAGAGGTGAAACCAACCGCACACGAGTACTAGTAAACCGCTTAGATGATCTAAGCCTGCCAGGGCAAAGCGGTGCGAGTCGGCCCGTCCTAGCTTATAAACCCTATTGGTTTCAATGGGCGACTGGACTTGAGATATCATTTCATCTCATTATCGGGTAAAAGTCCCACAAAATTGGAAGCAACGTCTCCACAAAGCCCTATACAGTGTTGACGGGGACGTTAAATCTCAAATCAAACAAACAAAATACTGTTTCGTTTTACACTTTTAAAAATTCCCGTATTGTACGGAAAGAGGGTAGACCATGATCAGACGCCACGTTATGCTGCGTCTGATCTGGCTCTTCACTGTTAACCAAGCCCAACACGCCCAAGATATGATTCAAGTGCAGAGTCTGTAGCTGGCAGCGATAAGAATAGCTCAGTTTTTTTTTCTGTCGTAATCCCATTACTATAACACACCCGTGTGACATAGTGCATTATTTCATATCTCCAAAATGGCTACTTTTCTGATGAAAATTTGTGATATTTTTCTTATTTATACTACGAACATAGGTTGTGGGTGCTCGTTAGAACCGCCTCAATGAGGCGGTTCTAACGACTACCCACAGCCCATGTCTTGGAGCAGAAATAAGCAAACTAATGTAAACCCCCGTAAACCACAGTTTCCTGTATATAACGTTGGATTTCTCAACTCAAGTGAGCTTAGCGTTTTTAATGATCATAGATACTAAAAAATACAACTAAATGAAGCACGCATTACGAAAGCGCGCCTATACAAATATATTACAAATTTTACCGCCGTAAAAATGAAAAATTTCAGATGAAAAATTGTGAAATTTTATTTATTTCTCTTCAAAATATAAATTGTGGGTACTCGTCAGAACCGCCTCATCGAGGCGGTTCTAACGAATACCCACAATGTATATTTTAGAGAAGAAATAAGGAAAATAAGGTTTTCCCCTGTAAACCCCAGTTTTACTATATAAAAGTGGGGTTCAAGGGGGTAAACATTATATAGGCGTGTTTTCGTGATGTTTATGCTCAGAAATTTGTCCAACTCATAAATTAAACAATATCAACAATTGTTGACATTTTTTACATTTATGAGCAGGACAAATTCCATGCACAAAAGAGTTGAACATGAAATAAGTTTTATAATTTCAGATCTTGAATATCTTTTTCCTGTTTTGTTTTGTTTTAATCCCATTTCCAGAGCCTTACTAGCCCCCGCCCATCGGGGCTTGAAGAAATAGATGGACTGCATGATGTTTCCACGCAGAGCTGAAACCGACCCGTACACGTGTACTGGTAAACCGCTTAGAGGATCTAAGCCTGCCCAGGCAATGCGGTGCGAGTCGGCCCGTCCATGCTTATAAACCCTATTGGTTTCATTGGACGGCAGGGCTTGAGATGTCATTTCATCTCAATGTCGGGTAAAAGTCCTACAAAATTGGAAGCAACGTCTCCAAAATGACCTTTACAGTGTTGACGGGGACGTTAAACTTCAAATCAAACAAACAATTCTTGAACATTCTCATTTACCGATCAATAGTTGAATGAACCGACCTACTCTAAATGATTGTCACTGTCATTGAACTCGTTTGGATAAGTTTCCTAAAACTGGGGCATTGTGAAAAAGTGAAGACCCATATCAGACACCACGAAACGTAAAAAGCCCTTTTTTAAGTTTTGGCCCAATCCGACTTATGATTCCGGTGGAGGTTTCATTTGAAGTTTCAATTTTTCGCCATGGTGGCTGTACGGCTGTACGAGACACTATTTATTTATTTTTTTTATTTATTTTATTTTTTATTTTTTGGCAAATTCCTAATCCCTATAATCTTTCAAAATCTAACTTTAGCAAATGTCTAGCATAATAGCCAGTCGGTGGCTGGCAGAGAAAGACAACATGAATGACACAAAGGCATTTGCATAATGCAAAACAGGAATCGTAAGTCGGATTGTGTTGATACTTGAAAAAGGGCTTTCTACGTTTCGTGGTGTCTGACATGGGTCTTCACTGTTTCATAATGCCCCAGTTTTTGGCACAAAAAACAAAGATGATTTAGTGTGTTTGATTTGTGGTTTAACGTCCCCGTCAACACTGTAAAGGTCATTTTGGAGACGTTGCTGCCAATTGTGTGGGATATTTACACGACATTGAGATGAAATGACATCTCAAGCCCTGTCGCCCAATGAAACCAATACGGTTTATAAGCATCGACGGTCCCGACTCGCACCGCTCTGCCTGAAAAGGCTTAGATCCTCTAAGCGGTTTACCAGTACTCGTGTGCGGTCGGTTTCAGCTCTGCGTGGAAGAATCATGCAACCCATCTATTTCTTCAAGCCCCGATGGGCGGGGTCAAAAACGAAGATGAGGAAGAAGAAAAAGAAAAAAAAAGAAAGAGAAGAAGTGAAAGGAGAAGAAAATTAGAAGAGGAAGAAGAAGAAAAAAAAAATAGAAGGAGAGGACAATAGAAGGAGAAGAAGAAAACTTGAAGAAGAAGGATGGAAGGAAGAAGAAGAAAAAGAAGAAGGAAGAAGAAGAAGGAGAGTTAATCGCTTAAAACACTTATCTTCATCACATGAGTTCGTGAATAACATTATAACATTACGATAACACGCCCGTATGGCATAGTGCATTTTTTCACATCTCCAAAATGGCTACTTTTCTGATTAAAATATGCGATATTTTTCTTATAAATACTACAAACATAGGTTTTGGGTGCTCGTTAGAACCGCCTCATTGAGGCGGTTCTAACGAGTACCCACAACCTATCTCTTGGTGCAGAAATAAGGAAAATAATGTTTACCCCCCTAAACCCCAGTTTTCTCTATATAAAGTGGGGTTTAGGGGGTGTTCATTTCACGGACTTGTTCACGTGATAACATTATGAAAACACGACTATTAAAATACATTGAAAATTTTACTTCCGAAAATGATAATTTTCAGATATAGATGCTTTTTTTTTCATATTACTGCTCAAAACATATATTGTGGGTATTGTTTAGAATCGTTTCGGCGATGCGGTCTAACCAGTACCCATAATCTATATTCACGAGCGGAAATGCGAAAAATACATGCCCATGTAAACCCGAGTTTTAATATTAAGAGGGTCAAAATTATATAGGCATGTAGAAGAAGATTCTCTCCTTAGGCCTGGCCCTTAGGTTATAAAAGATTTTATACTCAACTCGTTAGGTCCCCGCCCACTGGGGCTTGAAGTAATAAATGGGCTTCATGAGCTTCCACGCAGAGCTGAATCCGACCGCACACGAGTACTGGTAAACCACTTAGAAGATCTAAGCCTGCCCAGGCAAAGCGGCACGAGTCGGATCGTCCATATTTATAAACCCTTTTGGTTTCATTGGGCGACAGGGCTTGAGATGTCATTTCATCTCAATGTCGGGTAAAAGTCCCACAAAATTGGAAGCAACGTCTCCAAAATGACCTATATAGTGTTGACGGGGACGTTAAACATCAAATCAAACAAATATTCAACTCACTTGAGCATGAAATTCATTTTGCTTATAAATTTTAAATGCAAAAAAAAATGTTTGCATTTTAGAATTTATGAGCAGGATAAATATTAGTCTGCGCTGATCTGAGAAGGAAAATTGCCTGATTTGTTAGTGTTCTAATAGTAATGAGCATTACAAAACATGCTCAGCTGATTAGAGCATGAACATATTTTATAACCTCGGGGCCTGGTCCCACTTTGGCAGTGATACTATCGAGTTATTTATAGAAAAGTTTCTGGTTTCCGAAACCATTCAAGAACACGCCTATATAATTTTGACCCCCTCATACCCCACTTTTATATAGTAAAATGGGGTTTAAGGGGGTATACATTATTTTTCTTATTTCTGCTCATAAACATAGATTTTGGGTACTCGATAGAACCGCCTCGTCGAGGCGCTATCGAGTCCCCAAAATCTATGTTTTGAGCAGAAAAAAGAAAATTATCACAATTTTTCATCTTAAAATTTCTAATTTTGGACAAAAAAAAATGGCAATGTATTTGTAAAGGCGTGTTTTCGTAATGAGGAACTTTGAAAACTCGAACATGGGTAGTTTGTTTAGTATGACTAATTTAAACTATCTCTTTCGCCCCCGCCCATCGGGGCTTGAAAAATTAGATTGGGCTGCATGGTGCTTCCACGCAAAGCTGAAACTAACCCCACACGAGTACTAGTAAACCGCTTTGAAGGACAAGGCCTGCCCAAGCAAATCCGTGCGAGTCAGGCCGTCCAGTGCAAACAGTGTTGGCCCAGATCAGACTGCTCCTACAGGACCCTATATCTGGGTCCACACTGTTTGCAACCAAAAAAAAAGTAAAACAAAAATACTTTTACGGTAACGGGCAGACGGCAAAGCAGTCGACAATTGTGGTGATTGGCATTTTATGTGTTAACCTTTATCGCAATGTGACGGGAACACAATCGCGGATGACCGGTTGACTACAACAGCTCTGAGCCGGACTCGGTAGCTCAGTCGGATGCGCGTCTGACTGGTGATCAGGAGGACGCGGATTCGATACTTGCCGGGGTCGCCGACATTATTTCTTAGAGATTGATCATGAAATCTTTTCTACGGTCATTCTCTCCCTTCCGCTGATTCAATAAGGGCAGTTGTCAGTTGCTGGCGAACAAAATGTGCACTGTACTGGTTAACCGCTTACGTATAAGCCTGCCCACGAAAAGTGTGGATAGGTGAGTAGACCGGCTCAAAAAGACCTCCGTAGTGTTGACTGGGCCGTTAAACTCCAAAACAAACTAACAAAACAACATCTCTGACATTTTGCAGTATTTGGAATAGCACATGTGACTCGAGCGAGACTCGAACCACAACGCTGAGAGACGCAGTGCTTAAGAGTCGGAGCTCTTACTCATTAAGCCATTGAGGTCCGAGGTGTGTGCATTAAAGTAGCCAAATGCTTGAAGGATTTTAACGGGTATGGGAACACCTTGCAGCTTTTCCGCCATTTTTCTAAGGGAGACAACTTTTGGGACTTCCTGTTCGCTTTTCTAGAAACCCTGTTCCCCTGAAAAAGGGGTCTTCTCTTAAAATAAATAATTTGCTCCTCAGGAGCAAATTCTTTCCTTTAAGAGTTGACCCCTATTGACATGGGAGACAAAATACTTTTGGAGGAGTTGCCTCCCCTGAAGGTGTTCGCATTCCCCTTAAGTTACATAGTACAATTCTCACTTTGTTGTAGCCATGGCGGTGAAATTGTCCAAAAAAGTGAGATAGTAATTATTATCGCTAGCTTCTTATTCTCGTGAAGTGATATGTTTTGTTTGCATTACGAAAACACGCCTATATAAATACATTGTAACCTTTATTGCAGAAAAAACTGACAATTTTTAGAAGTAAAGTTGTCATATTTTTCTTATTTCTGCTCCAAATATAGATTGTGGGCACTCGTTAGAACCGCCTCATCGAGGCGGTTCTAACGAATAGCCACAATCTATATTTTAGAGCAGAAATAAGAAAAATGAGGCTTACCCCTGTAAACCCCAGTTTTACTATATAAAAGTGGGGTTCAAGGGGATCAGAAGTATATAGGCGTGTTTTCGTGATGGTATTGGGGTTTAACGGCCCTAAAAACACAATTTATATCATTTTTGGGCTGGTTAGTTTTCCTATTCACACTTTTCACAACTGTCCTTCTTGAATCAGAGGAAGGGAGAAAATGACTGTAGAAAAGATTTCATGAACGAGTGTTGCCGACCCCGGCAGGTATCGAACCTGCGTCTTCCTTATTATCAGTCAGACGCGCATCCGACTGAGATTGATATGTTAAGGACCGTACATGGTACACGAAAGTATGTCTTTACCTGGCACCATAGCCAACTACTAGACTAATGTGGTGTAAACATACGCCCCCGCCCATAGGGGCTTGAAGAAATATATGGGCTACATGATGCTTCCACGCAGAGCTGATCCGGCCCGCAAACTAGTACTGGTAAACCGCTTAGAGGATTTAAGCCTGTCCAGGAAACGCGGTGCGAGGCGGACCGTCCATGCTAATAAACCGTATTGGTTTCATTGGGCGACAGGACTTGAGATGTCATTTCATCTCAATGTCGGGAAAAAAGTCCCATAAAAATTGGAAGCAACGTCTCCAAAATGACCTATATAGTGTTGACGGGGACGTTAAACCTCAAATCAAACAAAACGAGTATAAATAAATAAATCGTTAAATTTCTAATCGTGTTTTATAACATTTATCGAGCATTTCACAAAGAAATGAAAAGAGAAAAAAGTAAGTAAAAGAGGAAGAAAATGTTGCACAAAAATC
The DNA here is from genome assembly GCA_963580285.1 of Lucinisca nassula. Classification (NCBI taxonomy): domain Eukaryota; kingdom Metazoa; phylum Mollusca; class Bivalvia; order Lucinida; family Lucinidae; genus Lucinisca; species Lucinisca nassula. Next base: position 1,920,337 of record OY757017.1, read on the forward strand.
AATAAATAACTAAATAAAAAAAAAGTAAGACAACAAATCATCACGCAAACATGACTATATAGTTTTCACCCCTTTGAATCCCACTTTTATATAGTGAAACTTGGGTTAACAAGGGTTAACCTTCTCGTTAGAACCGCCTCATCGTTCTAACGAGTGCCCACAATCTATGTTTTGAGCAGAAATAAGAAAAAATCGTAATTTTTTATGTTAAATTTTTTGTTGATTTTTTTATCGGAGGTATTTACACTGTACTTTTATAGGTGTTTTTTCGTAATGATAATCTATATATATAAGGGGAAAAAACTTATTAAAGTCCCAGGATTACACTATTATGCCGTTTATGTCCACAATCGTTCTACTCAGCGTCACATCCAACTTATCGTCCACCTTAGCTGCCTCTATGTATGAAATCACCGATCTCCAACCATAATCGAGTAATGACAGGCTCCCATTATATTCCCGGACACCTCCAGATAACTATTGTTGAAATCAAAGATCGTGGACAACCGACGATACAATGATAAGGGTTCAGAACAGGGCTACACCCAAGGTAGATCATAGGTGCATCACGGTTACGTCGAAATTGCATCCTAGTTGCAACAAAGTTCGCCAGAGTTTGTTTGTACTTCACAGCCGAATAAATGATACACTACTCGTCTATACATGGTCATAATATAGATTCTGGGAATTCGTGAGGCGGTTCTAACGATCTCCCAGTATCTATTTTTGTGCAGAGATAAGAAAAATAATGTGTGCCCCTGTAAACACCAGTTTTATTATATATTTTCCAGTTCTGTGGTATATTTATTGCTTCCAAAGAATAACCCTTTCTAGAACCTATTTAACATTACTACATCTGTTGTCTGGGAATGTGTGGAGGGCGTTAAAAGTCTCCCTGCCCTACATCATAGTGTAGTTTAGATTTTCTTGTCCTTTGGATTGTGGAATTTTGAAAATATTTGAAGGTCACTGATGAGGCCTAAATGGTCGAAAATAGCTAGTCTGGCCCAGAAAACATGTACACTCCATATTTTCCAGTTCTGTGGTGTATTCCTTGCTTCCAAAGGATAACCCTTTCTAGAACATATTTAACGTCTCTACAGCTTTGTATAGAGATGTGTGGCGGCCGTAAAATGTCTCCCTGCCCTACATCATAGTGTAGTTTATATTTTCATGTCCTTTGGGATCATTGATTCCATTGTGAAATTTTGAAAATATTTGAGGGTCACTGATGAGGCTAGTCTAGTCTGGCCCAGTCTAGCTAGTCTGGCCCAGAAAACATGTACACGTACACTCCATATTTTCCAGGTCTGTGGTGTATTCCTTTCTTCAAATGATAATCCTTTCTAGAACATATTTGATTCACTTCAGCTTTGTATGGGGATGTGTGGCGCCCGTAAAAAGTCTCTCTGTTTTACATCATAGTGTAGTTTATATGTTCTTGTCCTTTGGGATCATTGATTCCATTGTGGAATTTTGAAAATATCTGAGGGTCATTGATGAGGCCTAAATGGCCGAAACTAGCTAGCCTGGCCCAGAAAACATGTACACTCCATATTTTCCAGATATGTGGTCTATTCACCTAGGAAAGGCCACAATCAAAAGTCGCAGCCATCTCAAGTCACCTAAAGAAAGTAAGTGACATGGAAGCACACACTAAAACTGACGAAGCATGAACCAACGGCACAAAGCCAATTAACAATTAAAAAATAAAACACTGCAACAAAACGACTGCCTTGAGACGGTCAGAAGTAAAACTTATGTGCTTCAACTCCGGAGTTCATCAAATTTTAACCCTCGCCCTCAGTGTGCTCGCAATCAGCTGGGCAGAAGCAGCATGCTGCTAAACTTACATGTACTACCCATATAAAGTTGTTGTATAATTAATGGCAACATTGTGATGACATTTTGTCAATGCTTTCTCACTTAGAAATTCATTAAGCGAATTCCATTTCTATTTACTATATGAACCGGGGCACAGCATTTCCTACAATTTACATGTGTGCCCAGCGAAGTCTCAGACCAGCCTGCGCATCCGCGTAGTCTGATCAGAGTCTTTGTTGTGCGCTCTAAGGATAGCTAAGGGCCAATGTTCCTTCATTCAGCAAGAGAAGTCTCTGGTCAGACTATATGGATGCGCAGGCTGATCTGATTCTTCGTTGGACGCACATGAAAATTGTAGGAAATGTTGTGTCCGGGCTCATATATGAAACCTTCAAATTGAGTATATGAGCCTCGCCAAGCGAATTTGTGTCTTCGAGCATTCCGTCATGACAAATTTTAACTGCGCATGCCCAGCCATTCAAAGGGGCCAGGGATATGGCTTTCTGTCAGAAGGTTCCTCTTTATTCACTGCTTGTATGAGCGAGCAGCGAAAGTTCTGGCGAGACTGCGCGGATGCGCAGGCTCGCCTGAACCATCGCTGCTCGCATAGGCGATAAGTACCAAAATCGCTTGGCGGGGCCCATATATGAAACCCTTCAAATCGAGTACATAACAGTTACTAGGCTTTCAAAATCAATCCAGATTTAAGTTTATTTAACACTTGCCAGTTTTCAGGACATCATCATTTTATAAACAGGGATCTTGTCAATCCCTAATCAAAGTGTATTACAAGTAGAAAAAGTCTCTCACCGCTGTGGGCATGCGAGACACCAAGTTCTGCAAGTGCAGCTCAGGTGGTTTTTCTCCAGGTACTCCGGTTTTCGTTCACCTCTGATTAACGATCGGCTCGATCTTAAAAGGCTGTAAAGCCAAAACAATAGATAAATAAATGGTTGGTTGGTTGATTTGAGGTTTAACGTCCCCGTCAACACTGTAAAGGTCATTTAATAGATAAATAAATAAAAATTAATATGGCCAAATATATATATTAGTTTTTCAGACGATTTCGTTTTTAGAAAGAAAACCAAACATGAGGGATGCAGGTATTTTATTTTATTTTTCATTTTTTTTTATTTCGTCCAAAATAGACGCATAGATGAAGCCTTTTTTCTTTGAAATTCTTTCCATATTTGGTTATTCTTCTGAAAAATAGGATAGCATTAGCCACAAACCCAAACTTCTTATCTAAAATAAAATAACACCTCGAAAACACGCCTGTGTAATTTTACCCCCCTTGAACCCCACTTTTATATAGTAAAACAAGGGTTTGCAGGGGTAAACCTTATTTTTCTTATTTCTGCGCTAAAATATAGATTTAGGGTAGGGTACTCGTTAGAACCGTTCTAACGAGTACCCACAATCTATATTTAGAGCGGAAATAAGAAAAATATCACAATTTTTTCTTCTTAAAATTTTCGTGTTTTTTTTTCGTCGGTAAAGTTTACAGTGTATTCGTAAAGGCGTGTTTTCGTAATGACAATAGCCATCAGAAGAGATGGCCAGTCTCCCGATAAAAAAAGCCAAAATGACATTCAGAAGATTCTACATACTGTCATACAGAGTGCACAAGAAAAACAAACACAAAAAAAAAAAAAAAAAAAAAAACACCAGCTTAATCACAAACAATACGAAAACACACATGTTTATGAATACATTGTAAACGTTACCGCCGAAAAAAAAAAACCCGAAAATTTTAAGGTGAAAATTTTTTATTTTTTTCTTATTTCTGCTCAAAATATAGATTGTGGGAACTCGTTAGAACCGCCTCATCGAGGCGGTTCTAACGAGTACCGACAATCTATATTTTAGAGCAGAAATAAGAAAAATACGGCTTACCCCTGTTAACCCCAGTTTTACTTCATAAAAGTGGGGTTCAAGGGGGTCAAAATTATATAGGCGTGTTTTCGAGATGAAATGCCAATATGACATTCAGAAGATTCTACACACTGTCATACAGACAGTGCATAAGAAACAAAACACACCACATAATTCACAAACAATACATTGTAAACATTACCGCCGAAAAAAAAACGAAAATTTTAAGATGAAAAATTGTGATATTATTCTTATTTCTGCTCAAAATATAGATTGTTGAAACTCGCGATGAGGTGGTTCTAACGAGTACCCACAATCTATGTTTTGCAACAGAAATAAGAAAAATAAGGTTTACCCCTGTAAACCCCAGTTTTACTTTATAAAAATGGGGTTCAAGGGGTCAAAATTATATAGGCGTTTTTCGTGATGAAATGCTAATATGACATTCAGAAGATTCTACACACTATCATACAGACAGTGCACAAGAAAACAGTAAATAACACACCAGCTAATTTACAAATATATTGGTGGTAAGGCGTAACTATACCAAATTTAGTGACACAGAGGCCCTTCTGATATGCAATCTTCATCAGTGTCTAAACCCCAAAATTTTGAAGCTGAAACGGATGATGGACAAGACCCGGCAAACACAGCATATCCCCTTCCGAGCACACACCGACCGACGTACTCATGAGACAGGTCAACTGGAGGCATCAGGCATGAGACGCCTACCATAGGACTTATAGGCGCCCCCACCGAGCCAACATCAGAAAACATGGCCCCCCACTCCACGGAAGTCCCGAGCATCAGGAAGATGCCCAAAGTAGCGAGACTTGCAAAAAATAAAATATATTAAAACGTGGCAACCAAATCCGCTAAGATACATGTCTCGCCTGACAAGTCAAACTTAGTTTTAGAAAAAATAGAATTTTAATCTGCAAAAGTTAAAGACATAATATAGTTATTTAAATCAGTACTTGAGTACTGGCGTCAACACCGCAGTATCAACCTTAGCACTAAGAAACTGATACTGAGATGATGATACCCTCGGGGACGAACGAATCATCCACCAGCAGAGATACCGATCCAGTGGTTGCAATTAATGCGTAACTATACCAAATTTAGGGGCACAGAGGTCTTTCTGATATTTAATCTTCATCAGTGTGTCTAAGCCCCAAAGTTTTGAAACCGAAACGGATGCTAATACTAGCATGACATCTGCAAAATATTGCATAAATCATGTTATTTTGGGGTTAAAAATTTGAAAATGTGAAAAAAGTCTTTACATGTTTATTGTTTTCTCCTTTCGGATACGATTGTGTCTAAAACTGGGATCAGTTTATAGTTCCATCTTGACGGAAACTATTAAATGCTAATGTTTTAGACATTATATGATTTGTGTACCACAAACTTTCAAAAATAAATAAATAAATAAAAGGTAAATTGATTGATGAAATAATGAAGTTAATCATTCCGTTTTTTGAGCTAATAAAACAGTGGATGCCAGACTTTTTTTTCTTTTCTTTCGTTTAAAATAAAAAAATGAAATATTTTAAAACAACTTTTTGTTGGAAACAATCTCCGTAAAAAATATACCATCACACACGTTTCCCATACTGAGCCCCATATTAAACCTTGTCCTGCTGAATATTCATATATGCCACACCCATTACTGATTATCAACCAATCAGATTACTTGATGCAAATTATGGCAACAAATTCACATTCTGAATGGCAAACAATGTAGATCCTGATCAGATGGCTTCGTCAGAAGCCATCTGATCTGGATCTACATTGTTTCAAAGATAAGGCATATCCGGGATTAGCAGGACAAGGGTTAAACATATCGCTCTGCTTTCACCCCAATAATCACTTATATAAGCTTTGATGTGCACTATGGTCGGAAGGGCTTGGGGTGTTGGATTTTTTCTCTCTTTTTTCGTTGGCGATCACAAAGTTGAAATGTTAGGTAAGGGGGTATTTAAAATACCATGGCACCCACACTTATGGTTCTTGTTCATGACACACATGTTAACCTTGTGAACAATTGTATAAAGACTTACCAACATTTCTCAAAGGGTATTCGAGTTAATGTGATCGCAAAGTTATATTGTCAGGAGAGATAACTAAAAATATTGGCATTCGGAGTCGTGGTTCTTGCTCATGACACACCGTCTTGACCTCATGTACTGCTATACCAAGTACCATCAATATGTCGCAAAGGTTATTGGGGTTGTTGCGATAACACGGTTGCTCGGTTGTGTCAGTGGGCAGACAGACATACGGCCGGACGGCGCACGGACGCCAGGCTAACCCCCGTCTGGGGATACAAATGCTAGTGAAATAGCACGCCATTACGAAAACACGCCTATACATGTACAAATACAGTGTAAATTTTACCGCCAAAAAAAATAGAAGAAAAATTGCGATATTTTTCTTATTTCTGCTAAAAACATAAATTGTCGGCACTCGTTAGAACCGCCTCATCGAGGCGGTTCTAACGAGTACCCACAATCTATGCTTTAGAGCAGAAATAAGAAAAATAAGGTTTACCCATATAAACCCGAGTTTTACAATATGAAAGTCAAATATATATAGGCACGAAAACACGCCTATATAATTTCTACCGCATTAAATTAGAAGTGAAGGCAATGATCAGGAATCGATACTATTAACCAACAAAAGGACAGTTACTTTCCCACAAAATGGCCAATTGGCTATCCAAAACAAAATGATATAAGCGATACACACACTCAAAGACAAACCATAACAAAAATAAAGCGCGACAGAATAACCACCTTGGAACGGTCAGTGAAATGAATTCCACTGGGTGGCTTAAATCGATTTTACGTGGCCATAATCCTCGCCCTTATTTCCGTCGCGATTTAGACAAATAACTTTTTTAGTCCACATGAAGGCCTCCTAACTCATCAGTGCAACATCTTCGTGAACACAAAATTCAAACAACCACAGAGATGAAACAACGGTGCCCTCTTTCAGTTAGTAAAACTGGAGTTTACTGAAGATTTTTTCTTATTTCTGAGTATAAACATATTGTGGGTACTCGTTTGAACCGCCTCATCTAGGCGGGTCTAACGAGTACTCACAATCTATGTTTTCAGCAGACATATGAAAAATACCAAAAATGTTTTACCTGAAAAGTTTCATGTCATTACGATAACGTACCCGTGCGACATAGTGCATTTCCTCACATGTCCAAAATGGCTACTTTCGGTTGAAAATCAATGATATTTTTTCTTTGCAAACATAGGTCATGGGTGCTCGTTAGAACAATGAGGCGGTTCTTACGAGTACCAACAACCTATGTCTTGGAGTAAAAAATAAGAAAAATAATGTTACCCCCGTAAACCCCAGTTTTCTCTACACAAAGTGGGGTGTAAGGGGGTGTTCATTTCACGGACTTGTTCACGTGATGATTTGATCAGCGTAGTATTTTTTCAGTATATATTAATAGGCGACTTTCGTGATGTTCAATCAACATGATTTCTTGTTTTCCCTGTCATGTAAAAGTGTGTGGTCTATGTTGCATCCGGAGAACCAAAGATCTGTGTCATGACTACTACATCGATTTATCTACACCATTTTCTTGACGCAGTATCATTCATGAGTCTACTCCTTCCTAGTTTGTTTGCAAGGATGGATAGGCATTACGAAAACACGCCTATACAAATAAATTGTAAATTTTACCGCCCAAAACACAGATTTAAAGACACAAATATGTAATATTTTTCTTATTTCTGCTCAAATTATAGATTGTGGGTACATATTAGAACCGCCTCATCGAGGCGGTTCTAACGAGTACCCAAAATCTATATTTTAGAGAAGAAATAAGAAAAATAAGGTTACCCCTGTAAACCCAAATTTTATTATATAAAAGCGAGGTTTACGGGTATCAAAATTTTATACACGTGTTTTCATGATAATGTTTTATCTGTTTGGTCACCGTGAGATTTTTTTTCTCAATTCTCCATATATTTGAATAAGCGTGTTTTCGTGATGTTCAATCAACATGATTACTTGTTCTCCCTAGCAAGTACAACCGCGTGGTCTGTGTTGCACCCGTAGGACCAAAAATCTCTGTCATGACTACTACATCGATTTATCCACACCATTATCCTGGCGCTGGATCATTCATGAGTCTGCTCCTTCCTAGTTTGATTGCAAGGATGGATAGTCTTAAGCATTTTCTTCATTACTTAATTGTCTACGCCACGCACGCGCGAACTATAATGCTATTTTCTATTGGATGGTCAAAGGTGCCATTTGTCACAATCAACAAGAGCTGGGAACGGTCACACGCTCTAAAACTGACGACATAAAGCACCACAAAAACACGCCTATATAGTTTTGACCAAATTAAACCCCTCTTTTATATAGTAAAACTGGGGTTTACAGGACATTAGTTTTCTTTCTGCTCAAAAACAAAGTCAGTGGGTAATTGTTAGAACCTTCTCGATGAGGCGGTTCTAACGAGATCCCAAAATCTATATTTGAGCAGAAATATGAAAAACATCAAAATTTTCTATCTGAAAATGTTCATTTTTGGTGGACATATTGAGAATTTAACCACCAAAAGTGGAAAAGAAAATTACCCAAAAAATCTCATTAGTTAACATCATAATATTCCCATGTATATGTTTGTTTGGAGTTTGTGTCCATTTTCAGGAAATGCCATTTTGTACTTTGCCTTTAGTGTCAGGCACATGCTTCCATCTTTCAACCATATGGTACGAGTCCCCATCGTAGTTTCATCTCTGTATTCGTTTGATTCAAATTTTCTCGGAAAAGTTGCACTCATGAGTAATAAAAACTAGAAGTGAAGGCAATTATCATCATTCGATACAATTAACCCCTCCCATCAGAGACGCCAAAGTGGGAGAAACTCAAACATGAAACAACTAGACCCTAATAGAAACATCAATAGCGGAAAGCCAATAGAACCGTGAAAATTCCTCCATGTGGACTGAATATATGGGCCCCGTCAAGCGATTTTGGTACTTATCGCCTATGCGAGCAGCGAAGGTTCAGGCGAACCTGCGCATCCGCGCAGTCTCGCCAGAACCTTCGCTGCTCGCTCATACAAGCAGTGAATCAAGAGGAACCTTCAGACAGAAAGCCATATCCCTGGCCCCTCTGAATGGCTGGGCATGCGCAGTTAAAATTTGTCAAGACGGAATGCTCGAAGACCCAAATTCGCTTGACGGGGCCATATATTATTTGTGTAACCCACGAAAGAACCAACGACGTCGATTGTGGACACGTAGAACTTATTTAAGCCCCCCACCCCATGTGCAAAACCTTTTACTGGCCGTTCAAAGATGGTTCTTCTGCTGTGGTTTATTATTGTTACAGTTTAGTTATTGCATGTATGTATTGCTAATGAGCCCGGGCACAGCATTTCCTACAACTTACATGTACGCACAGCGAATAATCATATCGGCCTGCACATCCATATAGTCTAACCAGAGATTTCTCTTGCTGCTTGAAGGGTCATTGAGCCCTTAGCTATATATCCTCAGAGCGCACAACGAAGACTCTGATCAGACTGCGCGGATGCGCAGGCTGATCTGAGACTTCGTTGGGCGCGCATGTCTTATTGTAGGTTTTGTCATGCACTGGCTCTAATATCTTTCTATTTTGGATATCCGTAAAACTAACCATACAGTTGGAAACTAGTTGTCCTTTGGCTTTTCATTGCAGTGAAGTTGTTTTATGTTTGTGATTCTCCCCCTTTGAGGCGTGAGGTAATTGTACCGTTTCAAGATCATTGCCTTTACTTCCATTTTCCTTTCAACGTTTTATTTCTGTGGCTTCTAGGACAAGGACAGTGCACGTGGAACTGAATTTTCCTCTCTAAGTTTTGTTATAAACCTTTTCTTTGACACCATTTTGAAGTTGTTTTATTTGTAGCATCATGTAACTTAGAATGTACATGTTTAAATCGATCAGTTTGTAGCAACCATAAGTGGGATAATTCCTTTTTAAAAGTACAAAGCTATTAAGCCATCATATTTGAGGATGAAATGTAACACATAAAAGTAATGGCGCCACAAAACGAACAATGTATTACATCATTCAACTTACGAGGAAGGATTAATACTTGTCGGTCAGTACTGAGAAATGCAGTTAAATGCAGTCTTGGCGAGAGTGTGGAAAATTACGGACCAGCAATGTTCAGTTTTATGTTGAATCTATGTCTGCGATTGGCTGCTGGTTGTATTGGTATTATATAACCTATCAACTAAGTATTAATTCAAGGCTAGACAGTACTTGCTTCGGAGTTTAACAGCCCAGTTAACACTATTTAGGTCATTTTTGTGCCAGTCAGTTTACCTATCCACACTTTTCCTTGAAGCGGTTAACCAGTACAGTGTACAACATAAACTGACAACAGACCTTCTTGGATCAGCGGAAGGGAGAGAAAGACCGTAGAAAACTGTGACTGATTCTAATTCACTTGCGTCTGTAACACGACGTCTGATTTGATTACGTCAGAATTTGCGATGGTATTTTTAAGAAACAGATCAGCTCTAGCGGTGATTTATTAAGTGATAAACCATGTTTGGAGATCGGTTGTAAAGCAGATTAAATCACGACCGCGTAGCATGCGTAATATGTTTACTTACAACTGACGGACAAACAGTGATTTATCACTCAATAAATCACGGAACTCGAGCTGATCTCGATTCTTAATAGAAGTGAAAGCAATGATCATATTAAAAGTCGACGAACTTATTGTCTCCTTCAGATTCTCCCTATCTTCCGCCATTGTTCAAATGAATCCTGCCAATCACTTATTGTAATACGTGTTTATCTGTTTTCATAACATATCAGCTTTTCTGCCAAGTGATTTATCAATCAATATATCACCAGATTTTAGTATTTGCCTATATAGACGACCAGTGTTAGAGTATGTGATATACTGCCGGAAACTGCGGTGATATACGTCATTACGCAACCTCGTTTCTCATTTGATTTTACGCCGCTCCAAGCGCTTGCCGCTTTGATAAAAAAAGTACATTATTTAGCAAAATAACTGAATAAGTACATTAGAATGGGGATAGCTGTATTAATATTGTCATTTGGGTAAATCTTCTATTTTACGAGTCGCAAATTCCGTTTTACGGCTCCGCTTTACGGTTTGGCACTGATATCATTCTGTGGCGTCTGATCTTGATCCACACTGTTTTACGATGTCCATTTTCGGGACGCAGTGCATACATGGGTTAATCATTACAAAACTGAAAAATAATTTCGCGGTAATTACGTGTCTTTAATTTTCATTGTTCTTTGATTTTTTAAACAGCCCTTTAATTTTGTGCACGGCTTAAGTTCCTGGCCAGTGAAATTTTGTGGGCTGGCCACAGCCGTCTATACGCTAAAGAATTGGGCATCACGTGAACCAGTCCGTGAAATGAAGACCCTCCCCCCTTTACCCCCACTTTATATAGAGAAAATGGGGGTTTACGGGGGTATACATTATTTTTCTTATTTTTACTCAGTCTAAGACATAGTTTGTGGGTACTCGTTAGAACCGCCTCAATGAGACAGTTCTAACGAGCACCCACGACCTATGCTTGCAGTATTTATAAGAAAAATATCACGGATTTTCATCAGAAAAGTAGCCGTTTTGGAGATGTGAAAACTGCACTATGTCGCACGGGTGTTTTATCATTATGTTTTTTGAAAAGGTGATTAACAGGACGTCCCACCCTAAAAACAGAAAATACCTGCGATTTATTATCACGTATAGCGTCAGTTTGTTGGTTTGATTTGAGGTTTGAATTGAGACTCTTTCCCTTCACTGTCTCTGATGGGAGGTGCAGGGTAATTGTATCGAAACCTGATCATTACCTTCACTTCTATTAAGGCCCCCGTCAACACTTTTTGATTTATGTTATTTTGGAGCCCCGACATTGAGATGAGCCCTGTCTCCCAATGAAACCAATATAGGGGCTTATATTACAGCTGACAAAGAATCCGACTCGCACCATTTCGCCTAGGCAGGCTTACGAGTCGTAGTCATTCTAAGCGGAATACCAGTGCTCATGTGTGGTCAGTTTCATTTCTGCGTGGAAGCACCATGCAACCCAATCCCTTTCTCCAAGGCCCGATAGGCGGGGACCAACATAGTACGTGTTATTTTAAATAATAGAATTCTTCATGTGTGTGTTGTCTACCAATAACACAAAAAACAAAATACAAGATTTTGAGTAGACTTATTGCAGTTCCACCACACTCCAACCTGTCTTTTTCTGTTGATGGTAACAACTCTTGTCATATCACGGCAGCAATGTCTAGCAACTGTTGGTTATGGGGAAATCTGATCTTCAAATAGACTGATAAAAGATTGTTAAAAAACAACAGAACTTGCTTTTAATTTGTTCAACTTTTTCCACTTAAAGTAAGACGCCCGTTTCCACTTAAAGTAAGACGCCCGTAAACACAATAGACACACGTCAAGATAAATTTTCCTGGCACCAATTTAACCCTTCTATATTCATTTTCAGTGTCACGAGGCTCAATATTTCATGGGGATGGTCTGACCAGCAGACGATTTATATGCGACTTCAAGAATTATTTCTTCTAATTTACATAAAAATAAAAAATAATTTCAATATGCCAGCTGATTGTCGTTATTATATAAACCACTTGCCTGTGCAAACTGCTAAGGGTCGAATTCAAGACTTTGCGCATGAACTGAGAAGCTTTTGTTTCTTACTCAAACGACCAGTATAGGTCCTTGAACCCTCTATGCTAATGCTAGTTCTTTAGCGTCAGAAAACTTCACGTTTGATCTAAATTGTTACAAACTACTCTTTTATGCTAATTTAAATCTATTTATCTCAGTCATGTGTTATATCAGATTTTCCAGTCAACTTCCATTCAGCAAAACCTAGGTCAACTTTGATCCATTACATATTTATCAAAGTGGAGAGACAGAGCAAGGCATAAGGTAAAGGTTTAAGTTGTTCCGCAGTCATTAGAAAAAAGACCCAGGAAAAGGTTTTTTTAACTGACCGTTCCAAGGCTGTTCTTCGCAAGGCATAAAATAAAGGTTTTTATCATATGACGTCGCGTCTGAGAGTGTAATAACGCCATGCATTATTTTCGATAATCCACTAGTGGATTAAATATGCAAATTAGCTAGATACGTTCCGTAACGTTACATGTACGACGTCCTTAACGGCGTCGCGTTTACTAATGGCGGAATATTGACATTTTTGTAAACAAACGTGAATAAAATGCGTTTTAAATGTCATATGATAAATAGAATCTTGCATTCGTGCTCATATATTATTGAATTTATTAAACTCGTTTAGGAAAAGGGATAAAATGCTCGGCACAGCCTCGCATTTTATCCCGTTTCCTCAACTCGTTTAATAAATTCAATAATACATGAACACTCATGTAAGATCCTCTATGTCAAGAATTTATTAAACTCGTTTAGGAAAAGGGATAAAATGCTCGGCACAGCCTCGCATTTTATCCCGTTTCCTCAACTCGTTTAATAAATTCAATAATACATGAACACTCATGTAAGATCCTCTATGTCAAGAATTTATTAAACTCGTTTAGGAAAAGGGATAAAATGCTCGGCACAGCCTCGCATTTTATCCCGTTTCCTCAACTCGTTTAATAAATTCAATAATACATGAACACTCATGTAAGATCCTCTATGTCAAGAATTTATTAAACTCGTTTAGGAAAAGGGATAAAATGCTCGGCACAGCCTCGCATTTTATCCCGTTTCCTCAACTCGTTTAATAAATTCAATAATACATGAACACTCATGTAAGATCCTCTATATCAATAATTTATTAAACTCGTCGAGGAAAAGGGATAAAATGCTCGGCAAAGCCTCGCATTTTATCCCTTTTCCTCAACTCGTTTAATAAATTCAATAATACATGGACACTCATGTAAGATCCTCTATAAGTTGTCCGCAGTCATTAAGAAAAAAAAAACAGTAAAAGGCTTTTTTATTGACCGTTCCAAGGCTGTTCCTCTGTTGTGGTCTATATAGAGGATCTTACATGAGTGCTCATGTATTATTGAATTTATTAAACGAGCTGAGGTAAAGGGATAAAATGCGAGGCTTTGCCGAGCATTTTATCCCTTTTCCTCAACGAGTTTAATAAATTCAATAATATATGAGCACGAATGCAAGATTCTATTTATCATATGACATTTTAAAACGCATTTTATTCACGGTTGTTTACAAAAATGTCAACATTCCGTCATTAGTATACGCGACGTCGTTAAGGACGTCGTACATGTAACGTTAGGGAACGTATCTACCTAATTTGCATATTTAATCCACTAGTGGATTATCGAAAATATTACATGGCGTTATTTCAATCTCAGACGCGACGTCATATGATAAAATTTGATTTTGTTTGTTTGATTTGAGGTTTAACGTCCCCGTCAACACTGTAAAGGTCATTTTTGAGACGTTGCTTCTAATTTTGTGGGACTTTTACCCGGCAATGAGATGAAATGACATCTCAAGCCCTGTCGCCCAATGAAACCAATAGGGTTTATTAGCATGGACGGTCCGCCTCGCACCGCGGTTCCTGGACAGGCTTAGATCCTCTAAGCGGTTTACCAGTACTAGTGTGCGGGCCGGATTCAGCTCTGCGTGGAAGCATCATGCAGCCCATATATTCTTTGAAGTCCGCATGAAGGCCTCCTAACTCATCAGTGCAACATCTCCGAGAACCCAAAAATCAAACAACCACAGTGATGAAACAACGGTGGTGAGGACTCGAAAGCAAGAAACCACTGAAATGCTGGAGCAAAAGAAATCCAACAGTTAGACCCCGCTGAGCCTACCAGAGACAGAGCATCAGGTACAAACCAACATTATATAAAATTAAATTCTAAGTATTTCTGTCATTGTTGTACAGATAACATTTCTCTGGTGTGATTTTGTGGTCATTTGCACTATTTCGGCTCAGAAAAGACTGTCATATCTCTTTAGAACCGTTTCATTGACAAGGTTTATAGGGGTTCAGACAGTGATTCGTATGTGTTAAATAGCAATTGGGACATTTTCGGAAAAAACAGCATTTCTGCTTTTTGCTTGTAATAGTTTAAGGACTATATAAAATGGCTGACCCCCTGTGTTGAAAATTTGTCAAGAGTGAAGATGTAATTGTTTTTAGAAAGAATTTAACACAAATAAGATATTTTTTTGCGACTAATTCCATGAAAGCATAATATTTCGGCTTTAAGTAGCGCTATTGCTACTAACATTCAGTTGTCCAATGGCAAAAACAATCAGGGTGAAAACTGTCAAATTTCAAACATTACTGCAGGGCTGTATTGTCATCCAATGTTTCAATTTAGCACAAATCAGTCCTTTGTATAACCTCTCCTAACAAAACCTATCAATGATTTTCAAAACATCTTTGAATTCCCATTACACAATTGACCAACTTTTTCATCTTGCCATCTTCATGCACTTGAAGTTGAAGAAACAGGGCTGCTCTTGAGCACATGCTGAAAACATGTAAACAAAAAGAAAGTAGTTCGGTCTGAATTGGTCAGAACCTCTAGAGAGTTTGTTTGAACTGAGGTTTAATGCCCCGTCAGCACTATTGATCTCATTTTGGCGCCGCTGCTTCCCAAGTTTGTGGGACTTTAACTGACATTTGGGATGAAATGACATATCCAGCCCTGCCGCCCAGTGAAACCAAAAGGTCTGACTCACACCACGTTGCCTGTATAGGCTTTGTTCTTCTAAGTGGTTTACCAGTACTCGTACAGTGTGTAGTCAGCTTCAGCCCTGTGTGGAAGCACCATGCAGCCTGTCGCCCGATGTATTACTCCAAGCCCCGACGGCCGGGGCCCCAACCTCTAGAGCGTAAAATATGTACTGTTTTTATTCTTTACCCATTCTGTACCAAATCGAAACAACCACCTTATATAATAGCGCAAGTCCATTTGTTTAAAATTTAGGAATGCAAGATTGGGTTTCTCTTCAAAATTTATTTAAAAATGGCGGAACTTTATGCAAACAGTGTAGGTCCTGATCAGATGCCACATTATGTCTCCTTCTTTTCTGTGATGTGACTTTCCACACTGGTACTGACTTTATCCTGCAGGTCAAAAACAAACTTTCATGGAGACTGACTGTGATTTTTTTTCTACTCTCATTCTATCTGTTCATCCGTTTCAAGAAGGGCAGTTGTCAGTTTCTTACAGAAATTACTTTCCACTGATTAACAGCTTATGTACAAGCCAGCTCAGAAAAGTTAACGTCCCCCGTCCGAAGGAATTAGGATGCTGCCGCTGTAGCTAGAAACCCCCATCCCCGATTTGATCCCCCAAAGCGGTAATTTTGGTGTCCGATCATGCTCCACTGGTAGCATTAGCAGGGATGAATGTCACATAGTGCACTGTCCTTCGGATTGGAATAATAACTGGAAGCCCCATATAGAAGGAGAACCCCCTGTGCAGGTTAAAAACTCCCTACTGTAATTACATGAATGTGTACGCTTCAATCCTGCAAACCTGGAGTGTATGTAATGTACACCTGCAAATATGCTGCGAGTAATGGTCAAAGCTGACAGACCGATTGCAGTATGAATAGAAAGATAACAAGCCCCATCCCATCGAGGCTTGAAGAAATAGATGGGCTGTATGATGCTTCGACACAGAGCTGAAACCGTCCGCACACGAGTACTGGTAAACCGCTTAGAGAATCTAAGCCTGCCAAGGTAAAGCAGTGCGAGTCGGACCGTCCATGTTTATAAACCCTTTTGGTTTCATTGGGCGACAAGGCTTGAGATGTCATTTCATCTCAATGCCGGGTAAAAGTCCCACAAAATTGGAAGCAACGTCTCCAAAATGACATTTACAGTGCTGACGGGAGGTTAAACCTCAAATCATTAAACATAAGGTATAGAGATTACTTAGGATCACTGGTTAACAAACTGTGGTGATGTTTTGGAAGTAAAGGTTGGTCTTCTAGATCGCACAGATCCAGAAACGTGTCTTCTAGACAGCATTTAGTCCGTGGATTTCTTTTCTTGTACACTAAATGATGTGGGCTTCTAGCTCTGTCAAGATTTCTGGGCTTCTAGTTCGAAATCTCAGTTGGACTTAGGAGGCCTTCATGCGGACTGAACAAATTATTTGTCTAAATCGCGACGGAAGTAAGGGCGAGGATTGTGGCCACGTAAAATCGATTTAAGCCCCCCAGTGGAAATCTTCCACTGACCGTTCCAAGGCGGCTCTTCTGTGGCGATTTATTTATGTTGTTGTTTGTTACTTAATGTGTGTATCACTTGTGTCTTTTGGTTTTGGATGGCCATATGGCCATTTTGTGGGAAAGTAACTGTCCTTATGGCCTTCCTTTGTTTAGGTTTCCATTATGGTCTAGTCGCTTAATGTTTGTTTTTCTTTCCCTTTGGTGTCTTTTATGGGTGGAGTAAGTTAATTGTATCAATTCCTGATCTTTGTTTTACTTCTACTTTACCAAGATGGCCAGTCAGTTGAAAGCGAGACTTCTAGTCTCACTTAAGACAGCAAATTGAAAGCGAGGCTTCAAGTCCGCTCAAGCTGTCAAATAAGTCAGTAACTTGCAAGCGAGGCTTCTAGTCCGCTCAAGCAAGTAAACAGCAAGCAAGACTTCTAATCTTATAGGCTTCTAGTCTCCTTCAAGCTAGACAATAGACGATGGACTTCTAGCATCGCCCATGCCCGAAGTAACAGTGGGACTTCTAGTCTCACTCAAGGATGAACCTGGCAGGCTTTCAAGATAAAGTGGAGAGGAGTGTTGTGTCGTGAGCTGTCCAGAAGCGCCGACCCTGAAGGTGATGGTTTTTACCCACTTGGATATTCCATGAGACCGGGAGCGAGAAAATCGAGCAGACCAGACCACAGTTCCTGCAGTCTAGACGGTCATCTTGAAGTGACAACACCAGCCGAGCTGCCAGGAGAATTTCACCCATTTATCCAGATAAGACAGCGCTGTTCCGTCCCCAGTCCTGGTCCCACGTACGGGTTATTAAAATACATTAAAGATAACAGTTTGCCATGACACGATGCAATCAGCATACATAATAATAGTTTCCTTGTTCAACAACCGTGGGTAATTTTCAAAGGAACTTTACCAAAAACAGTTTAAATAAAGAAATATTCCGGTCTGCAAAATATATAGATAAATCCTGTTTTTATCGTTTTAATGTTGCTTTTCATTTTCATAAATTTTGTCACGTGACAACGAATCTTCTGTTTAAAATACGCGGTTTCCATCTTCATTTCCAAAACCCATAGTGTGTGACCGGTGTGAATTTCAAAAACAAAACATAAACTGATATCCATATTACTGCATAACTGATTTCGTGATCAAGGCCAAAAAGACTTACAAATACGAAGAAAACGTTATTGCTTCTGTCTGCTACATGTGTGTTTTTCGCCGTTTATATTCTGCTGGATCCCGGGTGCTTTAATTTAACCCGTTTAATGACAATGACGCATTCTAGTGCCGAAAACCAGTCCGAGAGAAAGCGGATGCATCCCAATAGGCACAAACGCAGCAAAAATGTAAAACCTAAAAACAGTCATAATTCCGAAAAAGGCTGTCTAAAATCAATATCCTTAAACAGAACTTAAATGTGCTCTATTTAAATATAATTATTGTATGAAATTCATCAAGTTTTATCCCGTTTTTTTAATATATGCGCAATAACACAAATCAGCTGAAACAGTGATGTGGTAATCGGAAAAAGTGAGTTTTCTCTATTGTAAACAAACCGAAGTCAATATTTTGAAAGACGTTTAAAACACCTGAAGCAAAACGACATGAAGATCAGGTTGATGATTCTGCACGCCATTGATTAAAGAATTTTAAGAGATAACTGTCATCGTCCGATCTCGACTGACAGGGAAATACTAGGGGTTTGAATTTCATTAAATCCAGGGTAAGAATTTTGTCGAAATCCAAGATGACGATTAAATTTACCATGTAGTATTCGGTGAAAGGATTTTCACAAAAGCGTTTAAAAATGTAGAAAGTAAGAAAATTATGCCTCGTCTTTGCTACTTCAGCGACGGCAGTAAGGGCGAGGATTGTGGCCACGTAAAATCGATTTAAGTCCCCGAGTGGAATTCGTTTCCGCTGACCTTTCCAACGCGGTTCTTCTGTGACGGTTTATTTTTGTTATGGTTTGTGTTTGGGTGTTTGTATCGCGTGTATTATTTTATTTTGGATAGCCTATTGACATTTTGTGGGAAAGTAACTGTCCTTTTGGTTTTCCGCTATTGGTGTTTCCATTAGGGTCTGTTCTTTCATGTTTGTGTTTCTTTCCCTTTGGTATCTCTGATGGGAGCTGTGGGTTAATTGTGTCGATTCCTGATCATTGCCTCCACTTCTACTTTTCAGAGTACATAACAACTGAGAATGATAATATTTTAAGGGTGAGTGCTCCTGCCTTGTCGGTATCCTTGTTTGAAAATTTAGGGGATTTTGCCTCATTTTGGACAATAAATCTTCCTCTAGTGGTCTTATAGGACCATTATTTTGTCTGTAACTGTAGTTGTTGAATTTGCTTTACATAATGTATTTACTTTTTTGAACTTATAATGCAACCCACAGTGTTGGGAAACAATTTGAAAAATCTTATTTTGTTTTGCATTGCGGTCTAGATGTGTGTTTTCTATATGACAGACTTATGGAAATATTTATAGTGATAAGAATTACTGTTATTTAAAGATGAGACAACATATTTGTGATGGTTTTAGTTTTACGGCCCTTCCAAGATTATTTCACACATTTTGAGTCGATCGTTATTCAAAGGCGGGAGAAAAGCGGCGTAATCGGAGAAAAGCTATATGACCTTCCGTTTCAGAACTTAGCGTCCCACATTTTACCCGAGCGAGGATCGAATCACAGCCGTGAGAGACCTAATGATTAAGAGTCAGTGCTCTTATCCAGTTGGCCACGGGGCCGTCAGAAAAAAAAGGTTTTAAGTTTCCATTTGCTACATAAAAATACACAAATACTTTGATTGTTTTCCATAGACCAAAAAATTAAAAAGCGCCAGTCTAAATGTAGAATCTCGGTTAGAATCATGTGTTAATATGGGACTTATATCGACATTGGGTTGAAGCCCTGCCGGCTGAACAAACCAAAAGGGTTTATTTATTTTACGGTTGGACTCGCACACCGTTGCCTTGACAGTCTATCTCAGATCCTCAAAGCGATTAACCAGTACCAATGCTGTGGTTCAATATTTGTTAGAGATATACTCACCGGAAATAGAAACTATATACTTATTTTTAAATTGCCACGGGCAAAATACTTTAATGAAATTTGAATTCTAATTCAGTGGCATGTCTGATTTATCGAATAAAATGTTTAATGATAGCTACGATTTAACGGGTAAAGCCACAGGTTCAAAGCAAGGGTCCAAATCTTGCTGTTCAAGTTTCCATTGTGTCAAACATTTTGTGTCGCGAATGTGATTCCCATTTTTATCAGTTATTATTCATCATCTGACGTTGGGAATATTGTTTACAAAATGAAAATTTTCAAAATGGTTGAAATGTTATCGACCTTTAAATATTGGACCAAACCACCGGAAGTGAACAAAAAGTATAGCATTTCTGATTGCGGTTCTTGTTTTAATCAATATTTAAGACACAGCTGAAGATGCTTAAACGATTGAAAGCTTTTTTTGGGTCGACTTTTGACTTGAAACATTATTTTGAAAATTTCGCTGGAAAAAAGCATTTTTGAGATTTCAATAAAATGTTTGTTTCTCGATAATTTTCAGATGTTATGTTATTTTTTTATTCATTGCTTTTAACTTATAACCTATACGCAAAAATGTTGAAGTCAAAATTCGATTACAAACAGATTTTGTGAAAAATGCACTTTTTACATTTTCCCTAAAAACTTTTATTTTGAACACCAGATTTATTTTAAATTGTTACAGGATTCATGTCAGTAGCTAGTCAAATTCTTAATCTGTAATGTTTAACTGAATTATCTTCTTGTTTTGTCAGGCGAGACAATTTAAAATTGTATAGTTTCTATTTCCGGTCAGTATATATCATATACTCGGGATATTAGCTCCTTGTGGCCAGATGATTGACCTAAATTCATATTTAACTCAGCGTGACCTTTATTTCATGGTTAAGCAATGTTTGCCTTAAATCTGGAAAACTATGTATTTTTTTTGGGGGGGGGGGGGGGGATTTACGGCCCTTTCAAGATTATTTCATTCATATCGAGCCGATCGTTAATCAGGGGAGGGGGAAAACCAGAGTACCCGGTGAAAAAACACATGACCTTCCCATGCAGAACGAAAACTATGTGATGGAAATAAGACTATTTGCTCACCATGTACATGTGCACTGCATATAAGCTGCCTGAGATGTAAATGTAGGACCTACAGGAATATCCATATGGCCTGACGATTGACATAGAAATGTTTTACCTATGTGTCATGGTTCAGTGATTTTGACTTATAATTAGAAATGTCATATGTGGATTATAAGTTCAGCTGACCCGATGTTTGGTCTCAACACATATTCTAGGGCAGTGTGACCTGTGTATTTCATGGCCGATTGATTTTTGCCTTATAATGTGTACTGGATAGAGAAATTTCATACCTGGGTTATAACCTCCAGGTGACTTAATGATTGACATAAAATATGTATGTGTATCTTGGTTAGTGTTACGGGCTTTCGTGGCCTAGTGGATAAGAGCGCTGACTCTTAGTCATTAGGTCTCTCACCGCCGTAGGTTCGAGCCTCGCTCGGGCCACGTGTGAGACGCCAAGTTCTGCAACGGAAGGTCAGGTGGTTTTTCTCCGGGTACTCCGGTTTTCGCCCACCTCTGATTTACGATCGGCTCGATATGAGTGAAATAATCTTGAAAGGGCCGTAAAACCCAAACCAAAAAAAAATCTTGGTTAGTGTGGACTATATTTCATGGTTGAGTGATTTAGCCAAATACCTCTCACATGGGTGGCATAACAACTAAAAGTGCCTCATTATCTCACACGGGTGGCATAACAACTGAACGTGCGTCATTATCTCACATGGGTGGTATAACAATGAAAGCTCAGCATTATCTCACATGAATGCAAGCACAACGTTGAGGGATCTGTGATTCATATTCAGACAGCTGAAGCTGACATGCATTTGTCCTATTGTCTGGAATAAGAACAAATAAAAATACCTTTAATACATATGCTAATATGAAAACAGGAAGACAAGGCAGGAAACGGGCGAGCTACACTGACCTGCGACATCTCTCCAGGCCTACGCTCAAAGACTAGAGCTGTCAGTGCTTTGATTTGCATTACGCTAACACACCCGTTCGACAAAGTGCATTTTTCACATCACCAAAATGGCTACTTTTCGGATGAAAATCAATGATATTTTTCTTATTAATACTGCAAACATAGGTTGTGAGTGCTCGTTAGAACCGCTATATTGAGGCGGTTCTAACGAGTACCCACAACCTATGTCTTGGACTAAAAATAAGAAAAATAACGTATACCCCCGTAAACCCCTGATTTCTCTATACAAAGTGGGGTGTAAGGGGGTGTTAATTTAACGGACTTGTTCACGTGATGGATTAAGATATGTCCCAATCAAAACCTTTGATGTTCTACTTAACATATGTGCAGTGTGTATTTATGGTTTTCGACTGTTTGCGAGTTATTAGCTCAAAAGCTCCAGGTCATCTTATAGGCCCAAGTTTTGGCATGATCTGTCTGTCGTCCCTGTGTCAGTAGCCTGTCAAGTTCGACATCTTCTCCTGAACCTGACTTTGACTGAGCTGATACTAGGTGGAAATGACATTACAATAAAGTCTGTGGAAGGAATAAAAATCCTGGAAATTCCAACTTTAGATCGGGAAATAATAGGTTTTACACCTTTATTGCTGGTGAACATAGATTGTTGGAACCCACAATCAATGTTTGAACTTAAAATACCGAACAGATCACTGATTTGCATTTGCAAAATGCTTTTTCTGGAAATAAGAAATCAATCCTTATAGTTAGCAACGCCTCCTTATAACATGTAACTCTATGTTATACTTGTTCTTGTTTTGTTGAGTATTTTTCGATTGATAAGATAAGGTAATTGTATCGATTCTTGACCATGGCATTCATTTCTAAGTTTAATTAATCATTACCCATAAGCTATATCGAGGACATAAGCAGGAAGCACATGTTTAAGAAAGGAGGGCAATCAGGTACATACAACATCAGATTACGAGCTAATGTTACATTACGAAAACATGGCTATACAAATACATTGTAATCTTTACCGCCGAAAAAAAAACGAAACTTTTAAGGTGAACAATTCTGTCATTTTTCTTATTTCTGCTCAAAATATAGATTTTGGGTACTCGTTAGAACCGCCTCATCCCTCGATGAGGCGGTTCTAACGAGAACCCACAATCTATATTTTAGAGCAGAAATAAGAAAAATAAGGTTTATCCCTGTAAACCCCAATTATACTATTACATGATAAAAGTGGGGTTCGAGGGGTCAAATTATATAGGCGTGTTTTCGTGATGATTTCCCGTTGTTTTTTTTTTTTCATAGCCCGGTGCTGTTCATATATATATATTCTGAACGTTATATAAAATCCCTTAATTTCTTCTACATAAGCAAAGTTTTTTTTTCTGTGTTTGTTTGTTTTGGAGTTTATAGTCCCAGTCATCACTATTTAGGTCATTTTTGAGCCGGTCAGTTTACCTATCCACACTTTCCAGGGCAGCCCCCCCCCCCCCCACCCCCAAGTGGAATTCGTTTCCGCTGACCATTCCAAGGCCGTTCTTCTGTCGCGGTTTATTTTTGTTGTGGTTTGTCTTTGGGTGTTTGTGTCGCTTATGTTATTTGATTTTGGACAGCCTATTGGCCATTTTGTGGGAAAGTAACCGTCCTTTCGGCTTTCCGCTGTTGGTGTTTCCATTAGGGTCTGTTGTTTCATGTTTGTGTGTCTTTCCCTTTGGTGTCTCTGATGGGAGCTGTGGGTTACTTGTATCGATTCCTGATCATTGACTCCACTTCTATTTTTAATACATAAGTGGTTAACCAGCACAGTGCACATTCTTTCGCCAGAAACTGACAACTGCCCTTCATGAATCAGCAAAAGGGAGAGAATGACCGTAGAATAGATGTCATGATCAATCTCCACGAAAGAATGTACATAAGCAAAGTGCCAAAACACACATAATGTTTAAAATAAAAGTGACGGTATTGTTTGATTTGAGGTTTAAAGTCTCCGTCAGCACTGTATATGTCATTTTGGAGAAGGTTCTTCCAATTTTGTGGGACTTTTACCCGACTTTCAGATGAAATGACATCTCCAGCCCTGTCGTTCAATGAAACCAATACACGCGGACGTTCCGACTCACGCCGCTTTGCCTCCTCTAAGCTGTTTACCAGTACTCGTGTGCGGTCGAATCAGCTCTGCGTGGAAGCATCATGCAGCCAAACTATTTATTCATGCCCCGATGGGCGGGGGCTGGAAAAGTGAAGGTAATTATTAGGTGGATCTGAAATACGAAGTGCTGATGGAGGTTGAGAAGGGGCTTCAATCCAAGAAACAGATCGCCGACCACTATGGACTGGCCCAGAGCACCTTATCTACGTGGGTGAAGAATGCTGACAACATAAAGAATGCCTTCCTGAATGGTGAATTCACGTTTTTCCGTGTCGCAAACGAACATGTACATTGTAGTTATGCTGATTCTACATGGGTTCCCAGTGTCTACATGTATATTGATGACGTCACGATTTGCCTATCTCGAACTTCAGATAACTCGAAGTAGTATCTCCAGTCCCTTGGAATTTGACATAAAGGGGTTCGCCTGTATATACAATTAATTAACCAACACCACCCATCAGAGACACCAAAGGGAAAGAAAAACAAACATGAAATAACTAGACACTAATGGAAACAGGAATAGCGGAAAGTCAAAAGGACAGTTACTGTCCCACAAAATGGCCATTATTTATATCCAAAACAAAAAGATATAAGCGATACACACATTCAAAGATGAACAATCACAAAAATAAACCGCGACACAAAGTCACAAAATGAAAGTCCATCTCAAAAACCTTGGTATAAAAGGATTAAATGAAGGTATTATAAATGTGGAACCTAACTTGCCGTGCAAGCTCTTATCGCTGATTCCGTACAATATTAATGGGTTCTTTAAACCTAGACAAAGATTTATACATGAAACCAAACAGTCAGAAATAATCCGTAATTGCATTGTTTTTAATCCAACCTTTTAATTCTTTTTGTACCAATAGGAATCTTCCACCTTACATATAGCAGGAGTCCATTCCAAAATTTAGGAGTGTCGGGTTGTGTTTTGTTCAAAATTTACTTGGAAGGTGGCTTAACTTTTTTGAAAACAGTGTAGGCCCTGATCAGACGCCGCGTTCTGCGGCGTCTGATCTGGGCCTGCGCTGTTTGCCAACTACCCATTTTGGGGTTTCTCATACAAAATGGGTTAACTGCTTTTGAATCGCGTGACAAAGGACCATACCACTATTCGAAAAGGAACATTTGACCAAGTCACCACTGTTTGTGGCCATTGAACATTTAATATGCGCACGAATATGAAAGTGTCTGAAAATAGTGCAAGTATTCGAAGTCTCGTGTGGACTTCTTTTTTTTCTTTCTTTTTGTCTTAGCGAAAATAAAATTTGTGTCCTGCGGTTGCCCTTGCCTTTAGCTGTCAGCTTCTTAACTTGTCATGACAAAAACAATTAACGAATATAGAATAGGGTTTTTCCTCCTTATAGTATTTGACCATTCCGTGACTTCCAACACTTTCAATTAACTTCGTTGTGAAAAGACTAGGCTAATGCTTCGTCATTGCGGGTCGGGCGTAATTCAAAGAATAAAGGACATGTACAATGTAAATGAAGCAGCCTTTTTGACTCCATTCCGATAACAAACCCGTGCGACATAATGCTTTTTTTCACAGCTCCATAATGGCTCCTTTTCATATGAAAATCTGTGGTATTTTTGTTATTTTTACTTCAACTTGGAGCAGAAATAAGAAAAATAATGTATACCCCCGTAAACCCCAGTTTTCTCTATATAAAGTGGGGTTTAGGGGGTGTTCATTTCACGGACTTGTTCATGTGATGATTTTAGGATATTGGTAAATAGTGTAGACTCAGAACGTCACGTCTATACTCTTTGCATGAACTACACGCATTTTTGCAAAACGTTACACCAAACAAAGACAAACCCTATACTGTCGAGACAACTTGGATTTACTTAAGAAATAGATCAGCTCTAACTGTGATTTGTTGAGTAATAAACGAGTCACAGTTTGGAGGTCAGTTGTAAAGTAGATCAAATCACGGGCGCGTAGCGCGCGTGATTTTTCTACTTACAACTGACCGACATACTGTGAGTTATTACTCAACAAATCAAAAACTAGAGCTGATCTATTTCGATTCTAACAGGCTCATAATCGGCAATAACGCTTTTGTTTCATTCAAAACCTCACAACTTTTCGCCATTCATACAGGACTTATACGGACACTACCTTTCTCAGCTATGCTGATTATCAAGGAAATTAACGCGTACAACACAGAAAATAAATGGTTTTCTCCCACAGCTCCTGGCCAGGGTTACCTCGGTGTCCAAGGTAAACTGGAAATAGAAAAAGGGGGTAGTGTATTTCATTTTAAAAAAGGACCAAAGTATTTTCATTTTATTTTACAAAATGTATATGGACGTGTTCACAATAAATTTGCAATTTTACTTCCACTGGCACAGAAAAGAAATAACAATTTACAAAAAAGTTATGAAAAGAAATTCATCAGTTTTTGTCGCTGTATTCAATAGTTTTACAATATATTTTATACATTTAGAGGGTGCTTCCAAATATATGTAAAAAGGACTAAAAAGTTGTTCATAAAATTTCATTCAAAATACATGTAGATAATTGAAAAAGAATGTAAAATCATGAGCCGCTTGCACAGAAAAGATATTCTCATAAGGTTTTGTTTTATGCGTAAATAATTATCAAGTTCCTGTATAAATCTATGTATTAACTTTAACCGACAGCAGCTACCTGGATGTCCGTTAAAGTTCGACATGGCTAGAAGAACTGCCGCTAAAATTATCGACTGAAACACATGCATTTATAAACTTTTCTAACGTTTTCGATGCGAGAATATGACGTTACACCGTTCAATGTCAAGGCAAATCGACTAGTGACGTCATAAATTGGCAATCCCCATAAATTGGCAAGCTCTTCCTTGCCGTGATTTGTTGCAGAATAGAACACAGTTATTTTCCATTGCCTATATAGGCGCGCTGTGTTAGAATTGTGATTTCAGCTGCATCGAGGATTTGGAAAACTTTTACGCAGACCAAAAAAAATGCATATTTGAACCACAGTGAAAGTGAGGGTTGGGATCCGTAAAGTATATTTGAACCCACCAGTAAATTTTACTGATCGTTCCAAATCGGTGCTTTTCCCGTGGAACCTCCCTGTTTAATGTATGTCGGTGATTCTGATTTACCAATTACGTATGTTTTCCTTTTGAGTTACGTTTGGATTATCTTTCGGAAAGAGCTGCTGCCTCGGCATTTACTTGTGATGGTATGTTGACATTTTTGTTAAAAAAACGTGAACTAAATGCGTTTTAATGTCTTATGACAAATAGAATCTTGCTTTCGTGTTCATGTTTTATTAAATTTATTAAAATTTGAGCAAAAGAGATAAAATACTCGGCAAAGCTTCGCATTTTATCCTTTTTTCTCAACTCGTTGAATAAATTGAATAATGCATGAGGTATTATTAAATTTATTAAACTCGTTGAGGAAAAGGGATAAAATGCTCGGCAGAGCCTCGGATTTTAAAGTTTTTCCTCAACTCGTTTAATACATTCAATAATACACGAACACTCATGTAAGATCCTCTATTTATCAGTTCCTGATCGTTTATGTTTTCAATTCTGATACCCTTGTTAAGCTATAAAGATGATGAGTGATAGAGAATACCAGGTTCGTGTCTTTTGATATCAAGTTTATCAGGCTTGCCGAGCGATTCTACATGCTTACTCAAAGACGAGCCTGATAAACTTGATATCAAGTGACACAAAGCTTGTATTTTATTTATCAGTTCATTCCATTGTACATTTTTGCCAATTTTCCAAGAGTCCAGGTCATAGAAATGCAATGTCACGTTGGCCTGAAAAAGCTCTCTTGTCCTGAGATAGCGTATGTTTATCAAGCCAGGGTGTTACAATGCAATTAATATAGGGGCTAACTGAAAAAAATGTTCGAAGCGGACCATTACGAATATACTCTTGTATTATTTTGACCCCCTTAAACCCCCATTTTATATAGTAAAATAGAAGTGAAGGCAATGATCACGAATCGATACAATTACCCTACAGCTCCCATCAGAGATACCAAAGGGAAAGAAACGCAAACATGAAACAACAGACCCTAATGGAGACATCAACAGCGGAAAGCCAAAAGGACAGTTATTTTCCCACAAAATGGCCAACTGGCTACCCAAAACAAAATAATATAGCGACACAAAAACTCAAAGACAGAAGAACCGTCTTGGAAACTGGGGTTTACTGGGGTATATATTTCTTTCTTATTTCTGCTCAAAAACATAGATTGTGGCCACTCGGACGAGTTCCCACAATCTATGTTTTGAGCAGAAATATGAGAAATAACAGAATTTTTCATCTTAACATTTTCATTTTGTGGTGGTACAATTTTCAATATATTTGAATAAGCGTTTTTTTTTTCCTTTAGTGTCTCCGATGGGAGCAAAGCCTCGCATTTTATCCCTTTTCCGCAACCCGTTTAATAAATTCAGTAATGCATGAACACTCATGAAAGAGCCTCTATATATGACATTATCTCGTTAGTGTTCCTAGTTTGGCAAATTATAGGCTTTAATTTGTTTGGTCTGGCTTTCCCCTATCCTTGCTTTAATTATATTTTCTTTTGAGTCATTAGTCTTGCAAGGTGTCATATTCATAGATATTTAAACGCTCATTAGTTGAGCATGCCTTCAGCTAAACTGGAATTTCTAAGTGAAAGTAAGGCAGTTTTATATATGGAAACAACGTTTATCAGATGACGTCGCGTCTGAGAATGTACTAACGACATGTAGTAAATTGATTAATCCATTTTAGTGGATTAAACATGCAAATAGCGTTACACTTACGACGTCGTTAACGACGTTGTTCCTTCTAATGACGGACTTTTTGGGGGGGCTGGGGCGTGTGTGTGTGTGTGTGTGTGTGTGTGTGTGCGTGCGTGCGTGCGTGCGTGCGTGCGTGTGTGTGTGTGTGTGTGTGTGTGTGTGTGTGTGTGTGTGTGTGTGTGTGTCACGAATAAATTGCGTTTAAATTATCATATGATAAATAGAATATTGCATCAATGCTCTTTTATTATTAAAGTTATTAAACTCGTTAAGGATAAGGCATTTGATCGGCGATCCGTTTAGAAAATTCAATAAACATTAACAATCATGTAAGCGCACACAAGAACACGAAACTTAGATAATACAGTATCATCAACTCGAAGTTGGGCGGTGCCTGTCATGACTGACCCCTTTAACCAAAGTTTATACAGTTCAACTGGGGTGTACTGGGGTGTACATTATTTTTTTTTTCTTACTTCTGCTTAAATACATAGATTGTGGGTACTCGTAAGAACCGCCTCGCTGAGGAAGTTCTAACGAGTTCCCACAATATCTCGATCAAGTTCGATTATGGGTCATGTTGGGTCAAAAAGAAGGTCAGTAAGTTTTGTTCCGATCATCTTCAAACTTGATCAGAATGATCATCTTGACACTATTTCGGTCAAGGTTGAATATGGGTCATGTCGGGTAATGTCGTGTCAAAAGGTAGGTCAGTAGGTCAAATCGTAGAAAAAAAAAACTTGTGAACACACTAGAGGCCATAGTTTTGGTCCAATTTTACAACAAGGATCAGGTGAGAGATTCAGGGTCACTATGCCCCTCTTGTTTTCGGAACTTCTTGAAACTTACATGCAAGTAAGTCAGGGATAACTACTTGGATCAGTTCGAAAGCTGATGAAGTCAGCCTATTTATCATAGAGTTACGTCCCTTTGATTGCAGAAAATGCCTATGTTTGACCTTGTCATCACCGTAATTCCTTCAGTTTTCATCGGAACTTCTTGAAACTTATAGGTAAGTAAGTCATATATATAAAGGTTGGATTAGTTTGAAAACTAACGATGTCAGTCGATTAATCACAGTGTTATGTCCCATTCTTTGTTGAAAAGGGTTATTTCGACATTATCATCACCGCTGCTCCTTCAGTTTTGATCGGATCTTCTTGAAACTTACAAGCACGTAAGTCAGGAATAAAAGCTGGGATGAGTTCGAACACTAGTGAGGTTGGCATTTTAATTATAGAGTTATGTCTTCTTGATTAGGGAAAATGCTCATTTTCGACCGCTCCTTCAGTTTTGATGTGACCTTCTTGAAACTTGCAAACAAGTAAGTCAGGGATAATAGCTCGGATGAGTTCGAAAACTAGTGCGGTTTGCTTATTAATCATAGAGTTACATCCCTTTGATTGCAGAAAATGTCTTTTTTGGCCTTGTCATTACCATAGCCACTTCAGTTTTTATCGGATCTTCTGGAAACGTACTTATAAGCAAGCCGGGGATAAAAGCTCGAATGAGTTTGAAAACTGATGAGGTCGGTATATTTATCATAGGAGTTATGTCCCCCTTGACTGCAAAAATGCTTACTTTTGACCTTGTCATCACTGTTGCCCCTTCAGTTTTTATCGGATCTTCTTGAAACTTACATGAGTAACTGAGGGCTAAAAACTCGGATAAGTTAAAAATAGATCATCGTAGCCCCTTCAGTTTTGATCGGACCTTCTTATAACGAACAAACAAGTAAGTCTGGGATAAAAGCTCGGATGAGGTAAAAAACTGGCGAGGTCGACCTATTTATTTCCCTTTATTTGCTGAAAATGCCCATTTTTGGCATTCTCCTAAGTTTTGATCGGGTATTTTACATTGACTTACTTATATAGGGGAAACCTTTAAAAATCCTCTTTTCTGAAATCACAAGGCCCAGGTCTTTGATATTTGGTATGAAGCTACATCTAGTGGACCTGTACCAAGATATTATAGCCTTGGGGTCAAATATGACCATGCCCATGGGTTCAACTGGTTCTCTGTTTACAACCCTGGATCTATGAAGATATTTGTATCAATCTGGGTAACAAACATGCTTTGCCTTCTTTCACAGTTTCTTCGTTGTTTTTTTCTAAATATCCCTAATGATTTTCTGGTCCACAGGTGAGCGATACAGTACCATCTCGGCCCTCTTGTTTATTATTATTATTTCATTTTTTTTTAATTTTGCTCAGAAAGGTGAACGGTGCTTAAAATAACTGCAACCATACTTCGTGTCAGACATGACATATCATTTTGACCCCCTTGAACCCAACTTTTTTATAGTAAACCTGGGGGTTAAAGGGTAAACCTTACTTTTTATTACTGCTCTTAAATATAGATTGTGGGTACTTGTTAGAACCGCCTCGATGAGGCGGTTCTAACGAGTACTGACAATCTAAATTTGGAGCAGAAATAAGAAAATATCTCAATTTTTCATCTTAAAATTTTCGTTTTTCCGGTGGTAAAATTTAAAATGTATTTGTATAGGCGTGTTTTCGTAATGAAATAAGCTGAGTTATTCAAGAAAATGGAAAATGGACAAATCGTAAAGCCAGTAATGTCTTTGGAATTTGCACAAATTCATTTGCCGATTTTAGTCGGAAGAATCTATTAACTCGCCGTTTTCTTTGGCCTGGATTAATTTACCACTTGGAAATAGTTTTCTCTTGTAACTGCTGCATTATTACGCCGAGAAAACAATAAATCTAGATGTGACCTTTAACCTTTGCCCTGCTGAGCCCGGATATGCCTTATTTTCCAAGCAATGAAGATCCAGATCAGATGGCTTCTGACGAAGCCATCTGAGCAGGATCTGCATTGTTTACCATTCAGATTGTGAAGTTGTCGCAATAATTTGCATCAAGCAATCTGATTGGTTGACAATCGGTAGTGGGTGTGGCATACAGTAGAACTTCGATGGCTCGAACACCGATGACTCGTTTACCATGGCTGGGTTGAACTCGCTCTTGACCCCCTAGGGAAATCCTCAAGATAAGAAATGGTGGGGGATGATTAAGGAGATTTTAGTCTATTATCTTGCAAATGTATGCTGTGTGTACTCATTAATGACACACAGCATACATTTTCATTATATAACAGCAAAAGATGTTCACAAGTATCTCGTTCTGCCTCTTAGCAGTAACCCTCAGTGGCTCGAACTACCGCTGTCTCGAATAAATTTTCATGGTCCCAAAGGGGTTCGAGCCATCGAAGTTCGACTGTATATGAGCATTCAGCAGGACAATGGTTAAATGTGGTTTGTAGTCGTCTAAATACGAGATAAACAAAGAGGTAACTGTTTTCAACATTACGGAAACTTTAAGACATAGATCAGCTCTAGCAGTGATTTGTTGAGTAATATATCACTGTTCGGAGGTCAGTTGTAAGGTATATCAAATCAATAGCGCGTAGCGCGAATGGTTTATCTACTTACAACTGATCGACAAACCGTGATATATTACTCAACAAATCACGCAATAGAGCTGATCTATTTTGATTCTTACACACTGAAAGTCGACAAAAAACGGTTGTTTACTTCATATTCTCTAAGCGTTCCGCCATTGTTTGAAATTATCCCGCCAAAATGTTTGACTGTAACACATTTAGTTATCTGTTTTTTTTGTAACGCACTTGAATGTGTGAAAAGATGTAACTCCGTCTAACGTCAATGAAAGGAGCGATGACATCGCAAAACGTCATAGAACGACGGCTCTTCGCGTCACGCTTTTCGCCTAGTGATTTGTCACTCAATATATCAATGGATTTTACCGCCGAAAAAAACACACTAAAATTTTAAGATGAAAAATGGTAATATTTTCTTATTTCTGCTCAAAATATAGATTGTTTGCACTCGTTAGAACCGCCTCATAGAGGCGGTTCTAACGAGTACCCACAATCTATATTTTAGAGCCGAAATAAGAAAATTAAGGTTTACCACTGTAAACCGAGTTTTACAATACTGAAGTGAGGTTCAAGGGGGTCAAAATTATATAAGCGTGTTTGAGTGGATGAAATTGTCATTTGGGGAGGCAGTTAAAATCAGGAGTTGTGCGGTCGGAAATTGCGTTTCGTTGAAACGTGTTAAATCTAGCTTAACATCACACAATTGTACACGTAAAATACATTATCATATGACGTCGTTGATAAGCAGTGGATAACGTCCTGTAATAAAAATCGTATGACCACACGTGTAATAACACTTTGGCGGGATTAAGTAACGTCATGACGACGTTCATGTCAACAATGCACTTTTCGTAGAAAACTTGTCAAATTAAAAGGCGATGAAATCCAATTTAAAGTAGTCATATGATAAAGAGAATCTTACACTCGTGGTCATTTCATATAAAATTTATGAAACTCGCCGAAGGCTCGTTTCATAAATTTCATATGAAATGACCACTCGTGTAAGATCCTCTATATAATCAATGCATTGTTATTCTCTTTTGCATTTCATAATTTTAGAAACTGAAGCAGTCGTCAATAACGTTAAGAGCATAAGCCGAATGTCAGGCATTGAAGCTAGTGTCTGGTTTTGGCCAGTATATAGCAAATTACAAAGTCGCAAATGTTTGACGTTATCCAATGTGAGTTAGAATATTAATGTGTACCCTTAAGGGGAATGGGAACACCTTCAGGGGAGGCAACTCCTGAAAAAGTATTTTTGTCTCCCAGGTCAATAGGGGTCCACTCTTAAAGGAAAGAATTTGCTCCTCAGGAGCAAATTCTTTCCTTAAAGGGTGGACTCCTTTTTCAGTGCGACATGGCTTGTAGACAAGCGAACAGGAAGTCCCGAAAGTTGTCTCCCTTTGCAAAATGTCAGAAAAATGTACAGATACGCTTGCGATTATGTTGTCAGCGCACATTCACTTATCTCGCGTTTGTAACGCGTTAGATACGCATGCGCAGTTCACGCGTTTCAACTGCGAATTACATTTTAGCCAATGAATTTTCTTGCTGAAAAACGCGATACTGCGCATAAATCGCGATTTCCGATCAGCCAATCAGGCCTGCGTGTCGATAACGCAGATACAACCTCCTCTGCGTGTCAAAGGCAACCAATCAATACCGCGTAACTATTTCACTCTTATCGCCATTTTTACATCTTTTCTTCCAATTTGGGTTGTTTAAGCTTTTTTTTATTATCTGATTACTTCCAAAACCAGAAACAGAATAAACTGAAACAGAGAAAATAAAGGTAAATGGACAAGCCATTTATTCAGTTGCAGTGAGATTGTGCAATTTGCCTCCGAGTAAATGGTAAAATATAGGTACTGAATAGTGACTGAAGTTGACGAAGTTGACTGCCAAACTGCAGGATGTTTATCGATCAACAGTTTTATGACACCCAGGTGCACCTGGGAGCTATAAAGCTAGTTATTTAACACATTGTATGCTAGTGGACTCTTCCATTGCTATATGTTGGACCATTCCATTTTTCATATTTTTTACGTTTTCAGTAAATTTTTGATGGAAAATTCTGTTAGCAAATAGTGCAGGCCCTGATCAGACGCCGCGTTCTGTGGCGTCTGATCTTGGTCTGCACTGTTTGCCAAGGTACCCATTTAGTGGTTTCCCGCATACAATGGGTTAAAAAAAACACCTCATTATCTTCACTTATCCAAGATGTAAAGACCAGAAATAAACCTTTTTCATTCACTCACTCACTCACAGAAGGGCTCATTTATTTTTTTATTTATTTATTTATTTATTTATTCATTGTAATTTATTTATTTATTCATTGCATTTTTCTTAATTTATTTTCCATCTGGTTAACAATGTACTGTAAATTGGTTATCCTTTGGAAGCAAGGAATACGGTATACGGACATTTGAAAATATGAAGCCTGTTAATAACCACCCTCTAAACCCCACTTTATTTAGAGAAAAGTTGGGTTTACGGGGTATTGAACACGGAAACTAGTCCATGTACGAAAACCCGCCTATACAAATACATTGTAAACTTTACCGCCGGAAACACTCGTAAGAACCGCCTCATCTTAAACACGAAAATTTTAAGATGAGAAATTGTGATAGTTTTCTTATAACTGCGCAAAATATATATTGTTGGTAGTCGTGAGAACCGCCTCATCGGGGCGGTTCTAACGGGTACCCACAATCTATATTTCGCATCGAGGCGGTTCTTACGAGTACCCACAATCTTTACTTAGATCAGAAATAAGAAAAATAAAATATACCCGAGTAAACCCTAGTTACCCCCCCCCCCACCACACACACACTTAAGGGCCTGGTCGAAGTGGCTGGTGGAGATATTAACTTCCACCCATATATTCCTAGCATCCCTTTTTGGGACATTGACAAAAAGCGTGGCGTCTGATCTGAGTCTATATGGTTTGCTCAAAGAACATACATTTTGGTACAACTTACATCAAACAACACATACCTGACACCCTTACAATTGAAATTGAACCACTCCAAACGTGTAAGGTAGAAGATTACATTGTCATATGGGTTAAAAAGTGTGTTTTTCAGGCATCTACAATACTTTTCCTATTTCTGCTCCAAACATAGATTGTGGGTACTAGTTAGAAACAGCCATCAACACCATTACAAGGCGGTTCTGATGAGCCACCATTAACAAGTAAATAGCGATGGCTTGTAAATGACATATTCCAGGGTAGATAATTACCTTCACCTGGTCCCCTACCTATATGACATTCTTCAGAATACCCCCAAGTGAGTTTTATCTCTAAAGGTGTTATGCATTCCAAAATGTAGGTGTGTTTGTTTATCCGAAGGAATCACTACTGATAAGAAAGACTAATTTATATAGTGTCATTAATGCACGAACGAAATGAAAAAAAAAAAAAGCATAAGGGTAAACATGCAAGCAACGAGGATTTTGATTGGCCCGTGTTCCCTCGCAATCACGCGTTTTAAATTTGGTTGAAATTCTCTTGCACAGAAATGCGTATTGAATTTAGCTAACGCGTTTCGAATGATCACTTTTATTGGCTAATATGTAATGCGTTTAAATCGCGTATGAACGCGATGAAGCGCGCATTAAACGCGATAATTGCACACGCACGCAATGCGCGTGTGTCACGCTGACAATACGCGTAAATGGACAAGTTTATCGCAAGCTTATCTGTACCATGTGTTACTATTCTCCTTAAACTTATGCAACTGAAAGATAATTGTCAACTTTCACCAATCAGCCCCCGCCCATAGGGGCTTGAAGAACTATATGGGCTGCATGATGCTTCCACGCAGAGCTAATCCGGCCCGCACACTAGTACTGGTAAACCGCGTAGAGGATCTAAGCCTGTCCAGGAACCGCGGTGTGAGGCGGACCGTCCGTGCTAATAAACCCTATTGGTTTCATTGGACGACAGGGCTTGAGATGTCATTTCATCTCAATGTCGGGTAAAAGTCCAACAGAATTGGAAGCAACGTCTCCAAAATGACCTTTACAGTGTTGACGGGGACGTTAAACCTCAAATCAAACAAATCAACTTTCACCAAGAAAAATACCCTGAATATAACCATCTTTGACTTTCGTCAAAAAGCGACCTTCAGATTTTAATCGTTGCTAAGCTTCTTAGAAATTTCTCGAAAAAAAAATCAGCTATGCTAGAACGTTCGGCTCCCTACATAATCTTGTAATTCTAACAAATTACTCATGTCAAGAGAAAATGGCTTTATCTGCTGATACATCGATTGATCCGGGCAGGTTAGACAGAGTCTTTGATGGCGTACAATCGTTTCCAACTGCTCACAGTTTCGATATAGATATTTCAAAACTGGGACGCACCTTCTGATGGCTTGGATTTCTTCCTTAAACCTACGTCTTAGGGACCAGTTTCTCGCGTTGCAGTTCAAAACGAGAACTTTCACTATGTGATAAACACAAAGATAAAATATCAGTTCCTGACGAACTGGCTTCGTTAATTTTAATATGACAGAGAGGGATGACATCAAAAAGAAGCAATAGCAACACTGTCAATTGCTGGGAGTTTAACCTATTTGTCATACATATCCCAGCAGACACATGACGTAATTGTGACGTCATATTAACGTCAGTGCAACGTCATGACGTTTATGCAACGTCACATCTACGTCGGTGCAACGTCATGACGTTGCACTGACGTTGATTCGACGTTGCCCTAGTGACGTGTGCATGCTGTAATTGAATCGTTTACTAATACTCGTATAACAGAACAGAGCCATTACCAATTATCGGGGTGTGTAGCTCTTTTCAATTATATTGATTTTTTTTTTTTTTTTTTGAGTTTCATCATAGTGTGGGTTATAGTCTCTAGTTTTTTGGGATCATTGATTC
The DNA here is from genome assembly GCA_963580285.1 of Lucinisca nassula. Taxonomy (NCBI): domain Eukaryota; kingdom Metazoa; phylum Mollusca; class Bivalvia; order Lucinida; family Lucinidae; genus Lucinisca; species Lucinisca nassula. The sequence goes on from OY757017.1 coordinate 1,957,565, forward strand.
CATTGCGGAACTTTGAAAATGATTGAGGGTCACTGATGATGCCTAATTGGCCGAAACTTGCGAGTCTGGTGCAGTAAAATCTTGTACATTCTACAGGTTTCAGTTCTGTGCTGGGTTCCTTGCTTCCAAAGGATAACATCTCTATAGAACAGATTTACGTTTTAATTGTCGGTTTGCATTGGTAGTTGGACATTGGCACAGTACCTGTAATTTCAGTCGACAGAACCAGCATACCATGGCATTTACATGATTGTTTTTTTTTTTTTTTTTTTTTTCAGATTTCTAACTGGCGGCTGTGTGTTTTTACGCGAACCCGTCCGTTTCAAGCAAACCCTTTTCAACCCTACTTTATATATGGAACAGCAGGACTAAAATATACACATACGAGTAATTTGAGGTGAAATCCATATTACATCATGAAAACACGCCTATATAATTTTGACCCCCATGAACCCCACTTTTATATGGTAAAACTGGGGTTTACGGGGGTAAACCGCATTTTTCTTATTTGTGCTCCAAAATATAGATTGTGGGTACTCGTTAGAACCGACTCAATAAAGCGGTTCTAACGAGTACCCATAATCTATATTTTGATAAGAAAAATATACCAATTTTCATCTTAAATTGTTCGTTCTTTCGGCGGTAAAATTTACAAGGTATTTGTATAGGCGTGTGTTCGTAATGAACTTGAGGTGGAATCTATTTCAACTTGAGCTGAAGTCATCAAAAAAGAATGTTTTATGATGTTGATTAATAAAATTGCCATCGGCCTCAGGTAAATACAGCTGACCGCCATTACGAAAACACGTCTTTACAAATACATTGTAAATTTTACCACCTAAAAAGCGGACATTTTAAAAGAAAAATTGTGATATTTTTCTTATTTCTGCTCAAAATATAGATTGTGGGTACATGTTAGAACCGCCCCATCGAGGCGGTTCTAGTCTGTACCCACAATCTATATAAGGAAAATAAGGTTTACCCTTGAAAACCCCAGTTTTACCATATTAAAGTGGGGTTCAAGGGGGTTAAAATTATATAGGCGTGTTTTCGTGATGTCGGACCTGTATCTTGGCCAAGACGAAATTATTTGATAAAAAACATTATATTATGGCATAGTGGGCATGCTTAGCTATGGTTAAGTGTATGGATGAGAAACTACACTGGTTAAAATGATATAACCCTCAAGATTGCTCAACTTTTCTTTAATACAGTATTTTATTTGTTTCCGCTACAAAAGGGGAATTGTATTGGAATTATGTCTAAATTACAAAAACCTACGGAACCCTGGAAGGGACATGGAATTCATTTTAATATGTTGTGCGAATTGTGCGAACAGCATAATATCTTGTGCGCACAAGTTATTATCTTGTCCGTACAAGATAATATATTGTTCGCACAACTCAATATCTTGTTCGCACAACATATTAAAAAAGAAAATGAATCATAACGAAAACTCGCCTATATAATTTTGACCCCTTTGAACCCCACTTTTATATAGTAAAACTGAGGTTTACAGGGGTAAACCTTATTTTTTTTTTATTTCTGTTCTAAAATATAGATTGTGGGTACTCGTTAGGACCGCCTCGACGAGGCGGTTCTAACGAGTACCCACAATCAATATTTTGAACAGAAATAAGAATCTTTTTATACTTTTTCATCTGAAAATTGTCGATTTTTCGGCGATAAATGTATTTGTATAGGCGTGTTTTCTTAATGGTCCCTTCCCGGGTTCCGTATAAAGCAAGCACACGTGAAATGAAACAGTCATAACACAGGGTGGCTAGTTTAACTCTTAAGACGTCAGTCACAACAGTTGTCGTCTGATCTGTTTGTTGTCTGTTGGTAACTTTATTCTCAACAATGGAATCTTCCGCCTAACAAGTTTGGTGCCGTCCATTTCCAATAGGTGCGTCATTTTTTGTGTGTCTTTTTCTTTGTGATTGTGGGTGTGGGTTGGGGTGGTGAATGATAACTTTCACAAAAATGTATTAACACGTATTTTCAACCAACAATCGGGCTTGGATACATAGATTGGGCTGCATGGTTCTTCCTCGACTGGTATCAGTCGTTTTTGTTTCAAATCTCTCTCTCTCATTCTTTATATTATTTTATCCTGTCCCTCTTTAATCCAATTTCAAGTTACCTCCCGCTTAACAATAACCTTTCTTTCTTGCCAAGGGACTTCTATAAGCTATGAAAGCTTTATGTCCATTCCAGAAAAAAAAAAAAAAAACAGAAAAAGAAAGAGAGAAGAAGTAAAGAAAGGGTCTGGAACCAGACTAGGTTCTTCCACACAGAGCGGAAACCGATCACACATGAATACTGGCAAACCGCCTGGAAGCATTACGCAAACACACCTATACAAATACATTGCCACCTTTATCGCCGAAAATATGAAAATTTTATGATGAAAAATTGTGATATTTTTTCTTATTTCTGCTCCAAATATGGATTGTGGGCACTCGTTAGAACCGCCTCATCGAGGCGGTTCTAACGAGTATCCACAATCTATATTTTAGAGCAGAAATAAGAAAAATAAGGTATCCCCCCGGAAACCCCAGTTTTACTATATAAAAGTGGGGTTCAATGGGGTCAAAATTATAAATGTGTGTTTTCGTGATGGTCTAAAACCACAATCAAAGATTACAACCTACCAATGGCACCATTAGGAAGAGTAACTAACAATGAAAAAAAAAAAAAGCATAAGTGAACAAGTCCGTGAAATGAACACCCCCTAAACCCCACTATATATAGAGAAAAATGGGGTTTACGGGGGTAAACACCATTTTTCTTATTTCTGCTCCATAACATATGTTGTGGGTTCTCGTTAATAAAATAATAAAGAGTTAAGTTCGGACCGTCAACAGATCGTCCCTGCATAAAAACGCTGTTGGTTTGTCGTGCGGTAGAGCCCGAGATGTCATTTCATTTCAGTGTCGGGTAAAAGTCCCACAAAATTGGAAAGCAGGGTCTCCAAAATGATCTAGATATTGTTGACGGGGACGTAAAATCTCAATTCGAACAAAAGACTCGGATCAGACGCCGCGTTTGAATGACCTGTCCGCGCAGTTGGGCATCTGATTAAATTGTGCAAACGTGATAATATGTTGTGCCAACAAGATAATACTTTATGCGAACAAGATAATACGATGTGCGAACAAGATAATAACTTGTGCGCACAATATATGTTGTGCAAACAAGATACATGTATGTTGTCCGCACCAGATGTTATGTTGTGTAAACAAGATAATAAGTTGTGCGCACAAAACATGTTGTTCGCACAGGATAATATCTTTTGCGCACAGGATATTATCTTGTTCGCACAACATATTAAAATAAATTGCATGTCCCGTCCATGGGGTTCCGTAAATCTCTGCGTACTACCATTCTTGTTCAATCACCTGCAATATCAGATCAGGTTGACAATACCCCTGAATTACACAAAAAATGCAAGTATCAAATTCTTATAGGAAAATGCTATTTCTGTTCATCTTTGTTGAAAGCCTGCCTTTTCCGACAAACGTTAAATATTAACTACACAGTCACACGTGATGAGACGTGATGATTTACTGTCAAAAGGCCTTCACCCTCGCGAGAATTAATTTTTATGTCAAAAGCATAGGAAGTCTGATTTTAATGTATGAATTCTTTTAACGCAATTAAACAAAATTTGTTGTCATCTCAGAATCTATCCCACGCATATGAGAAGAGTGCGTTTATATGTCAATGGAATCTTCCACCGAGTAAGTTCGGAGTGATTCTTTTTCAATGATAGGGGTGTCAGTATTTTATACTTTGTACTTTGAGCAGACAGTGTAGACCCCGATCAAACGCCGCAGATTTCTGCGGCGTCTGGTCTGGGTGTACACTGTTTGTTTGCCAGAAAAAAAAGGTTTCTAGGCATGTATTGGTCTTCAAATGCGTACAGATGTCACAAGGCTCTATATAACCAGACGTCCTTTGTTTGTTTGATTTGAGGTTTAATGTCCCCGTCAACACTGTGTAGGTCATTTTGGAGACGTTGCTTCCAATTTTGTGGGACTTTTACCCGACATTGAGATGAAATGACAGCTCAAGCTCTGTCGCCCATGAAACCATGGGGTTTATAAGCATGGACGGTCGGTCCGACTTGCACCGCTTTGCCTCGGCAGGCTTAGATCCTCTAAGCGGTTTACCAGTACACGTGTGTGGTTTGTTTGAGCTCTGCGTGGAAGCATCAAGCAGCCCATCTGTTTCTTCAAGCCCCGATGGGCGGGGGCGTAACGAGACGTCGTATCAGGATCACTACCAAAATGGACTTTTCCAAAATCAATGATGGGAAAGTCTTTTTATAGGACTCACTGGTAAACGGGTTTAGACAAGATGCTTGTTGGCGATTTTTTTTCACATCCTTTTTACACAGTAAATTATAATAGCATTCTGGACCCTTTATGCATTTGACGGAAAACTAGATGCAACCACAACCAGCTTTTGCATCTATGCATGGTCAACGTTAGAAGAAAACATGTCTATATTAAATAATGACGTTCAACATGGTGTCAGAAGTGACAAATTGTAGGAAAAATGATAACATCTTTCTTATTTCTGTTTTCAACATAGATTGTGGGAGCTCGTTAGAACCGCAGCAATGCGGCGGTTCTATCCAGTACCCACAATTTATGTATTAGAGCAAAAATAATGCAGATACTGTAAACCCTAACCCCACTGTTCTCCATATAAAGTCGTGTTTAGAGGGGTCTTCGTTTCACGAACTTGACATAGTCTTTTGACGAACAATGAAAAACAGTGATTATTTCTGAAGAACAAAGAACTGACCAATAACTAGATTTCCGCCCCGCCCATCGGGGCTTGAAGAAATAGATGGACTGCATGATGCTTCCACGCAGAGCTGAATCCGACCGCACACGAGTACTGGTGGACCGCTTAGAGGATCAAAGCCAGCCCAGGCAAAGCGGTGCAAGTCGGTCCGACCATGCTTATAAACCCTATTGGTTTCATTGGGCGATAGGGCTTGAGATGTCATTTCATCTCAATATCGGGTAAAAGTCCCACAAAATTGGAAGCAACAGCTCCAAATTGACCTATACAGTATTGACGGGGCCGTTAAACCTCCATTCAAACAGAACAAAAGAACATAGAACAGAACAACAACTAGATGTTTCTTGAAAACTGATGAATTGTCGGCCTGATGATATATAATTAACCTAAACTAGCCTTATCGTCCCAGACTGACGAGCTGACCAATAGGTATCCTTTCTGAATGATGCGCATGGCATTCAGAAGAGATTTCGCCATTCTATGAGACCAATTACCATTCCATTACAATATGCTGTGTTTAGACGGTAAATCCACTTCCGTGAATAACATCTTTGCACGACTATATTCAATTAGCTATCAAGTCTGTCCAGTCATGTGAAAAAGGTGTCTAAGAGCATGAACGCTCATTGCATATTAGGATCAGCCTGCGAGTCTACTCAGTCTATTACGTCTTCACTATATGTATGCACATTAAATTGATTGAACGCGTCTTCCGAAAAGTAGACAAGTCTGTGTTTTGACTCAGTAGATGACCATGCTTATATATGTCTGAACTGTGACACATGCCCCAAGTTAAATTATCAGTTGACTTGAATTCAAATTTCAATAAAACAGAGTTGTCTGTGATTCCAGTAAAATACGCCAGTCTTTATATTCACAAACCACGAGGTTACAGCCTGAAAAGGATGGATGCATCTTTGATGTGTCATAAAATATTTTAGTAGGTCTAAGAAAAAATATCGTTTAAGGTGCATCTCCATTACGATAAAACATATTACGTAGTGCATTTATCTGACAAAAAGTAGTAATGCTCTAAACATAGCGTGCAGGTGCTATGGAGCAGGATCAAGAAAATTAAAAAACAGTACAATTCCGCTATTATGACCACCTAAAATTAAAACTAAATCTGCTTTTAAAAGCTTATTGAGAAGGTTTCAGTTATTCTTTCTTTGAAATTTTCATACCCAGTGTCTCCTTATAAGAGACCGCCTTTTGGACTATTCAAAAGTGGTCTTAAAGACCACTTTTGAACAGTCCAAAAGGTTGTCTTAATATAGGAATTTTACTGCATATACCCCTGTAAACCCCAGTTTTCCCTGTACAACGTGGCGTTACTGGCGTGTACAGAACACCGTATCGGTAACGTGATATTCAGATCAAAACCAGTGCTTCAGCTGAAGTGCACGACCCGCCGGATGCTTTTAGCTTTATGAGTGTTACCATATATGGGTATGGCGGCCATTTTGGTCATGTGACCTGGACCTAAACCGGTTCCCCCAATAAATGCGCCTTATCGTAAGGAGCAAAAAAATTATCTTATACTTTAGTACTGTATTCTGAATCGTTTGCAGGATAAAATGCATTCTCACTTTTTCAAATACAAAAGCATATATGTCAATGTTTGACCTAGGCACACAGAAGGTCAAGGTCAACCCAGGGTCACCATTTTAGCAATTTATGATGGGCCTACGTCCCAGATGCTATTTATCAAGTTTCGTGGAAATCTGCCCAGTGGTTCCGGAGAAGACTATTTTTGAAGGGTTTTTACTACAATAAGCCCAACGGTTTCCGAGGAGAAGCAGTTCGAAAATTTTCACATTTTTCGCCTCGGCGAGGCTATACTAAATGGAATGTAATATTTCGCAAGTTCATTGGTTAGATCTCATTGATATCTATCAGTATGCCAAAAATTGTTTAAATATTCTAAGCGGTTAAGTCACTATCACCAATTTTCACAAACGGGTTACGGACGGACAGACAGACAAACCATATATGGCTTGGCGGCCATTTTGGTCATGTGACCTGGACCCCATGAGCAAATTTTGGTTTCTCCTATCCCATAGAGGCTCCATATGAAATTTGACCTCAATCGGCCCAACGGTTTCCGAGGAGAAGCAGTTCGAAAATGTTCACATTTTTCGCCTCGGCGAAGCTATACTAAATGAAATGTAATATTTCGCAAGTTAATTGGTTAGATCTCATTGATATCTATCAGTATGCCAAAAATTGTTTAAATATTCCAAGCGGTTAAGTCACTATCACCAATTTTCACAAACGGGTTACGGACGGACAGACAGACTGACAGACTGACAGAATGACCGATTGACCAAATGACAGAATGGCACGTTGATTTTAGGGCACTCTTAGAAAATCAACCGACTTCAGTCGGTCGCTTTTTCTGCGGGTCGTGCAATTTACAGTGTTACTCCATTACGTAAACACGTCCATACAAATGCATTGTAAATTTTACCGCCGAAAACATGAAAATTTTAAGATGAAAATTTGTGATATTTTCCTTATATCTGTCCAAAATATAAATTGTCGATACATGTTAGGACCGCCTCGATGAACCGGGCCTAACGAGTACCGACCATCTATATTATAGCGCAGAAGTTTAAAACATACAGTTTTGCCTGTAAATCCCACTTTTACCACATAAAAGTGGGTATCGGAGTCTAACTGTTGGTTGTCTTTTGCTCCAAGCTTGCTGTCGAGTCCTCACCGTTGTTTCATCTTTGTGGTTGTTTGACTTTTTTGTGTTCACGGAGATGTTGCACTGACGCGTTAGGAGGCCTTCATGCGGACTGAACAAATTATTTGTCTAAATCGCGACGGAATTAGGGGCGAGGATTGTGGCCACGTAACATCGATTTAAGCCCCCCCCCCCCCCCCCACCCCAACCCCGTGGAAATTGTTTCACTGACCGTTCCAAGGCGGTTCCTCCGTCGCGGTTCATTTTTGTTATGGTTTGTCTTTGAGTGTTTTTATCGATATTATTTTGTTTTGGATAGCCGGTTGGCCATTTTGTGGGAAAGTAACTGACAGTGTCCTTTTGGCTTTCCGCTGTTGATGTTTCCATTAGGGTATGTTGTTTCATGTTTGTGTTTCTTTCCCTTTGGTGTCTCTGATGGGAGGTGTGGGTTAATTCGTGGGAGCTGTATCGATTCATGATCATTGCCTTCGCTTTCTATTTTTCAAGAGGATCAGAATTATATTGGCGTGGTTTCGTGACGCTCGCGAAGCCGACATGTAACCAACTTTCTGTGAAAAAAATTCCTTCTGGCTAGGCATCGACCTAAACGTACAAAGTACAGCTCTTCGGTGCCGATGTTAGGTTTGTCATATAGTGTAGACCCAAATCAGACGACGCGGCGGTTTAATTACAGTCAATGAATTTAAAGTTTAAACAAAATAGGCGAAGTTATCGTTCAGAACCCATGTCGTCAGTACTGTCAATGATTACTTTAACGATAAGGTCGGAACACGAATACACTAACTGTATCATGCATTTACAATGTCGTACATTGACTGTTGTTGGAACAAGTGTCAAGATTATTCTAACAATGTAGTCTGCTGATGGATTACTGTCTTGATATTGTATATAACTGTAGGCGACATTAACATCATTCAACACTTGCTTTGGGAATTGTCATTCCTTAAGACATAACGCCATTCCCGATAAAGTTTTAACAACAGTTTGTTTATCGCTTGCATGGCGTTCAGTGCGTCATTAAAACTTGTACCAAACAGCATCAAAGCTGTTAATTCAATACCGAAAACAAATATTTTGATTATTTTTATGATTACTAACCCGTTTCATCTATTGCAATTGAGACATTTTCGAAAACATACATGGACGCTTATATTTACATCGTACTGCGGTGACATATTTTTGCCAAGGATTCCCTAAGAGAAATACATAGTTTTGCATTAATCATTATGCAACTCGCCATGTTGCCGTCCTTTTTGTCCCCGTCTTTTTGTCGCGTATTGTAGTCGAAGCGTACTCCCTGTGGGAATAGTGTGGCACGATAGCGTCCTTGTTACAGTTTTCTTTGCAGTTTATGTCATTTTAACTGGCAGTGGCTGTGTGTGACATTACGCAAACACGCCTATACAAATACATTGCCACCTTTATTGCCGATAAAAATGAAAATTTTATGATGAAAAATTGTGATATTTTTCTTATTTCTGCTCAAAATATAAATTGTGGGCACTCGTTAGAACCGCCTCATCGAGGCGGTTCTAACGAGTACCCACAATTTATATTTTAGAGCAGAAATAAGAAAAATAAGGTATACCCCCCCGGAAACCCCAGTTTTACTATATAAAAGTGGGTTCAAGGGGGGTCAAAATTATATAGGCTTGTTTTTGTGATGATAATGCTCGTTTTTTTGGTGTGTGTGTGTGGTGTGAGGTGTGTGTGTGTGTGTGTGTGTGTGTGTGTGTGTGTGTGTGTGTGTGTGTGTGTGTGTGTGTGTGTGTGTGTGTGTGTGTGTGTGTGTGTGTGTTCGAAAAGTCTTTCCCCCTTTACTCGGCAGCATAAAATTATTGTGTTCTGCGATCTCAGAATTTTGTAGTGTAATTTTTTATTTCGTTTTTATTGCCCCGGGCCTTTCATATACCAAAGCCAAGACATATATGAAATATCGTGCGGCGGACGTCGGAGTGCATTATTTCTTCTGTAATATAAACCATGTGTACTTAATAAAGCGTCTAAATAGAATACCGAAACGCAGCTATAAATGTCATAATACTAGTAAAACAATGTCACTCGGGAAAGCCACAATCCAAGAAATCAGCCGTCTTAAATCACACGGAGACACACACAAAAACAGACGAAATATGAACCAACGGCACAAAGCCAAATAACAAATAAGACACTGCAAAAGAACTACCGCCTTGGGACGGTCAGAAGTAAAACTACTAAGGGATTTCAACTCCGGAGTTTATGAAATTTCAACCCTCGCCCTCTGTCACGTGACTTCCGGTGAGTGGGAGGTTGAGCTAGCCCGCGGCTCCGTTCAGCCTCACACACACCCAAAGGCAGCGTGCGTCAAGATAGACGAGGGGTGGTCTAATCGAGAAAGAACAAGGTCCAAGTAACAAATATTTATTTACAACATCACTTCAATAAAACAGTACACGTTACTTCAATCAAACAATACACAACACACACTCACTTATGGAAAACAACAGTTACTTATGTCTTACATTTAAGACATAATGCTCTTAGGAGCAATAAGAGAATTCCTTTTATGTTCCCATTTTGGCATATACGAGACGTGTTAATGTTTTGAACCATACACGTTTAAGGAGATCTCCCTGATACACGGGACGCCTGTAGGCTTCCTTCACACGTCCTACATGTTGGGAGATTCTTCCTTCATATAAGAGATTCGTTTCTGACTTCGTCAAGTATGGATTACCCTCTTGGTTGACAAAATAGTCGATTAGATACTACTACGGGCCACAGGCCATTGGTAGATCATAAAGCCTTGTAGATGTCTGAAATTAACGAACATCTCATAATAATCTCTGCTAACCTCAACTTTTCAAATTCTCTCCCTGATGTGTGATGCCATGCCCGCGCAAGTGGGGGGTTGTGAAACTTTCAGGATAATTTGACCTTTGACAAAATGCGATAAATGAAAGCCACCCCTCATTGCACGGGAAAACCTGCATAACAGATCACTAGGAGCGGGCAAGCGAGCGTTATATCAACGTATATTCGACGTCAACGGTCATGACGTCAACGTCAATTTGACGTCACGACGTTGCGGCCGAATACACGTGGTGGGACTGATATAACCTCAGTGCACCAAGCTTACTACATTTAAGACAAAACTATTACACTTAAGAAACGAGCTTATACATGTACAAATAAAATATTAAAATTGTCCCTTAGAACGGCATTGCGCAAACAACCAATGCGTTACCATAAATATAATGTTCTTCTAACAAAACATATGGCTGAAAATGACGGTGCAAAAGTTTGCCATTGTTCCCTACTTCTGCCCAGAATACGGACCGCGCCCACACGTTAGAACAGTATCACTGCGTGAGGCCGTTCTAACGAGTACCCACAACCCGCATGCCAAAGCAGAAACACGAAAAAATGAGTGCACCACCGTTATTTTAACACTGCAGCGACAATGTATCGCTCGGAGTACTCTGATATAAGTACACCGACTATAAACTAAGGATAAAGGGTACTAACTCATGATGACAACCAGCCGTAGATGCTGGGACTCCTCGCCTTGCCAACAGACGGCGAGTAAAGGACATTATTTTGTCATCCATAATCGAGTACAGTATGCTCGCCCAGTCTTACAGGCTAGACCGGTGAGCAAAATGTACTCCCCTCAAAATATCTGAAAAATCTGCTTGGAGCCATATGATTGATAAAAAACATATCGCGCGTAGACGCAGGTGGCGTCTGATCAGGGTCTACAGAAAATGCACCCTGGCACTATTCCATTAAAACTTTCATTGGATCTGAACAGTCTTCCAACGAAAGAAGAGAAAAAAACATGTACAATAACATTATTGCGAAAATTCAGTGCTGCGTCTGATCAGGACCTTCAATGCTATGAAGCGCCGTGTGTGACCTTAAACTGCGCCTGATCAGAATCTACACAAATTATATTGCAAAAAGATGCGTGCGTGCGTGCCCTTTGAACAAACGCCGTCTTACACGGTATCTTTTAATCCTAACGCAGTTATCTCCCCTACTATGAACGGTACATAAATCGCCAAAATTATCTACCCTTACAATAGATGGCGATCCATGTAAGCAATAAATCCAGCGCTTAAGTTCCATTTCTTCTCTGCCCAACACTAAGGTGCTCCCCTTATGTGCTGTACAGGGAAAAGAAATGGCAATATTAACACAAGAAGGATACTGACAAGCAAGAATAGCGCTGCATCTAAGAATCAAAGATAATAAATAAAAATCATTTTACTCACTGCTATCGGCCTATGCTCCATACTGCAACATCGGCTCTGGAAAGACTGTCCCACACCCGATGTTGAGCGGTCAGTTACTTATATAGGGATGGGTCAGTACACGTGTACGATCATACGATGGCCTTGCCACAATAGCTCGCAAAGTCGGGTCGCCTGATCGACACACCACCTGTATGGAGGACCACATAGGCCAGCCAGCAGAGAATAACAGAGGGTTCAAGAAGGTTAGTTAGTTAGAAAATACGCCCTCTTAACAAGATCTGTCTGTTTTGACAGACGTAACTTCCACCAAGAACATATGTTTAGGTGTGTGCAGGTCCGAAACCGTCCGAAAAGAACGAAGAAACCTACGTTTATCAAGGAAAACATAATTGGACAGTTTTCTTGACAAGGCCTAGCTACCGTAGCACAAAAAAATATAAGAATTCGGTTAACTTGTAAACATGTCAGTATTGCTCTCTTGTAAGAGAACAAGTAATTACATGCCCCCTCAGTTGCAGTACCGTATCCCGCTACAGGAATTAATTGGGTCCCGTCAAGCGATTTTGGTACTTCTCGCCTATGCGAGCAGCGAAGGTTCAGGCGAGCCTGCGCATTCGCGCAGTCTCGCCAGAACCTTCGCTGATCGCTCATACACGCAATGAATCAAGAGGAACCTTCAGACAGAAAGCCATGTCCCTGGCCCATCTGAATGGCTGGGCATGCGCAGTTAAAATTTGTCATGACGGAATGCTCGAAGACACAAATTCGCTTGGCTAACTGTCAACCAATCAAAGTACTTGATATGATTTATCATATGACGCCGTTGATAAACAGTGGATAACGTCGTATACTAAAACGTGTAATAACACTTTGGTGGGATTAAGTTACGCCATGACGACATCCATGTCAACCATGCATTTTTTTTGTTTCAAACATTGTCAAACTTAAAGGCGATAAAATCCAATTTAAAGTGGTCATATGATTAACAGAATCTTACACTCGTGGTTATTTCATATGAAATTTATTAAACTCGCCGAAGGCTCGTTTAATAAATTTCATATGGTATGACCACTCGTGTAAGATCCTCTATATACCTGATCAATTTACAAACTGTTCAGAAACCATCTAATCTGAATTTATCATATGACTTCGCGTCTGAGAATGTAATACCGCCATGAAATAAATACCGTAATCCACTAGTGAATTAATATGCAAATTAGTTAGATACGCCCCGTTACATTTCACGTACAACATTCTTAACGACGTCGCGTTCCCTAATTGCGAAAAAATAAACTCTTCAATCAGGGCCTTCATTAAAGGTATTGTCGGTCTGAATGTCAGTTTCACATCTGTCAGATACATTGGACATACGAGGGTAGGCTGAAAAGTTCTGAGCCTGACCAAGAAGCAGGCATCGAAGAGCCATGAAATTTTGTATTCATTAAATCCAAACCTTTATTACTTGATTTGACTCAAATGAAATCAAGTTTACCTGCAATAACGTATAAATTCTAGACTTTGAAAATTGATACTAGCACGTTTTTGAGAAAATGGACAAAATCTGACATTGTGGTGTCATCAGGTACCTCCATAAAAAGGGGTTAGCTCCTTTGGACATTCATGCCGATATGGTTGCTACATTAGGGGATGATGCTCCTTCGTATGCAACCGTGAAAAGGTGGGCAGCAAATTTTAAGATGGGCAAGGATAGCCTTGAAGATGATGACCGGTGTGGACGACCCACAACGGCAACAACTGAGGAAACCATCAGCCAAGTGCACAGGGCCGTAATAGATGACAGGCGTTTAGCTGTGAATCAGTTAGCTATTACTGTTGGCATCTTCCGTGAACGAGTAGAGAACATTCTACCCAGTGAATTAGGAATGTCGAAGGTTTCCGCCAGATGGGTGCCACGGCTTTTGACGCCTGATCAAAAGTTGACCACACTGAACCTGTCACAAGCCAATTTGGCTATTTTTGAAGCAGACCAAGTAAAAGTAATACAAAGATCAGGAATCGATACAATTAACTTACTCCACCCATCAAAGACACCAAAGGGAAAGAAACACAAACATTAAGCGACCAGACCATAATGGAAACCTAAACAAAGGAAGGCCGTAAGCACAGTTACTTTACCACAAAATGGCCACATGGCCATCCAAAATAAAAAGACACAAGTGATACACACAGTAAGTTACAAACAACACCATAAATAAACCGCCACAGAAGAACCGCCTTGGAACGGTCAGTGGAATGATTTCCACTGGTGGGGGGGGGCTGAAATCGATTTTACGTGGCCACAATCCTCGCCCTTACTTCCGTCGCGATTTAGACAAATAATTTGTTCATTCCGCATGAAGGCCTCCTAACTCATCAGTGCAACATCTCCGTGAACACAAAAATCAAAGAACCACAGAGGTGAGACAACGTTTAGGACTCGACAGCAGGAAACCACTGAAATGCTGGAGCAAAAGAAAACCAAATGTTAGACTCCAATGGGCCCGACCAGAGTCAGAGCATCAGGCACCAACCAACATTACCTTGAATAAGATCTCTCTAATTTTCAATAAGCCTTTACGTTGGAGCCGTCATAGAATCTGAGGCCTGACCCACTGGCGTGCAATTAAAGAGGGAAGCAAAGTTGACAACCGTGATTGGGTTAACTACCATGCATGCAGTCTGTCGTATTATTAATTAGAGAGATCTAATTCAAGGTATTGTTGGTTGGTGCCTGATGCTCTGTCCCTGGTCGGGCCCATCGAAGTCTAACTGTTGGTTTTCTTTTGCTCCAGCATTTCAGAGGTTTCTTGCTGTCGAGTCCTCACCGTTGTCTCACCTCTGTGGTTCTTTGATTTTTGTGTTCACGGAGATGTTGCACTGATGGGTTAGGAGGCCTTCATGCGGACTGAACAAACTATTAGTCTAAATCGCGACGGAAGTAAGGGCGAGGATTGTGGCCACGTAAAATCGATTAAAGCCCCCCCCCCCCAGTGGAAATCATTCCACTGACCGTTCCAAGGCGGTTCTTCTGTGGCGGTTTATTTATGGTGTTGTTTGTTACTTACTGTGTGTATCACTTGTGTCTTTTTATTTTGGATGGCCATGTGGCTATTTTGTGGTAAAGTAACTGTCCTTATGGCCTGCCTTTGTTTAGGTTTCCATTATGGTCTGGTCGCTTAATGTTTGTGTTTCTTTCCCTTTGGTGTCTTTGATGGGTGGAGTAAGTTAATTGTATTGATCTTTGTTTTACTTCTACTTTTAGTACCGAATCTAACATAAATATTGTCAAGTAGAAAGGTGAGGGCATCACACACTTTCTGACATGACCAAAGTGTATAATTCTTATGCTCTTTAGAAGTGAAAAACGCATTTCTGACATAACATGCAAGATAGAGAGAATCTTCTCTGTGAAAAGCCCATTCAATTAAATCATTAAGCTTTTCTTTTATAAGATTATGAGGAAGTGTAGTGTAAAGAGTGGAAAAATCGTAAGTAGACAGACTTGAAGCACGAAAATGTCTGGATTTTAATTTATTTAAAACCTCATTCGAATTTTTTATAGACCAAAAGAGATTTCTTTCTGATCTTTCAAAGACTTTATCACAATATTTAATTGCATGCGTTTTTATAGCAGTAAGACAGGAAGTTAATAATTTAGAAAGTTCAGTGGTAGTGCAAGAGCTAGAATTTGCAATGAATAGTGCTTTGTGATGTCTTTTTTGAAGTTTTGGTAACAAGTATAGCGTAGGAAGCTTGTCTTGGCCTTCGTTAACACACACAGCAAACTTGGTAGCTGAAAGACAAACATGTTTATCTACTATAGCTCTCTCTTCAGCTAAAGGCTGAAGTTCATAGGCCTTAGTACCACCAAGCTCCTGCTTAAGCGTGTTAACATAGTGGAGCCATCACACAACGACGAAGTTGTTAGCGGCCTTATCTGCAGGGGCCAAAACAAACGACTTATGAAATTCTTGAATACCTAGTTTAAGATGAAGTAAAGACGTCTTGGGCTTAGGAGGTAATAAGTTAGTATTTTGAGAATAGAAAGAAATGCATTTATTCACTAGTTTTAAAATGCTAAGTTTCCAGTCCTTAAGGGCTTTATGCTCAACATACTCTCGCTTGCACCATCGATTACCGAATTCATTCAAGGAAGCAGCGATTTCATCTCTATATTTACTGAAATCAATTTTAGAAGGAAACCGACGGTTTTCTTGACCGTTTTGTCACTCAGGATGACTATTGGGTTCATCCCTTTGAGTCAGAGACCAAAATACAATCCATGCAATGGAAGCACCCTTGCTCACAGGTAAGTTAATGAAGACAGGTAAGTATTTGTTAGAGGATACTTTGTTTGTCGCAATAAAAGCTCTACAAAGCTTATGTTATTTGTTTCGAATATGCGACGTTAAATAAAGCTTCTTTATCTTTATCTTTATTTTTTATCTCACCCCCTCCAAAGAAGGCAAGGTCGTCTCCTCTGCAGGGAAGGTGATGGCATCAGTGTTCTGGGATGCCAAGGGTATAATATTCATAGATTACCTTCAAAAGGGCAGCACAATTAATGGGGAGTATGATGCAGATCTGCTAAAACAATTGCGAAAAGCAATTAAGGCTAAACGACCCGGAAAATTGACAAAAGGGGTCTTGTTCCATCAGGACAATGCGCCTGCTCAAAACTTGGTTGTCGCAATGGCTGCTGTGCATGACTGTGGCTTCAGACTTGTCGATTACCCTCCGTATTCACCTGATCTAGCTCCATCAGATTATTTCCTGTTTCCAAACATGAAAAAGCACTGGGCTGGGCAGCATTACCGGTCAGCCGAGGAGGTGATAGCTGCTGTGGAGGAGCTTTCAGGGACCAAGATGAGACCTTCTATACCACTGGGATCCAATGACTCAAGTATCGCCGGAGGAAGTGTGTGGACAGGAATGGAGACTATGTTGAAAAATAAGGTACTTTCAGCATGGACAAGCCATTGGATCTTGGTCAGGCTCAGAACTTTTCAGCCTACCTTCGTATGTTGTCTAAGGGACGTCAATTTTCAGGTGCCATATAATCTTAAAAGTGGTAAACTAATCCATAAGTTGAGCCCTGTTCCGGCCAGCCAAGAAAAGCTGCTACAAAAGCTAATATTGCTGCTGTGGCAGACGTGCTCAAACAAGAAGCAAGGTTCACGGTGAAAGAAATTCCCGATAGTGTTGGTGTTTCTTCGGGGACTGTTCATAAGATTCTGTCTCAGTAGTTGAAACTAAGAAAGGTGGGTCCCGCATCTCATGTACAAAAGAACACAAGACCACCCGTGTAAAAATAAAAATCTTTTGAAGAAGTGCAAAACTTTTGACAAAGTAAAAATCCGGAGCTGTTTACAGGTGGTGAAACCTGCGTCTATTTTTGAGCCACAGAGATGCGTCAATAACAATCAGTCGCTGCGAAGAGACCAATCAATGCCAGTCATTTCCGTACGAATTAGTTTTGTATGCGGTATTTTTCAATTGCGATGGACGCATTGTTCGAAATTCCCGTCGTACCAAATGGCAAGACAATAGCAGGTAAATTTTACAAGACTGGTGTGTTGTTAAAAGTAAAGGCACGCTATAAAATCGTGGACCCGCAACCCATTTATAAGGTTTGTGTCTTGCCCATGACAACGCACATGCTTACAAGAGTGTTCTTCGTCCAAGACTTCTTGATAGAGGAAAAGTTAGTTCAGCTCTGTCGCCCACCTTACTCGCCAGACCTTAGTCCCTGTGACTTTTTCCTGTTTCCTGTACTAATGAAAACCCCTTTCTGGTCGTCGTTCTGAATCCCGAAGTGCACCTGGTATACCAAAAAAGGTCTAGTTAATTCATGTTTGTGTTTCTTTCCCTTTGCTGTCTCTGATGGGAGCTGTGCTTAATTGTATCGATACCTGATCATTGCCTTCACTTCTATTCTCTTCTTTTACCGAGTGGATATCGAGACTTGAAAAGTGTGTTTCCATCAATAAAGAATACTTCAAACGAAATGTGAATGGGATAAATAGTGCGCCCTGAAGATCCCAAATGACAAAATAAACTGAACGCCCCTCGTTCACTGAATTAAGCAAAAGTAATGCGATTTTAAGCAACTGCTATACTCCTTCTTTATATTACCTTCAAATGATTTTCGCCTACAGTTTTAGATAAGGCCTTCATAATCTAGAGAAAAGGACAGCTGCAGTTCCAGTTGTAGTCGAAAACAACTCCAGTTCGGCCGACAAACTGAAAATTTAATTAAAATATTGGCGTTGCAGCTTTTTATTCTTCCTTGTGGAGAATAATACCTTTATATACACTCTTTCTTACAACTGAACAGGTACACGAATTGTGCGATTTAAAGGCGAGGCTAAACTATGATTTGAATAGTTTAGAGTAAAATATTAAATACTGTTGCAAAGCCGAACACCATTCTCCTGCTCAGGTCAGGCAAATACGTTCATTACGTTTACATGCCTATGTTTTGTATTAGATGGTTTTATTATACCTCACGTGACAGGCCTGAGGGTGATAATTTTACAATCACCCTGCGATAATTTCGACTATCATATGCGCGGAATTGGCTGCGCGTACGGTTCGGTTATTCTGGAAAGCTTGAGAAAAAAAAAGAGTCTAAACCAAATATTGTAACAAAGTCGAGAAATTTTGGTACCAAAATGTTTCATTTGATTTAATTAGGAAACCGCATTACCACACTTTAGGGTTATATTCATAAATAACGAAAGTATCGACGTTTGAACTCTAAAATTCTGTTTCACCAGCTAACACCGCTTATGTACAAAGCCGACGTTATCCGATAATTTGGAACGTCATTATGTAAAAAGTCGCGTGTAAGCTGTCCTCTATTTTTCATTTATTTCTTAGTTTTGTTCGGTACAATAAAACAAATAATACATTCCTGAGAGGGTATTAGTGAAAAATATCACCCTTCGGAATATGAATATCAACCTCGGCTGTTTTACCTTGATACTCATATTCCTCAGGGCGACATTTTTAACAATCACCCTCACAGGAATGTAATATTTATATATTATTTAACGACGATAGTTTCCTTAATTTTCTTCTTAACATCCATTGTGAGTACTCGCTGATAACGTTTTGTCGAGGCGTTCGAATGAGTACCCGCAATGGTATTGACTAGTACTAAGGAATTAAATGCTTTGGCCTGTAAATCCTGTTTTGTTGTTGTTGTTGTTGTTGTTGTTGTTATTTTCATTTTTTATTTTATTTATTTCATTTACTTTGGTGAGGTGGTTATTGTTGTTGTTGTTGTTGTTGGCTTTATAAACTGATCTTACAGGTGTATTCCGTTAAGGGGAATGAAAACAACTTCAGGGGAGGCAATATTATTTTTGGTCGCCCATGTCAATAGGGCTCTACCCTTAAAGAAAACAAAATACTCCTTAGGAACAAATGCTTTCCTTAAGGAGTAGACCCCCTTTTAGATAGAGGGACAGGGCTTATACTAAAGCGAACAGGAAAGGCCCAAAAGTTGTCTCCCTTTAAAAATGGCTTAATTTGCTTGTTAACGTAGAATTTATTTTTTCATTTCAGACTACAAATGACTCATTCATTTCGAGTGAAACAGTCAACTGTAGAGTATTCTAGCAGTTATTGCCTTTAAAACCAATGGTAAATTGTAGGGATATGTTTAGACTAGTATCAGTCTATTGGGTAGAGCAGTTTCATAAAACAAATTCATTAATAAACCGCAAAACATTTATACTAATATAACGTTCTCAAGTAAGGTCTGATTAAACATGTACATTTCAGAATAAGAGCCAAATAATAATACATCACGTTAACAAGTCCGTGAAATAAAGACCCCCCTAAACCCCACTTCGTATAGAGAAAACTGGGGTTTACGGGGGTCTACAATATTTTTCATATTTATGCTCCAATACATAGGTTGTGGGTACTCGTTAGAACCGCCTCAATGAGGCGGTTCTAACGAGCACCCACAACCTATGTTTTGAGCATTTATAAGAAAAATATCACGGATTTTCATAAGAAAAGTAGCCATTTTGGAGATATGAAAATGCACTATGTCGCACGGGTGAGTTATCATAATGTCTATAGTTTTACTGTAGTTGAGTACCTTGTTAATACGAATGACTTAAGTGCGGGACTAGAATATTTTGGGTGACAAATGACTGGGCAGAAGGGGAAAACATAATAAGCCGCCGTCTTTGGTCAATTTTGACGCCGTTTGCTGAAGTATTGACACAAGACTGCGTAAAGTCGTTTTATCACACTAGATACTTTGAAAAAAGGTAGTTTTATGTACTGTTCTCGATTTCTTGTGTTAAAATTGACGTAGATCAGATATGGTACATGATTTGTTGAGTAAGGAAAAAATCACGGCGCTAAGCGCTCACGGAATCCGTGTTAAGTGAGTGAGTGAGTTTTAGTTTTACGTCCCACCAACAGCTAAGGTCATACGGAGACGGGACCTCGGTTTATAGACTCATCCGAAAGTCTGGAGAAGCCCAGGATCGATCCTGCGTTCCCTGGTTTACAAGGCGAGTAGCGTAACCACTGCACCACGGAGGCTTCTAGAATCCGTGTTAAAAAGACAAATCAAGTACTGGTACGTTGGCCCAAGAAGTACGATTCTTGGATACCGTAAATGGATGCCAACATCTACTCTTAACGCCAATCCGTTAAAAAGGGTCACCCCTCCGGCCATACAGGTGAAGAAGAACTACACCAGGACACGACGCTACCTTCCCGTGGTACGGGCCTCCGTGGCCTAGTGGTTAAGAGCGCTGACTCTTTATCATTAGGTCTCTCACCGCTGTGGTTCGTGCCTCGCTCGGGTCACATGTGAGACGCCAAGTTCTGCACCGGAAGGTCAGGTGGTTTTTCTCCAGGTACTCCGGTTTTCGCCCACCTCTGATTAACGATCGGCTCGATATGAGTGAAATAATCTTGAAAGGGCCGTAAAACCAAAACGAAAAAAAAAAAACCTTCCCGTGGTTAAGGGCGATTCCACTAAACGCGTCACCCCTCACAAAGGTTATCTAGTGTCAGCCGATGTCAACTATCGAGGTCATTTCCATATATGGCGGCCATCTTGGTGGTCATCTTATGACGTCATTGGCCCCAGAGTGACGCCTATACTACTAACTGTATCCAAATATGTCTTCTAATTTCTCTGTACATCTAACATTTTCTGGCCGCTGACGCATTGAAGCTATGCTCAAGGCAGCAATACCTTCTCCAATCTGATTATCACATTGATAGTATTCGAACTTGCTGTATAATCTAAGGGACGTAAACAGCATTGCAATTCTTATTTAGCAGAGCAGAGTTTAGCTTTCTTGCTTTAATTTCCAAATTTCTATTCTAAATATCAGAAACGATCATACCAGTGTAAAGTTACAGTCAACCAACTTCATACCGACATTCGAAACAACGACAAAACTTGTTATAATAACGACAATTTCAATGCATTACGATAACGCTATAGTGCGGTATTAAGCATTTTTCCGCATCTCCAAAATGGCTACTTTTCTAATGAAAATCCGTAATATGTTTTCTTATTTATTCAGCAAACATAGGTTGTGGATGCTCGTTAGAACCGCCTCATTGAGGGGGTTCTATCGAGCACCCACAACCTCTGTCATGGAGCAGAAATAAGAAAAATAATGTTTACCCCCGTAAACCCCAGTTTTCTCAATAAAAAGTGGGGTTAGGGGTTGCTCATTTCACGAACTTGTTCACGTGTTGGGAATAACTCTATAGATCAATATGAGACGGACAAAGAACACTTCTCCAAGCACACTGTTGTAGAAATTTGTTAGAATCGCCTCGGCGAGGCGATTCTAACAAATTTCTACAACAGTTGTTTCTTGGCGACATTAAGGGATAAAGTCCTTTAAAACCTCTTCGGGGATAAAGTCCTTTATTACCTATTAAGAGATAAAGTCCTTTATTACCTATTAAGGGATAAAGTCCTTTATTACCTGTTAAGGGATAAAGTCCTTTATGACCTATTTAGGGATAAAGTCCTTTATTACCTGTTAACGGATAAAGTCCTTTATTACCTATTTAGGGATAAAGTCCTTTATTACCTGTTAACAATAAAGTCCTTAATTACCTGTTAACGGATAAAGTCCTTTATTACCAGTTAAGGGAAAAAGTCCTTTAATACCTCTTCGGGGATAAAGTCCTTTATTACCTATTTAGGGATAAAGTCCTTTATTACCTGTTAAGGATAAAGTCCTTTATTACCTGTTAAGGGATAAAGTCCTTTATTACCTATTAAGGGTAAAGTCCTTTATTACCTGTTAACGGATAAAGTCCTTTATTACCTATTTCGGGATAAAGTCCTTTATTACCTACTAAGGGATAAAGTCCTTTATTACCTGTTAAGGGATAAAGTCCTTTATTACCTGTTAACGGATAAAGTCCTTTATTACCTGTTTAGGGATAAAGTCATTTATTACCTGTTGACAATAAAGTCCTTTATTACCTGTTAAGGGATAAAGTCCTTTATTACCTATTGACAATAAAATCCTTTATTACCTGTTAACGGATAAAGTCCTTTATTACCTGTTTACGGATAAAGTCCTTTATTACCTGTTATACCACTCCTTATTGGGCTTCTTTACAGCTAAAGCCGGCAAACTTTAGGGGAAAATACTGCCGTTACAGCGTGGAACCTCAGGCCCCCGCCCATTGGAGCTAAGAAAAATAGATTGGGCTGCATGGTACATCCACGCAAAGCTGAAACCGGCCGCTCATGTGTACTGGTAAACTGTTTAGAAGGTCTAAGCCTGCCGAGGCAAAGTGATGCAAAGTGATACGAGTCGGACCGTCAATGCATATGAACTCTATTTGTTTAATTGGGCGGCAGGACTTGAAATGTACTTTCATCTCAGTGCCGTGTAAAAGTCCCACAAAAATTGTAAGCAACGTCTCCTAGTTGATCTAAATAGTGTTGACGGGGACATTAAACCTCAATTCAAACAAACAAACAGCCTGGGTCGTCTGTACTTCTGGAACGGATCGAATCAGAACCCACAACAAAGGGAAAGATGCACAAACGTTCGATAACAAACAACAAAATTACAGGCGAAAAAGTAAAAGGCAGCTACATAGTGTAGTTTATATTTTTTGTCCTTTGGGATCAATGATTCCATTGTGGAATTTTGAAAATATCTGAGGGTCATTGATGAGGCCTAATTGGCCGAAACTAGCTAGTCTGGCCCAGAAAATATGTATCATATGGTTTGTTTTTGTTTGATTTGAGGTTTAACGTCCCCCTTAACACTTTTGAGGTCATTTTGGAGGCGTTGCTTCCAATTTTGTGGGAATTTTATCCGACATTGAGATGAAATGACTTCTCAAGCCCTGTCGCCCAATGAAACCATTAGGGTTGATGAACATGGACGGTCCGACTCGCACCGCTTTGCCTGGGTAGGCTTAGATCCTCAAAGCTGTTTACCAGTACTCTTGTGTGGTCGGTTTCAGCTCTGCATGGAAGCATCATGAAGCTCATCTATTTCTTCAAGCCCCGATGGGCGGGGCGATCATCAAAATGTAGTTTATATTTTCATGTCCTTTGGGATCATTGATTCAATTGTGGAATTTTGAAAATATCTGAGGGTCATTGATGAAGCCTAATTGGCCGAAACTAGCTAGTCTGGCCCAGAAAATATGTACACTTCGTATTTGCCAGTTCTGTGGTGTATTCCTTGCTTCCAAAGGATAACCCTTTCTAGAACATAATTAACGTCACTACAGCTGGTGTCTGGGAATGTGTGACGGCCGTAAAAAGTCTCCCTGCCCACATTATAGTGTTTGTTTTTGTTTGATTTGAGGTTTAACGTCCCCCTCAACACTACTGAGGTCATTTTGGAGACGTTGCTTCCAATTTTTGGGACTTTGACACATTGAGATGAAATGACATCTCAAGCCCTGTCGCCCAATGAAACCAATAGGGTTGATGAACATGGACGGCCCAACTCGCACCGCTTTGCCTGGGACGGCTTAGATCCTCTAAGCTGTTTACCAGTACTCGTGTGTGGTCGGTTTCACATCTGCGTGGAAGCATCAAGCAGCCCATCTATTTCGCCAAGCCCCGATGGGCGGGGAGATCATCATAGTGTAGTTTATATTTTCCTGTCCTTTGGGATCCCTGATTTCATTGTGGAATTTTGAAAATATTTTAGGGTCACTGATGAGGCCTAATTTGTCGACACTAGGTAGTCTGGCCCAGAAAATATGTACACTCCGTATTTTCCAGTTCGGTGGTATATTCCTTGCTTCCTTTGTAGAACATATTCGTGGCATGGCTACATATACAAAACACAAATCAATAAATCAATCTGACTCGGGTCACAGTCGAGATGTCCTGTTCTGGAACGGAGGGTCAGGGGTTTTTATGCGTGTACTTCGGTTTTCACCCACCTCTGATTTACTATTGTCTCAAAATAAGTGAAATATTATTGAACGGGTGGTAGATACGTAACTAACAACATAAAATCTATAAAACCATCACGATAGCATATCAGTGTGCTAAAGTGGCCGCTTTCTGGTGTGAGTGTTTCAATATTACGTCCCACCAAAGCAAAAGTCATACGGAAACGGGACCTCGGGTTAAAGACTCATCCGAAAATCTTTTTTCTGGTGTAACGTAACGCAATTCTCCCTTCAGTTATCTACCTTGGTAGATTAGGAATAGCTTATAGGTTTATCACCACCTATCCGACAACTGCATCAGGTAGATGACTCATCATTACGATTACACATCCGTGTGATGTAGTTCATTTTCCATACTTCCAAAAAGGTAATTTTTCTGATGAAAATTTGTGATATTTTTCTTATTTATACTCAGAACATAGGTTTTGGGTGCTCGTTAGAACCGCCTCATTGAGGCGGTTCTAACGAGTACCCACAACCTATGTATTGGAGCAGAAATAAGGAAAAAATGTTTATCCCCCGTACACCCCAGTTTAATCTATATAAGGTTGGGTTTAGGGGGGGGGGGGCTTTATTTCACGGACTTGTTCACGTGATGTTGGCTCAGAGGTTAGAACCCTGGACTTTCACCCGAGTGCCCTGGGTTCAAATCCCATCATAGGCTGGATGTTTTTCTCAGCTATGATTCTATCCTTTGTTACGGCTTTCATATCTAGAAATAGTATTTTTCAAACGATTATTTATCATTTCCAGCCTAAACAGAGACTGGTGGTCCTCATTAAAACCGGCTCGATGAGGCGGTTCGTACGAGTACCCACAATTTATGTTTTGAGCAAAAAAGAAAAGAAAATAATGTATACGCATGTCAACACCACTTTTTCTCTATAGTGTACGGTTATGTTAACGTGAAAGGTAACATCAGAACTGGGGCGGTTAGCAGTCAAACTGCATATATGCGTGCAAACCTTCCACTTCCGTTTTTTTTTTTTTTGGTTAAATAAATTACTATCCTCACCCTCAATCCCATGTACTTCTCCAGATTTTCGGATGAGTCTTCAAACCGAGGTCTTGTCTCCATATGAGTTGTTGGTGGGACGTAAAATTCAAACACACAATCCCATGCACCTTGCTGCATAATAGCTGAAACAAGTTGACTCGCATGAAGACATCCTTGTTCAACATTCAGTTATAGTGGTTAGCGCATTCGACGTATGTTCGAGAGGTTGTGGTTTCTAATCCACCTACCGGAGACGAGGTGTTTCCTTGGGCAAGACACGTAATGCCAATGCCCCACTTTACCCAGGTGTAAAGGGGTAGCAGTGGTGCAAAGGTCACTGCTCCTCTCTTGAGTGCTTGATAACATCCAGAATTTGTGTTCAAGAGCAAATCAAATACGAGGGATGTTCGAAAACAATTGCTTATTTCTATCTGGAGACTTCAAATTTTACGTTAGCCCAAATGTGCTCATTTCATGCCCTCGAAGTACTCCCCGTGGCTAGAAATGCAAAGTTTCAGCCGATGTACCCACTTCTTGAAGGCGTCACGGTGCGCTGACTTGGGTACAGTAATAAGGTACTAATGAATGGCAGATCCAAGTGCCTGTTGTGACGGGTATTACCGCCCAGCAGGGAATGATTTCACTTCGGTAAGAAAAAGATATCCCATGGGGCAAGGTCTGGGGAATACGGTGGGGGGAGGCAAAACAATTACTTTTTCAAAAACGCCGTAACTATTGCGGAGGTATGAGCGGTTGCATTGTCATGTAGAAGACTGACATGTTTAAAACCAGTGGCAGGGCGTCGTTTCTGATAATACTTTTTCAGTTTCTTCAGTACTACGTCTTTGTGGTACTTTCCGGTAATGCTTTTGCCCTTTTCCAACGGCACGTTTATTGCGACGCCTTCACCAGAGAAGAAGATTCCATACAAAACCCTCTTTGTACTCAAATAACGTTTGGCAAGTTATTGGGCATTTGTTGTGTTTAGTGGCCCAGATCATATTGCTAACCTTTCTGACAGACTCAAAATAATGGACCTAGGTTTCATCACCTGTGACGACATTGGCAAACTACTGCTTTTTGTTATATTTTGGAAACATTTGAAGCAGCGTTTTGGCCACTTGAACCCGTTGGCTCTTTTGCTCGTCAGTCAACAGATGTGGCACCTATCTAACATAAATCTTTCTGAATTTCAAATGCTTCCTCAAAATAAGGTAAACCGTTGATAGTGATATGCCTTCCTTTCGTGCAATATCACGAATTGTAACTCTGGCATCTCCTTCAATGATTTCCTTTATTTTGGAAACGATTTCTGTATGAGATGCAGATTTTGGCCTACCTGATTTCGGTGCATTTTTGATGGACTCTACACCAGACTCAATTTTTTTTCCACCACCGAACTGTGTCATAAGAAACATAAGAAGGTCCAAAAGCAGAAGAAATTTCAGTCATCAGCTTCTTCAAAGAACAACCACGTTTTGAGCAAGCTTTGATGTAAGCCCGTATTTTAACTTTTTAGTCGACGCTTCTACCAACCATTTTTACTGCAGTGGTCAATGGATGCGTGTATTCAAATGACAAATTTTATGTCTTACACTTAGTCTAACATGTACATTTATACACCATTGTTTAGGTATTGAATGGTTTCGATAGTGCCCCACGTGGATATCGAGCTAGAGGACAATAAGCAATTCTTTTCGAACATCCCTCGTAAGCTAAGGAGCTTTTATCGCAATCGAACTAAAACAAGAATATCGGTGAAACCGATGGATGCTCCCCGAACAATAGTCGGAACAGGAAACATTTTCCCAGTTAAAGCGCAGTATACTGTGAATACTCACTGTACTTCAAAATGTAGGATAAGAAAACCTGTTGGTGGACAGATAAGCTTGCCTGATGGCACTGTCATACAAACACCAGGAACAAAAAAAGTCGGAATAAATGAAAGGAAGTGTTTTCAGGTACGATACCAAACCCCAAGATCCTGCGTGGTTGTTTACCTATATTAATTGGGTAAAACTGTTTAATACAAATTATTTAAAACTTACTCTCGTACACAGAGGCAATCCTCATAGGGCTGTCTCCAGGTATGGTTCCGTATTGGGTGCCTTTACATGCAGATAACATATCTGACGGGTTCGAATATTATATTAAAATCCATCAGCAAATTTAGATGCTAGAGCGATGACAAAGATTTTTTTTTTAAAAAATAGCCGCAGTGACCTTGACCTTGAGCCCAGGACCCTGAAAGTCAAACTTGCTTGAGATATTATAATACCCAACATTTGTGTGAAATTATATTAAAATCCATTAACAAATGACGACGCTAGAGCGATGACAAAGTTTTTTTTTTCTAAAAATAGCCGCAGTGACCTTGACCTTGACCCCAGTATCCTGAAAGTTAAACTTGCTCGAGATATTATTATACCCAACATTTGTGTGAAGTTATATTGAAATCCATCAGCAAATGACGACGCTAGAGCGATGGCAAAGTTTTTTCTAAAAATAGCCACAGCGACCTTGACCTTAAGCCCAGGACCCTGAAAGTTAAACTTGCTCGAGATATCATCATACTCAACATTTGTGTGAAAGTATATTAAAATCCATCAATAAATGTAGGCACCAGAGTGATGAAAAAAATAAATGTAGGCACTAGAGCGATGACAATGGTTTTTTTTTAAAAAAAAAATAACACAGTGACCTTGACCATGACCCCATGATGCTGAAAGTTGAACTGGCTCGAGATATCATTATACATAACATTTGTGTGAAGTTGTATTAAAATCCATCAGCAAATGACGACGCTAGAGCGATCACAAAGTTTTTTTTCTTCTAAAAATAGCCAATGTGACCTTGACATTGAGCCCAGGACCCGGAAAGTTGAACTTTCGCGAGATATTTTCATAATTAACATTTGTGTGAAATTATATTAAAATCCATCAATAAATGCAGGCACTAGAGCGAAAACAAAGTTTTTTTTTTCTAAAAATAGCCACAGTGACCTCGACCTTGAGTCCAGGACCCTGAAAGTCGAACATGCTCAAGATATAATCATACCCAACATTTGTGTGAAGTTATCTTAAAATCCATCGATAAATGTAGGCACCAGAGTGATAAAATTTTTTTTTTCTAAAAATAGCCACAGTGACCTTGCACTGCAGCTTTAAACAAAATCTCATAACTATGTGACGAATCATCTATTAGCAACCAGTTACAACGGATAATATGCGCTTCCCCTATTGCTGCTTAAGGTTCCATTGAAGTTTCGTTGAATTTCTGCAAGTAGTTGCTGAGAATTCGCGTGGACACGAACAGTACCCTATATATTCATGCAAAATTCATCAAAGGGCCATAACTGTTGGAAAAATCATGCGCATCCACCTTCGATGTTTAATATTCCCATGAAGTTTCATTGAAATCCGCCCAGTAGTTTATGAGAATTCGCGTAGACAAGAGCGGGACGGACACACGGATTCACGGACACACAGACGCACGGACAAAGCGGCGACCATATGCCCCCCCCCCGAAATTCTTCGGGGAGCATGCCAAATAAGCATAAACTATTAGTCATGGAATGATGAAAGTTATTTAGCCATTTCACTGGGTCAAACAGTGACCAAACAATCACGTCAGAGTCGTAGAAACAAGGGCCATGGTGTCCTGTACCTTGCCCCATAGAAGAAAATTCGTCCCTTTAACCCTAAAAACCACTAGAAAATAAAAGTTAAGACAATGATCAGGAATCGATACAGTTTCCTTTCACCTCCTATCCAAGACATCAAAGGAAAATGATGAAAATGAAAATGTCATCTATTTATGTCATCCACTGCAGTTTTTTTTTCAAACTTTTCGAAAATATTAGTGCATGCAGGCAAACAGTGTGGACCTTGATCAGATCACTCACTGAGGAAGCAGTCTTATCTGAGTCAATACTTTTTGCAACAATGATTCTTAAAGAACTAGCAGGTGCAAAAGCAAACGGTAATTATTGTGATTAGCACCTTAAGGCGAGGATTGTGGCCGAATCAAATCGATTTTAGCCCCATCCTCCACAACCGCCATTAGAATTCGTTTTATTGACCATTTCAAGCCGGTTCATCAGTCGCGGTTTATTTTTGTTTTGGTTTGTCTTTGATTGATTGCATCGCTTGTATTTTTTGTTTTGGATAGCGTATTGTCCATTTTATGGGAAAGTAACTGTCGTTTTGGCTTTCCGCTATTGATGTTTCCATTAGGGTCTATTTATTTCATGTTTGTGTTTCTTTTCTTAGAGCTGTGGGCTAATTGTATCGATTAATGATCATAGTCTTCACTTCTGTTTTGAACCAGCGCACGACAAAACCTACGATAAGAGGTGGCCCTAGCGAAGACTCAGATCAGCCTGGCATCCACGCAGTCTGATCAGAGTCTTCGTTGTGCCCTCTAAGGGTAGCTAAGGACCTAATGTTCCTTCATGCAGGAAGGGAAGTCTCTAGTTAGAAGACTGACCTAATTCTTCACTGGACGCACATGTAAGTTGAAGGATATGCTGTGCCCCGGCTCATTTTAACCCTTGTCCTGCTGAGCCAAGATGCCATCCAGACCAGATGCCATCTGATCAGAACCTACATTGGTTGTCATTCAGAATGTCAATTTGTTGTAATAATTTGCATCAAGTAATCTGATTGGTTGATAACCAGCAGCGGGTGTGAAATATTTAAGTATTCAGTAGGACAAGGGCTAAGAATAGATCCATATTGATACTGGATAAAAGAAAAAGATGCCATAATGTGATAGTTTTCAGGCGGTTCCGTATGAAGCCCGACGCGAGTGAAATTCATTGCGTGATTGAAAATCTCATCACACATCCACTTGTCTCACGCATATGGGGCGCCGTTTTACTATTTAATCCGTATTTATAGATATCCATAATTATTTATGGATATCCATTATTCGAATTATGGATATCCATAATTCGAATTATGGATATCTATTAATTATTAATATCCATAATAATTTATGGATATCCATAATTCGAATTATAAATATCCATAATTCGAATTATGTACATCCATAAATCGATCTGAATAAATCGAATTATGGATATCCATTATTCGACTGATTTATGGATATCCATAAAACAAATTACAGATATCCATAAATCGACATATGGATATCCTTAATTCGATTTATGGATATCCATAATTCGATTTATAGATATCTAAAAATGCGGATTATACAGTAAAACGGCGCCACATACACGCATTCCTGCTCGACTGAAAGTATCCATTAAAATAAGTTCACTTTTCTGTTTCCTTCCTTGTCCGCCTCACTGTAGTCGATGACGTCATCAAAGGTTGTAGTAACACCAAAATGCCGGACAATAGAATCAGGCTGCCAGTGACATAAAATGAGATTGTCCAATCTCCAGTCTTATCTTTTATCAAACCTATAACATAAGAACATCTGTTTAAATTACATTTGAATCCCACCTTGTGAAAACGTGTCCTCGGAATGTGCTTAAGTAGTCATATTCGAGTAAATGCTATTCAAATACACTTGCGTATGTATCGCGACGTCTGATTGGATAGCGTCAAAAATTGCGACAGTATATTCTACGATATACTGTCGGAAAACCGACTTAATCATGTAACGTTGCATTTCATTTACCGGTATTTGGTTTAACGCAGATCACTGTGCTAGCCGTTTTGAGCAAAAAGAACATTTAAAAAAAAAACGACTTAAAAAGTGACATAGGACAGTGATAACTGTATTACAAATTGGGAAGGACATCGTCGGTTTTACGGTCGCAAACTCCGTTTTACGGCTCCGCTCAAGCGTCGCCGTAAAATGAAATTTCCGACTGCAAAATCTCATTTTTACCTTCCTAAATCACAATTTTGAATACATCTATCCCCTAATTAACCATTGCTGAGAATATATTAAAACATCGTGCGGACAACAAAAAAATGCATCACGAAAACACGCCTATGTAAATTTGACCCCCTTAAACCCCACTTTTATATAGTAAGACTGGGGTTTGCAGGGGTATACATTATTTTTCTTATTTCTGCTCAAAAACATAGATTGTGGGTATTCGTTAGACGGAGACGGTTCTAAAGAGTATCCATAATCTATGTTTTAAGCAGAAAGAAGAAAGCTATCGAAATTTTTCATCAGAAAATTTTTCATTTTTCGGTAGTAAAATTTAGAATGTATTTGTATAGGCGAGATTTCGTAATGGGAAGTAAAGGCAATGATCAGGAATCTATACAATTACCTTACACGTCACACCCATGTCCTCTAGGGCAAAGAAACACTAACATTGATTTGCTTAACTGTAATTAAAACATGGCAAATGTAAAGCGAAAGCGACAGTTTCGTTCTAACAAAATGGCCAAACCGCTATCCAAAATAATAGATATTAGAAGTAAATATATGCAAAGACATGACATAACTATAATTAACAACTACGGAAGCACCGCCTTGAAACGCCTTCTTGTTAGAACGTGAGGCCCCTAACCTTGCATTTTCATTGAACAAGCTGCTCTGGCCCTTTGCTAGATGTTAATGTTAATGTTATAAAAAGTAGAAGTAAAACAAAGATCAGGAATTGATACAATTAACTTACTCCACCCATAAAAGACACCAAAGGGAAAGAAATACAAACATAAAGCAACCAGACCATAATGGAAACCTAAACAAAGGAAGGCCATAAGGACAGTTACTTTCCCACAAAATGGCCATATGGCCATCCAAAATAAAAAGACAAAAGTGATACACACAGTAAGTAACAAATAACAACATAAATAAATGGCCACAGAAGCGCCGCCTGGGAACGATCAGTGGAAGATTTCCACTGGGGGGCTTAAATCGCTTTTACGTGGCCACAATCCTCGCCCTTACTTCCGTCGCGATTTAGACAAATAATTTGTTCAGTCCGCATGAAGGCCTCCTAACTCATCAGTGCAATATCTCCGTGAACACAAAATCAAAGAACCACAGAGGTGAGACAACGGCAAGAAACCACTGAAATGCTGGAGCAAAAGAAAACCAACGGTTAGACTCCGATGGGCCCGACCAGAGACAGAGCATCAGGTACCAACCAACATTACCTTGAATTAGATCTCTCTAATTCTCAATAAGCTTTTACGTTGGAGCCGTCATAGAATCTGAGGCCTGACCCACCGGCGTGCAATTAAAGAGGGAAGCAAAGTTACCAACCGTGATTGGGTTAACTACCATGCATGCAGTCTGTCGTATAATATCCATGTTGTACCCAATCTTTTTATATCGAAGAATGATTTTACGAAATTGGGTGCTGAAGTCATTGCGGTTATATATTTTTCTCACGGCGCAGCACACTTAAATGGAATATGCATTTAAGAATACTATACAGAAAGTTTGGATTTATTTTGTATTGGGACGTGAAAGGCTCCCAAAACTGGCCGATTAATTGCGATTCCAATTACCACAAGTACGGCAAATTAATTTTGTTCCCCGACAAAACAGGTCAACTTCACAATAATTAAAACGTCACAAGCGAAAAGAAAAAAAGTCAGTTACTGCTATCACAAATGAATAGATATTAGCAGTACATAGCAGTATTAGCAGTGTTGGTTGGTGCCTGATGCTCTGTCTCTGGTCGGGCCCATCGGAGTCTATCTGTTGGTTTTCTTTTGCTCCAGCATTTCAGTGGTTTCTTGCTGTCGAGTCCTCACCGTGGTTTCATCTCTGTTGTTGTTTGATTTTTTGTGTTCTCGGAGATGTTGCATTGATGAGTTAGGAAGCCTTCATGCGGACTGAACAAATTATTTGTCTAAATCGCGACGAAAGTAAGGGCGAGGATTGTGGCCACGTAAAATCGATTTAAGGCCCAAGTGGAATTCGTTTCACTGATCGTTCCAAGGGGATTATTTTGTCGCGGTTTATTTTTGTTATTGTTTGTCTTTGGGTGTTTCTGTCACTAATATTAATTTATTTTGGACAGCCTATTGGCCATTTTGTGGGAAAATAACTATCCTTTTGGCTTTCCGATATTGATATTTCCATTAGGGTCTGTTGTTCCATGTTTGTGATTCTTTTCCTTTGGTGTCTCTGGTGGGAGCTGTGGGTTAATTGTATGGACTCCACTTCCATTTTGAGAAAGAGCTGCTGACTCGATTTACCTATTGTCCGTTTTGTTTACTGCCGTCACTTCACGTTTAGACGTTTTTCCATAGTGATATTGTGAAAAGAATTTGGGATCTGACTGGATCAGTTCCTGGTCGTTTCTCTTTTTAATTTTAACTTTCAAAGATAAACTACACGAATGACCATAATAAACCACAACAGAAGAACCACTTGGGAACCATCAGTATTTTCTTATATCTTTTGTCCTTATCTTGCTGAATATTCATTTAAGCCACACCCATTTCTGTCTTTCAACAAATCAAATTACTTGATGTAGTTTATTGCTACAAATTCATAAACTGAATGCTAAACAGTGTAGATCCAGATCAGATGGCTTCTTCAGAAGCCATCTGATCTGGATCTACACTGTTTTGAAAGATAGGGGATGTCGTGAACAGCAAGATAAGGGTTAACGCGCCTTGCAAGAAGAGAAATAATACGCAATTATGTTGTTGCTTGACGCAAAAAATAAGAGTAAACTTCTTACCAATAACTGGGTGGCTGACAGTTATTCCGAATCCTAGGCCTAACAACACAAGTCCATACGCCTGAGGAAAGTAGTCCAGCCCTACAACATCTATAACTAACAAAGGCAATAGACTCCAAAACGAGGCAGGAAAGAATCCCATCACAGAAGCATAAACAAACATGTATTCTAAACTCGTAAATAACGGTGCAATAAAGGCAAATACAGATCCTACGAATGAACATATGACAAATATATACTGCGGCTTTATCCACTGCTTGTCAGCAACGAAACCTATAATAATTCTTGAAAATATTTCGCAAGCTCCAAACAGTGACATGGCCAAAGCAGCACTACTTTTATCAAAACCCAAAGCTTGAGTTTGAGCTGGTATAAGTATTAAATTATTTGCAGCTCCATTGATAAATATCGTAAACGCAACTGTGTATAAGGCAAACCGAGGAATCATAAATAAACTAAATTTAAAATCAGGTCCAAAATTACAACAACTCGTTATTTCTTCCGCATTGTTGTTGGAATTGTTATTTTCTATTTCGGCTTCCTCAAGAAGCCTATCAATTTTCTGTTCTCTCCGTTTTCGTTCAAACTGTTCTCTTTTCTTCTGTTCAACAAGAGACATAGGCTGTCGGAAGCAACTAGCCCCTACACAAACATTCAGCATCATAGCACCTACAATCAGCATTGTCGGCCGCAAAGTGTACTCTTCAAGAAGATGCCTGTTAAGTTAAAAAAGATAAAGATCATTCCAATGAACTTGTGTATGTCATGCAAAGTCTGATTGTCAAAACGGCAAATATTTGCGTCAGTATATTCTGTAGTATGCTGTCCTAAACCCGACGTCATCATGTAACGTCGCTTTCATTGGTTGGCATTTGGTTTTACGCAGCTCACAGCGTTTTCCGCTTTGAGCAAAATAGTATAATTTTAACAAAAAAGCTGATTAAATGCATTAGAATTGGGATAACTGTATTGAAAATTGTCATTTGGGGAGGTAAATCGTCGGTTTTACGGTCGCATATTCAGTTTTACAGCCCCGCTGACAGGTCGCCGTAAAACGAAATTTCCGACCGCAAAACTGCCGATTTACCTAAAAAAATAATTTCTTTGAATACAGTTATCCCCTAAATGAAAAGTTGTTTAACATAGCTAGAATTTTGATTCATTTGTGTCTAAAAATCCACAGAATAGGGGAAAATAATCCGTTTAGAGCCAGGCTATAAGGAAGAAATAATCATTTTGTGTTTTTTTATAAATTTACTATCCTGTATTGACCGGAGGTCATCCGTATTAACACCAGGTCAAAACAAATAATTATGTTTTTAATCGTGTCAGTTAATAAAATTGTCATTAATCAAGTTATTTCGATTGGCCCAGTTGCAGGTCCTCGGTCAGCTGTATTGGCCTCGGCCTTCAGCCTCGGGCCAATACAGCAGACCTTGAACCTGTAACTGGGCCAATACGAAATCATTTGATTAATAACATTATGCTATAGACCCTGTTTATATAGAAAGAAAATATGTTATACATTAAAACATTAATACATTTTATCATATGACGTCGCGACTGAGAGTGTAATAGCGCCATGTAATATGTTCGATAATCCACTAGTGGATTAAATATGCAAATTAGGTAGAAACGTCCCGTAACGTTTCATATACGACGTCCTTAACGACATCGCGTTTACTAATGGCGGAATATTGGCATTTTTGTAACCAATCGTGAATAAAATGTGTTTTAAATGTCATAATGATAAATAGAATCTTGCATTCATGCTCATGTATTATTGAATTTATTAAACTCGTTGAGAAAAAAGGATAAAATGTTCGACAAAGCCTCGCATTTTATCCTTTTTCCTCAACTCGTTAAATAAACTCAATAATACATGAACACTCATGTAAGATCCTCTATGAGAAATATCTCATTTGCTAAGCATTGTTATCTTGCTATTTCCCGGCGGTTTGTGGAGTAATATTCAGCCTGGAAAAAGTTCCCTGTAGCCAATCTATCTATCGTCTGGCACTGTGTCGGTAACATTTGGCCATACCTGAGTAAGGTGAATGATTGAATTTAGAATTCAGTACAAAAGAAAGCCGGACCTACTGTCAAACAAGAGGTCCATGAGGGTCCTGAATCGCTCAACTGATCTGGCGGCCGTTTTGTTTATCCGAGCCAAACATTTGAGCAATTTCATTGAAGGGACACCCAAGGTATATTCCTGTGAAATTGTTGCAAAAATTATCCAATTTTTAAGTAGCAGAGGGCGTTTAAAGTTTATTTATTTTTATTTATTTTAGTTCTGAGCAGAACGGTTTAAGCAATTCGGATAGATGGTCACCCAAGGAGCATTCCTCTGAAATTATTTTAAAATCTGTCCACTAGCTACGGAGGAGTGACGTTAATATATTTATTTATGTTTAGCTCTGGCGACCATTTTGTTCAGCGGAGCAGAACGGTTTGCGCATGTTTAGTAGAGGGTTACCAAAAAACATTCGTGTGAAATAATTTCAAACTCCTTTTTTCTGGTTAAGGAAAAGAAATGTATTAAAATAGAAGTGACGACAATGATCAGAACCCACAGCTCCCGGCAGATACACAACAGGGGAAAGAAGCAGAAACATGAAACAACTAGGCCCTAATGAGAACATCAAAGCGGAAAACCAAAAGGACAGTTATTTTCCCACAAAATGACCAATTGGCTATCATAAACAACAATACAAGCGACACACACACACAACAAAGACAAGCCATAACAAAAATAAACCGCGACAGAAGCACCGCCATGGAACAGACAGTTAAACGAATTCCACTGGGGTGGTGGTGGGTGGGGGGGGGGCTTAAATCGATTTTACGTGATCACAATCCTCGCCCTTACTTCCGTCGCGATTTCGACAAATAATTTGTTCAGTTCGCATGAAGGCCTCCTAACTCATCAGATCAGTGCAATATCTTCGTGAACACAAAAATCAAACAGCCACATAGATGAAACAACGGTAAGGACTCGACAGCAAGAAACCACGGAAATTGTGAAGCAAAAGAAAACCAACAGTTAGATTCTGATGGGCCCGACCAGAGACAGAGCATCAGGCACCTACCAACAATACCTTCTAGCTAATTCTCAGTAAGCCTTTACACTGGAACCGTCATAGAATCTGAGGCCTCACGCCCGGCGTGCAATTAAAGAGGGAAGCAAAGTTGTCAACCGTGATTGGGTAAACTACAATGCGTGTGGTCTGTCGTATAACATTTATGTTGTAACCAACCTTTTTTATATCGAAACATGATTTTACGAAATTGGGTGCTGAAGTCATTGCAATTATATATTTTTCTGAATATTTTTCTTAAAGTTTTTTTTTTTACTTTTTTAACCCTAGTAGCCATCTTCTTATCATAGCAGAATGGTTTAAGCAATTTCGGAAGAAATTAACAAAAGGAACATTCTTGTGA
This sequence comes from Lucinisca nassula, assembly GCA_963580285.1. Lineage (NCBI taxonomy): Eukaryota > Metazoa > Mollusca > Bivalvia > Lucinida > Lucinidae > Lucinisca > Lucinisca nassula. Next base: position 1,994,863 of record OY757017.1, read on the forward strand.
AATTATTTCAAAATGCATCGGCTATTTAAGGAAAAGAAGACCTAAAGATTTTTTCTATTTTAGCTCTGGTGGTCAGTTTGTTTATTCAAACGAAAGGGTTTAAGCAATTTATTAGAGGGTCATGCATGGATGATTCCTGTGAATTATTTTTTTCATATTCTGACAGCTGGTTAAGGGGGAAAAGTCGTTTAAATTTGTTTGTTTTCCTATTTTTGTGACTCAAAACAGGTGATTTGCCTAAACTGTTCATATGTCACTAATACTAGAGTTTAAAACTTCAACACGGCAATTCTTACACATTTTCTTGACACAAGTAGTTCTTGAAATGCAGCAGTTTTATCTGATCTTATAGCTGTCAGCAAGAAAAGGTTGCGCATCACATTTTGATTAAAAGCATAAAAATTAACTCTGTTAATTTTACATACTCGAGTACCATATAAAAAGATCAGTTGATGGATATTATAAGGTTGCGTAAGGATATTAGTGGACATTTTGTATGGGAAGTTGTGTTTTAAACTTACCAACTTGTACATTTTGCTGTGCCCTGGCTGTGGATATGCTCACTTAGAAGACGCATAACTGCTATAGGCACTTTAGTCACAAAAATTAATATAAAGCTGTCCACAAGATATCGTTTTATTATGTTTCTCATTTGTTTCAAATGAAGTTCATAAGGACAGAAAACATATTTACAATTCATCCATAATAATCAGATAATACCATGTTTCTTGACTATAAAAATTTCATTTTTCTAACAATTCAATTGAAGGTTGTTGGTTGAAATACATGTTTTGTCAAAATAATGTTTAAACATAAAATCGGATTTATAAGGGCATGTTTACGTGATGAAAACGAAATTTGTTAAAACTAGCCAGTATTGTTTGTTGGAATGTATATATAATAATAAAAATAATAATAATGATAATAATAATAATAATTATAATATCACAACAACAACTACTTCTACTACTACTGATGATAATGTTACTAACGAAAACGATGATGAAAAGAATTTAACTACAACTACTACTGCTACATGGGCCCCTGCCCGTCGGGGTATGCAGAAATAAAATGTGCTGCATAATGTTTCCACGCAGATCTGAAACCACTGGTAAACCGCCTAAAGGGTCTAAGCCTGCCTAGGCACATGGTGCGAGTCGGACAGCCCCTACATAAAAACATTTGGGTTTGTTTGGGCGTGTGGCCTTGAAATGACATATCATCTCAATGTGGGATAAAAGCTCCACAATGACCTAAATAGTGTTGACGGGGATTCATACAAACTACTTCTACTACTACTACTAATTTCTGCTACTTATGATAATGATAATAATAATTTTAATACTAAAACAATTATAATAATGATTATATTCTATCTACAACTCTTACTACTAGCCTGTTCAGGCAAAATGGCGCGAGTCGGACCGTGCATGTATATAGATCCTATTCATGTATTGGTTTCATTGGGCGGCAGGACTTGAGATGTCATTTCATCTCAATGTAGGGTAAAACGCCCATAAAAGTGAAAGCAGCGACTCCAAAATGACATGAATAGTGTTGTCGGGGACGTTAAATCTTATATTAAAAAGTTAAATGCAAGCAACCATATTTGACCTTCTTCTGTCGTGATTTATTTTTGTTATGGCTTGTGTTTGAGTGTCTGTATCGCTTATATTATTTTGCTTTGGACAGCCAATTGGCAATTATGTGGGAAATTGACTGTCCTTTTGGCTTTCCGCTAGTGATGTGTGTGTGTGTGTGTGAATTCGGGTTTAACGTCGCTTTCAACAATTTTTCAGTCATATCACGACGGTGTCTGGTTGCGACAGGGAGCTCAATGCTCACGTTTATAGTGCTGCCTCACTGAAGTATAATGTCCCAGACACATTACATGATACCACACCCAGTCACATTATCCTGACACTGGATCGACCAGTCCTAGCTCTACCCCGTAAATCTGAGTGCCAAGCGAGGAGCAGCTAGTACCATTTTTAACGACTTTGGTATGTCGCGGCCCGGGATCGAACCCGAAACCTCCCGTTCCCCGGAGCGGACACTCTACCAACTGAGCTATCGGGGCCGGTTTTTCCGCTAGTGATGCTTCCATTTGGATCTAGTTGTTTCATGTTTGTGTTTCTTTCCCTTGGTGTCTCTGATTGGAGCTGTGGGTTAATTGCATCGATTCCTGATCCTTGCCGTCACTTATATTTTGGTACACACTTGTATCAAACGATGGCAAGTTTAATACAAACATCTTTTATTGACCTTGACCTAGATTGAATGGTTCGCTGACTTTGTTAATGATTGACATAATTGTGTCAAACTTGGCGTCACCCAAATTCTTCAAGTTCATTTCTTAAGAACCATAAGAGCTTCATTAATGATAATCGATACAAACTTGCATCATGGAATGACAACGACGATGCAAGCATCTATATATGATATTGATCTATATTTCATGGTTCAGAGACTTTTTATCTATTTGGATCAACACTTGCGAATACGCTAATGTTTAATTTCATTTCTAAAGAACTATGAGAGCTTCATTAATGATACTTGGTAAAAGCTTGCATCTACGAATGGCAATTTTTATGCACGTATCCATTGTTTGACATTGACCTACATTTCATGGTTCGGTGATTTTGCGCCCCCCCAGCACTCCAAATAATTACTGTGAAATTATTAAATTATTTGAGTATCCGAGTAGAAAATGGCGATTTCAGGACTTTTTTTTTTTGGTACTATCTTTGGCGCTTCCGGCCACCTTGTTCGGCGGCGCGAAACCAATTAGGCACTTTTTGTAGAGGGTCACAAAAGGAACATTCCTGTAAAATATAAAAATGGGTTACCATAAACTACGCAAAGCCTTTTCAAAATTTTATAGACGCCATTCTGATGTAATTTCAAAATTCAATATTGGACTTAACTCTCTTCTGCAACAAGGTCTATCGGAACCCGAATTTTATGGTGACTTAGTATATAAATTCAGAAAAATATATAACCGCAATGACTTCAGCACCCAATTTCGTAAAATCATTCTTCGATATAAAAAGATTGGGTACAACATATTATACGACAGACTGCATGCATGGTAGTTAACCCAATCACGGTTGGCAACTTTGCTTCCCTCTTTAATTGCACGCCGGTGGGTCAGGCCTCAGATTCTATGACGGCTCCAACGTAAATGCTTATTGAGAATTAGAGAGATCTAATTCAAGGTAATGTTGGTTCGTGCCTGATGCTCTGTCTCTGGTCGGGCCCATCGGGTCTAACTGTTGGTTTTCTTTTGCTCCAGCATTTCAGTGGTTTCTTGCTGTCGAGTCCTCACCTCTGTGGTTCTTTGATTTTTTGTGTTCACGGAGATGTTGCACTGATGAGTAAGGAGGCCTTCATGCGGACTGAACAAATTATTTGTCTAAATCGCGACGGAAGTAAGGGCAAGGATTGTGGCCTCGTAAAATTGATTTATGCCCCCAGTGGAAATCTTTCCACTGACCGTTCCAAGGCGGTTCTTCTGTGGCGGTTTATTTATGGTGTTGTTTGTTACTTACTGTGTGTATCACTTGTGTCTTTTTATTTTGGATGGCCATATGGCCATTTTGTGGGAAAGTAACTGTCCTTATGGCCTTCCTTTGTTTAGGTTTCCATTATGGTCTTTTCGCTTAATGTTTGTGTTTCTTTCCCTTTGGTGTCTTTGATGGGTGGAGTAAGTTAATTGTATCGATTCCTGATCTTTGTTTTACTTGTACTTTTTATACGTTTAGGAGGAAATGTCATTAAAGTAAATTGTTGACAATCACAGGACGCACGACTGACAACGTACAACGAACTATCACTAAATCTCCCCATAAAACGAACAGTTTGAATATAGAACACTTTAATTTCCATGCAGTAATATATTTCCGTTCAAATAAGTTCTGAATAGTTAGATCCTTTGGCAGTCAAGAATACAGCAAATAAACGAAATAGCAGACTCGGTTTTATTGAATCTGTTCATGACCAGTACTGAAATGTGCAACACCGGCCACGCCCTCTAGCACCGGCTTAAGCAGAACTCTATTTTCAAAATGATTCTAAATGAACCCAATGAGCCCAAAGGACCAGAAAATATAATATGTACTATGATGGATGTACGGGGAGACTTTTTACGTCCGCCACACGACACAGCACCAGCTGCAGTGAAGTTAAATAAGTTCTGAATAGTTAGATCCTTTGGAAGCAAAGAATACACCAAATAAACAAAAATAGCAGACTCGGTTTTATTGAGTCTGTTCATGACCAGTACTGAAATGTGCAACACCGGCCACGCCCTATAGCACCGGATTAAGCAGAACTCTATTTTCAAAATGATTCTAAATGAACCCAATGATCCCAAAGGACCAGAAAATATAATCTGCACTATGATGGATGTACGGGGAGACATTTTACGGCCGCTACACGGCACAGCACCAGCTGCAGTGAAGACTAACTGGTGGTCATCGTGTTCCTGTTTTAATTCAATCACCTTAGTATTGTTAGTTTGTTCAATACGTGGAATGCAACGATAGAACTGTTGGTTTCGTTTACTCAAGCATTCAATTTATTTCATGCTCACCTTCGTTTCATCTCTGTATTCGTTCAGAGATGTTGCAATGTCGAGTTCTTCATGCGGACTGGACTCGAAAACCAAAAGAACGGTTTTCCCATAAAAGGGCCAAACGTCTATCAAACATAAATAGATATTGGCAGAACATACATGCGAAAACAAAGAATTACAATAATAAACCACATCAGAAGCAGCGCCTCGGAACGATCAGAATTTTTTTTTTACTGTCGGGCTTTAATCGACCTTATGTGGACACAATCCTCGCACTTGCCTTTGGTTCAGTCGTGAAGGGAGTCAGACTCATCCGTGAAACATCTCGGAGAACGTACAAATCAAACGAATACTCGTTACAACTAGTCAGTTTTTCTTTGATTTGATGTTTAACGTCCCCGTCAATTTTAGAAATGTCATTTTGGAGACGATGCTTCCAATTTTGTGGGACTTTTACCCGACATTGAGATGAAATGGTAGCTCAAGCCCTGTCGCCCAATGAAACAAATAGGGTTTATAACCATGTTCTGTATAATTTGCACCGCTTTGCCATGGCAAGCTTAGATCCTCTAAGCGGTTTACCATTACTCGTCTGCGATCGGTTTCATCTCTGCGTGGAAGCATCGTGCAGCCCATCTATTTCTTCAAGCCCCGATGGGAGCTGGCGACATGAAATAACTAGACCCTAATGGAAACATCATTAGCGGAAAGCCAAAAGGACAGCTACTTTCTCACAAATTGGCCAATTGGCTTTCCAAAATAAAATAATAAAACCGCCTTGGAACGGTCAGAGAAACAATTCCACGTTGACGGGGAGGGGATGGGGGGCTAAATCGGTTTTACGCAGCTGCAATCCTCGACCTTACTTACTTCCGTCTAGTAACAACAAATAAGAAAAGGTCACTCAGAATTGCAATTGCTAGAATAATTAACAAGGCAACAGTCAAAGAACGTAGCCACCTCAAATCACCTAAAGAAAGTAAAGGACGCACACACAAAAACATCAGACGAAACATGAACCAACGACACAGAGCCAATTAAAACATAAGATACTACTAAAGCACGACCACCTTGGGATAGTAAATAGTCGATAGTAATATTAATCAGTTACCCCCTATATTAATTGCATTGTAACATATTGAACTGATAAACATATGCTATCTCAGTACAAGTGAGCTTTATCGGGTCAATGTGACATTGCACTTCTATGAAAGGGACTGCTGGAAAATTTTGCTAAAATGTAAGAGTGTACAAGGGGATTAACTGATAAATAGAATACCAGATTCGTGTCATTTGATTTCAAGTTTATCAGGCTCGGCTTCGAGAACGCATGTAGAATCGCTCGGCAAGCCTCGCGATTCTACAAGCGTTCTCGAAGCCTTGCCTGATAAACTTGATATCAAGTGACACAAACCTGGTATTCTCTATAACTGTGGAGGTTTCACTCATTTTAACCCTCGCTCTCAGTTCCAGTGCAGTATCAAACATAATTACAATCACAAATTGATCCGCATGGAGACCTCCAAATTAGTATAGTATAAACATATTTTATCATATGACGTCGCGACTGAGAGTGTAATAACGTCATGTATTATTTTCGATAATCCACTGGTGGATTAAATATGCAAATTAGCTAGATACGTCCTGTAACGTTACATGTTCGACGTCCTTAACGACGTCGCGTTTACTCACGGCGGAATATTGACATTTTTGTGAACAATCGTGAATAAAATGAGTTTAAAATGTCATATGATAAATAGAATCTTGCATTCGTGCTCATGTGTCATTGAATTTATTAAACTCGTTGAGGAAAAGGGATAAAATGCTCGGCAGAGCCTCGCATTTTATCCCTTTTCCTCGACTCGTTTAATAAATTCAATAATACATGAACACTCATGTAAGATCCTCTTTTTATTGCATCACTAAATCCAGCAATAGGGTTGAACCGCACATTCTACCAAAATTATTTACGCTCCTCCCTCTAACGTCCTTACTCAACAGTGAGTCAAAGTAAAATAGACAGTAAAAAGAACATGTATAGATTAATACAGTCATGAATCATGATTTTGAGGACTCAACAAGTATCCGGCATCAGAGCAGGAGAAAACCATCAGTTAGATCACGGAGGGTCGAACCAAGGTAATATCAGACTTTTATGGTGACTTAGTATAAAAATATATAACCGCAATGACTTCAGCACCCAATTTCGTAAAATCATTCTTCGATATAAAAAGATTGGGTACAACATGGATATTATACGACAGACTGCATGCATGGTAGTTAACCCAATCACGGTTGGCAACTTTGCTTCCCTCTTTAATTGCACGCCGGTGGGTCAGGCCTCAGATTCTATGACGGCTCCAACGTAAAGGCTTATTGAAAATTAAAGAGATAATGTTGGTTGGTGCCTGATGCTCTGTCTCTGGTCGGGCTCATCGGAGTCTAACTGTTGGTTTTCTTTTGCTCCAGCATTTCAGTGGTTTCTTGCTGTCGAGTCCTCACCGTTGTCTCACCTCTGTGGTTCTTTGATTTCTGTGTTCACGGAAATGTTGCACTGATGAGTTAGGAGGCCTTCATGCGGACTGAACAAATTATTTGTCTAAATCGCGACGGAAGTAAGGGCGAGGATTGTGGCCACGTAAAATCGATTTAAGCCCCCCAGTAGAAATCTTCCACTGACCGTTCCAAGGCGGCTCTTCTGTGGCGATTTATTTATGTTGTTGTTTGTTACTTACTGTGTGTATCGCTTGTGTCTTTTAATTTTGGATGGCCATATGGCCATTTTGTGGGAAAGTAACTGTCCATATGGCCTTCCTTTGTTTAGGTTTCCATTATGGTCTGGTCGCTTAATGTTTGTATTTCTTTCCCTTTGGTGTCTTTTATGGATGGAGTAAGTTAATTGTATCAATTCCTGATCTTTGTTTTACTTCTACTTTAAGACCCCCAGTGGAATACGTTTCCGCTGACCGTTCCAAGGCGGTTCTTCTGTCGCTGTTTATTTTTGTTATTGTTTGTCTTTGGGTGTTTGTGCCGCTTGTGTTGTTTTACTTTGGATAGCATATTGGCCATTTTGTGGGAAAGTAACTGTCCTTTTGGCTTTCCGCTATTTATGTTTCCATTAGGTCTGTTGTTTCATGTTGGTGTTTCTTTCTCTTTGGTGTCTCTGATGGGAGCTGTGTGTTGATTGTATCGATTCCTGATCATTGCCTCCACTTCTCTTTTCCCCCTCTTGAATTCAAAAGATATTGTAACTACTATAATAATTAACAATGTGACTACTAACGAGAGCTAAACATGTAAAGGACGAAACTACCTGTAAAGTATTGAAAATGCCATTGTTCCTATACCACCCGCAGATATGGCTATACCATTTGCTAAAGCCCGTCTCTTTACAAAATAGAAGCTTATTATTGTGGAACAAGGCACAAAGGACATACCATAGCCAAGACCTGAAAACACACAAGGTTGAATGTTATCATTGTTATCGTATTAAACTTTATCCTGTAAAATAGAAGTGTAGGCAATGTTACTTTATGTTTAAAATGTCAAACAAAATGTATAATAAAAGTTTTAGTGTGTAATGATAATTGGTAAGTGGTTATAAAAGCAACTGCTTTGAGGCGTTCTTGCTATTGTAGGAAACAGCAAAATAGAAGTAAGGATCAGGAATCGATATAATTAACCCACACCTCACATTCAAGACATGAAATGGAAAGTGTGTGTGTGTGTGTGTGAATTCGGGTTTAACGTCGCTTTCAACATTCTTTCAGTCATATCACGACGGTGTCTGGTTGCGACAGGGAGCTCAATGCTCACTTTTACAGTGCTGCCTCACTGAAGTATCATGTCCCAGACACATTACATGATACCACAACCAGTCACATTATCCTGACACTGGGTCGACCAGTCCTAGCTCTACCCCGTAAATCTGAGTGCCAAACGAGGATCAGCTAGTACCATTTTTAACGACTTTGGTATGTCGCGTCCCGGGATCGAACCCGTCACCTCCCGTTCCCCGGAGCGGACACTCTACCAACTGAGCTATCGGGGCCGGTATGAAATGGAAAGAAACACGAGAATAAAATAACTTCTTCACTATATTGAAAGGAGAAGTAAAACAAAGATCAGGAATCGATACAATTAACTTACTCCACCCATCAAAGACACCAAAGGGAAAGAAACACAAACATTAAGCGACCAGACTATAATGGAAACCTAAACAAAGGAAGGCCATAAGGACAGTCACTTTCCCACAAAATGGCCATATGGCCATCTCAAATAAAAAGACACAAGTGATACACACAGTAAGTAACAAACAACAACATAAATAAACCGCCACAGAAGAACCGCCTTGGAACGGTCAGTGGAAAGATTTCCACTGGGGGGCTTAAATCGATTTTACGTGGCCACAATCCTCGCCATTACTTCTGACGCGATTTAGACAAATAATTTGTTCAGTCCGCATGAAGGCCTCCTAACTCGTCAGTGCAACATCTCCTGAATACAAATAATCAAAGAACCACATCAAAGAAAACGTCACAAGCACAAAGCCAGAAGGACAGTTACTTTCCCACTAAATGTCCAAACGCTATCCAAAAATAAAAGCAAGATATTAGCAATTTATACATGCATAGATGAACTTTAACAATTATAAACGACGACAGAAGAACCAGTTCACTGTATTCACATGTAAGCCTCGTTTTTGTGTGTACGGTATGACTGGAGATTACTTGAACTTCATTCTTTAATCACACGCCGGTGGGTAGGGCCTCAGACTCTATGAAGACTTCCAAACATTTTGAGTAACGTCGGTTGGTACCTTATGCTTTTATCTGGTCAGGCCCATCGAAATAACTGTTGCTTCAGCATTTCATTTAATTCATGCTATCGAATCTTCATCATTGTTTCATTTTTGTATTCGATTTACATATATGTTCTCGGAGATGTTGCGCTGATGCACTCATGCGGACCTGTCAAATTATTTTTATTATATGACGTCGCGTCTGAGAGTGTAATAACGCCATGTAATATTTTCGATAATCCACTAGTGAATTAAATATGCAAATTAGCTGGATACGTCCCGTAACGTTACATGTACGACGTCCTTAACGACGTCGCGTTTACAAACGGCGGAATATTGACATTTGTTTAAACAATCGTGAATAAAATGCGTTTTAAATGTCATATGATAAAAAAAACTTGCATTCGTGCTAATGTATTATTGAATTTATTAAACTCGTTGAGGAAAAAGGATAAAATGCTCGGCAAACCTCGCATTTTATCCCTTTTCCCTCAGCTCCTTTAATAAATTCAATAATACATGAACACTCATGTAAGATCCTCTATATCAATAATATCAATAATTTATTAAACTCGTTGAGGAAAAGAGATAAAATGCTCGGCAAAGCCTCACATTTTATCCCTTTTCCTCAACTCGTTTAATAAATTCAATAATAAATGATCGCTAATGTAAGATCCTCTATGTATAAACTACGACAGAACCAAATGGCGAGGATTTAATCGATTAAAGTGTATAGTAAAAACGATTTTAACTGCTAAACTTCTTAATCAGGGTTATCGGTATCATAACCTACGCAAAGCCTTTTCACATTTTATAGACGTCATTCCAATTTAATTTCAAAATTCAATGTTGGACTTAAATCTCTTCTGCAATAAGGTCTATCGAAACCCAAATTTTAAGGTGCCTAAGTATATAAATTCAGAAAAATATACAAATGCAATGATTTAAGCACCCAATTTCGTAAAATTATGCTTCAATATGAATAGATAGGGTACAACATAAATGTTATACGACAGATTGCATGCTTGGTAGTTAACCCAATCACGGTTGACAACATTGCTTCCCTCTTTAATTGCACGCCGGTGGGTCAGGCCTCTGATTCTATGGGGTTTCCAGCGTTAAGGCTTACTGAGAACTGGCGTTTCTACTTTACGTAATGTTGGTTGGTGCCTGATGCTCTATCTCTAGTCGGGCCCATCGGAGTCTAACTGTTGGTCTTCTTTTGCTCCAGCATTTCAGTGCTTTCTTGCTATCGAGTCCTCTCCGTTGTTTCATCTCTGTGGTTGTTTGACTTTTGTGTTCACAGAGATGTTGCATTAATGAGTTAGGAGGCCTGAACAAATTATTTGTCTAAATCGCGACGGAAGTAAGGGCGAGGATTGTGGCCACGTAAAATCGATTTAAGCCCCCCAGTGGAAATCATTCCACTGACCGTTCCAAGGCGGTTCTTCTGTGGCGGTTTATTTATGGTGTTGTTTGTTACTTGCTGTGTGTATCACTTGTGTCTTTTTGTTTTGGATGGCCATATGGCCATTTTGTGGGAAAGTAGCTGTCCTTATGGCCTTCCTTTGTTTAGGTTTCTATTGTGGTCTGGTCGCTTGGTGTTTGTGTTTCTTTCCCTTTGGTGTTTTTGATGGGTGGAGTGGGTTGGTTGTATCGATTCCTGGTCTTTGTTTTGCTTCTACTTTGACTCTGGTTGGGCCCATCGGAGTCTAACTGTTGGTTTCCTTTTGCTCCAGCATTTCAGTGGTTTCTTGCTGTGGAGTCCTCACCGTTGTCTCACCTCTGTGGTTATTTGATTATTTGTGTTCACGGAGTTGTTGCACTGATGAGTTAGGAGGCCTTCATGCGGACTGAACAAATTATTTGTCTAAATCGCGACGGAAGTAAGGGCGAGGATTGTGGCCACGTAAAATCGATTTAAGCCCCCCCCCCCAGTGGAAATCTTCCACTGACCGTTCCAAGGCGGCTCTTCTGTGGCGATTTATTTATGTTGTTGTTTGTTACTTACTGTGTGTATCACTTGTGTCTTTTGGTTTTGGATGGCCATATGGCCATTTTGTGGGAAAGTAACTGTCCTTATGGCCTTCCTTTGTTTAGGTTTCCATTATGGTCTGGTCGCTTAATGTTTGTATTTCTTTCCCTTTGGTGTCTTTTATCGGTGGAGTAAGTTAATTGTATCAATTCCTGATCTTTGTTTTACATCTATTTTTCATGCGGACTGAACAAATTATTTGTCCAAATCGCGACGGAAGTAAGGCGAGGATTATGGCCACGTAAAATCGATTTAAGCTCCCCAGTGGAATTCGTTGCACTGACCGTTCCAAGGCGGTTCTTCTGTCGCGGTTTATTTTTGTTGCGGTTTGTCTTTGAGTGTGTGAATCGCTTATATTATTCTGTTTTGGATAGCCAATTGGCTATTTTGTGGGAAAGTAACTGTCATTTTGGCTTTCCGCTATCATTGCCTTCTCTTCTATTTTAAGGTTTTCTTAATCAGGGTTATCGGTAATATAAACTACGCAAAAAGAAGTGGCGGCAATGATCAGGAATCGATACAATTAACCCACAGCTCCCATCAAAGACACCAAAGGGAAAGAAACACAAACATGAAGAAACAGACCCCAACGGAAACACAAACAGCGGAAAGCCAAAAGGACAGTTACTATCACACAAAATGGCCAATAGGCCAAAATAAAATAATATAAGCGACACAAACACCCAAAGACAAACCTAACAAAAATAAACCGCGACAGAAGAACCGCCTTGGAACGGTCAGCGGAAACGAATTCCACTGGGGAGAATTCCACTGACAAAGCCTTTACAAAATTTTTATAGAAGTCATTCCGATTTAATTTCAAAATTCAATGTTGGACTTAAATCTTTTCTGCAACAAGGTCTATCGGAATCCCAATTTTGTGCTGACTTTAGATATAAATTCAGAAAAGTATATATTTGCAATGACTTCAGCACCCAATTTCGTAAAATCGCTCTTCGATATAAGACCATTGGGTACAGCATAAATGTTATACGACAGTCTGCATGCATGGTAGTTAACGCAATCACGGTTGACCACGTTAGTTTCCTCTTTAATTGCTAGCCGGATGGTCAGGTCTCAGATTCTATAACGGTTCAAGCTTTAAGGCTTACTGAGAATTAGATAGAATTTCATTTGATGTAATGTTGGTTGGTGCCTTATGTTCTGTCTCTGGTCGGGCCCATCGGAGTCCAACTGTTGGTTTTCTTTTGCTTCAGCATTTCAGTTTTTTTCTTGCTGTGGCGTCCTCGTCGTTCTTTCATCTCTGTGGTTGTTTGATTTTTGTGTTCTCGTTAGGAGGCCTTCATGCGGACTGAACAAATTATGTGTCGTAATCGCGACGAAAGTAAGGGCTAGGATTACGGTCGCGTAAAATCGGTTTAGTGTAATTCGTTTCATTGACCGTTCCAAGGCGGTTCTTCTGTCGTGGTTTATTATTGTTATGGATATATTCGTTATGATTTTGGATACTTTATTTGCAATTTTTACGGAAAGTAACTGTCCTTTTGGCTTTTCGCTATTGATGTTTCCATTAGGGTCTAGTTATTTCATGTTTGTGTTTCTTTCCCTTTAATGTCTCTTATGTGAGATGTGGGTTAATTGTATCAATTCCTGATCATTGCCATCACTTTTATTTTAATGTGCGTCCAAATACAGGTTCTTCTGTAGTGGAGTATTATTGCTATAGTTCGCTTTTGCATGTATGTACTTCTAGTATCTTTTTCATTTTGGATAGCCGTTTGACCATTTTGTGGCAGTCCTTTTGGCTTTCCGCCTGTGACGTTTTCATTGTTGTGAAGTTGTTTAATATTGATGTTTCTTTCCCTTTGATGTCTTGGGTGAGAGGTGTGAGATATATCAATCGATTCCTTATCATTGCTTTCAATTCTATCAATTGAGGCGTTCTGCTTTTTTTAATATACATTGAGTTCCATGTGCACGCCCGAAAAACTGTTTGTAGCGCGTAGAATAGACTGGTGGTAACTTGAACCTTGCTATAAGAGAAATCAGTAGTTTCAATGAACACGCGTTTAAGCTTTTATGCGCCTACAGTGTAAATGATGAATCCATGGACGTGTTAACATGATATATAATGCTACTGATTTCGATAGGTGCGTGTTTAAGTCAAGTAGAAATGAAGGCAATTATCAAGAATCGATACAATTAACCCACACCTCCCATGAAGGACACCAGAGGGAAGAGGGAAAGAAACGCAAAAGAAGCGAAGGCAATGACAAGAAATCGATACAATCAACCCACAGCTCCTATCTGAGACGTCAAAGGGAAAGAAACACAAACATGAATATCTTGACCCTAATGGAAACATCATTAGTGGAAAGCCAAAAGGACAGTTACATTCACCAAAAATGGCAAAGTGGCTGTCCAAAACAAAAAAAGAACACGCAAAGACAAACCATAACAAAAATAAACCTCAATTATTCGAAAAAATTCGGGAGTTTGTTCCAAATACACATAGTTCGACCACCCAAAACAGTGTCATGTCTGAAGGCATAATTGAAATGACTTTTTTATCTTCTAAAGTATTCTGTATAATCGCGCCAACGAGGCGATTTCAATAAGTTACATACTATGCAATTTAAGACAAATATTTTTTTCTAAATTTGTTTTCAATGGTCACTACAGCTGGTGTCTTGGAATGTGTGGCGGCCGTAAAAAGTCTCCCTGCCCTGTTTGTTTTCTTAAAAAAGTTTGCCATTTGTTTCAAAGCGTTAAGCGCTGTGAGCTGCGTTAAGCAATATTCAAGGCAATGGAAAGCGACGTTACATGAGGACGGCGGATTTCCGGCTGTATATCGCAGAATATACCGCTGTAAATGTTTGACGTTATGAAATCAGACCGCGTTGCATACGAAAATGCATGACAATAGGCGATTCGTGTTAAGAGTCCAATAACTTTTCAGTATGCTTATATAGAACCTACCTGTCGGAACAACAAATGTAAGAAACAGATACTCCACACTGGTTACAAAGAATGACACCGCATAACCGATTCCCAGCAGTAACCCACCAGCAAATGCTGTAGCACGGAAACTGATACTCACTGCCAAATAGTTGGCGAAAGGTCCTGTAACAAATGAAGCTGATGTTAAAAAGGCTGCTGTCTTGATGTCTGGACGACAATACATAACTATGCAACTAAAACGTATTGATACAATAAATAGCTCAAATTATTTTTGGTATGATCCTAAACATTTCCTTTCTTTTTAGTTGCAAAATATATATAAGTAAATGCAGCCTTAGATTAACGTGCAGTCACTTAAACAGTGATACAAAACAAAAGGGTTCCATTCAAACCTAAACGATTACGATAATTTACGGTACACAAAATGACGAAACCTGACTTAGAGGTCGACAAGGCGTTAAAGTATTGCCAGGTACAGATAGATTGGCTATTACATAAATGTTGCTCAATAGACAGCATGCTTGGTAATCAAACTTAAACTATATGCAACTTTGCTTCGTGCTTCTATTGCACGTGCGTTCTCGGACTTCGATCTGTTAGATTTATCCTAATCAGCTTAAAAAGGGTAAGCCTTTGGAAGCAAGGACTGCTCTAAAACTTTTCAGGTGGAATGAAGCGCGATTATTTATGTCCGGAGTTTGGGTCTCCATGATTTACCTAGACCTTTTCTTCTGCTCTGACATATGATTGTTGTTTCATTAATATAGATTGGTTACTAGACTCAATGTTGATGTCATTCAGCCATGAGGAATAATTTGACTCTGTGCACTGTCAACCACTTTTTTTGGAATTCCGTTGAATTACTTCTTTTTGTTCTTTGTTTCTTCGGTTTGTTTTTCTGTTATTCTATAAATCGTCACAAAGGCAATCCGTGTATATTCCCATTATCTTGATGTGCAAAGCCCCTGAATATCTGGCAATAATATAGCATTTACTCTTTGGTATTCTTTAATATAGCATGTACTCTCTGGTATTCTAGTTATCTGTTTGTCACCTTGAAAATTTTCTTTACGATCAGTTATCGATTGTCCTCAGTGCGTCCCAACATTCCAGCGCGGAATATAATCGGTCAGTTTATTTACTATCAGCTGACCGTCATTTTTTATTTGTTAATTTTAATGAATTGTTTGCAAATTTTTCCAAGACTACTAATATTTCAACTTTTTTTCCTGCAGTCCGCATCATTCATAAAAGTGAAATGTCACGCTGATGTGATAAACCTCACTTGCACTGAGATACCATATCATTATCAGGTCAATGTGTTACAATGCAATAAATATAGGGGGTAACTGATAACAGAAAATATCAATGAAACAGAAAAACACAAGGAACGTAACTGACATAATAAAAGAAAATATCAATTACCTAGCCCTAGAGCCGAAGCAATGATTATGCTTCCAATAAAAGCGACTGGACCTGAGCCTATAGAGTAGTGCTCATCCAGTGCAGTGTAGAGAATTCCATAAGACTTTATTGTTCCAATCACAAAGAAATTCATCACAAAACAAGCTGGAATGATAACAAAGCATTAACATGTATCCTTCAAGTCTACCTGTGTCAGTAGCTTCCAAACCCGCCACCTCATTATAAACACACACATACGTACATAGAATTACAGCCAAATTTATATACTAGTTAGCACATTGTACGAGGGTCGGGGCACGCTCATCGAATAAATAGATTGGGCTGCATAGTGCTCGCACGCAGAACTGAAACCGACCGCAGACATCCAGTATTTTTTTCTTATAATTACTGCAAACATAGGTTGTGTGTGCTCGTTAGAACCGCCTCATTGAGGCGGTTCTAACGAGTACCCGAAACCAGTGTCTTTGAGCAAAAATAACGAAAATAATGTATACCCCTGTGAACCCTAGTTTTCTCTATATAGAGTGGGGTTTGGGGGGGGGGGGGGTTCGTTTCACGGACTTGTTCACGTGATAAAGACATTACGATAACACACCCCGGATGACATAGTGCATTCTTTCACATCTTCAAAACGGCCACTTTTCCGATGAAAATTCCTGTTTTGTTTCCTTATTTATAAACTGAACATAGGCTGTGGACGTTTGTTTAGAACCGCGGTTCTAACTGAGGGGGTTCTAACGAGTACACACAGCCTGTGTCATGAAGCAAAAGAATATATACCCCTGTAAACCCCAGTTTTCACTATAATAGGCGGGTGTATAGGGATGTCCATTTCACTGACATGTTGACATGATGCGCAATTAATCTGCAGATCAGCCTGCGCATCCACGCATCTCAGATATTATGGTAGCCCCGGTGTCGCTTTATCCAGTCCACAAAGACTAGCAATCCGGTTTTAGTCTAACTTTATCACAAGCCCCAAAGAAAGACTTTCTCAAAACGGGTTCATTTTTTTTTCTTTTTGTCTTTTGCTTTTGGTTAAACGGTCCTTCTAAGATAATTTCACTTAGGCACCTTTGAGCTGATTGTTAATCAAAGGTGGGCGAAGACGGGGATACTCGAGGGAAAAACATCCAACCTTCCCGTTGCAGAACATGGCGTCTCACATGTACTTCATTTTACGTCGGACACATACAACATATAAGCTGCAATAGCTTTTTTCCGACAAAACATATGGTTATAGAAAATAGTCGAACTCAACAAATGTAAAACAACAGTTGTTAAACAGCTTTATTAATTGACCATCCTTATTGTTCGGAGGTCACCCGTATTACAACTAGAATCACAAATCAATTATCAAGTTTTTAATGGTGTCAGTTACTAAAATTGACATTAATCATGTAATTTCGTATTGGCCCAGTTACAGGCCAATACGAAATTACTTGATTAATAACACTTAAATAAAACAGAGGGGTTACTACATAAAGTTTAATACAGGCATTGGTAATTTAAAGATTTACTTTATTTAGCTTATAAAATGATAATGGCACATATTGCTTTAAGATACAGAATACTGTTAACATTTAAATATGAAAACCTCAGGGCTGACAACCCTAATGATAAGGAGTCAGCGCTTTCAGCCATCAGTCCACGGAGGCCTGAATAAAATCACATCTGCAATGTTGTCTTACCTGTTAAAATCACCCAGGCATGTCCTTGATCAACATCTTTGTGTTCCAATTCTATCATCTTCTGTAAAAACAAATCTTCAACTGGATGTTTTATAAGGACGTTCACCTCTCGTCATCAAAGATTTGTTTTTCTTTTCATTGTTATATAAACAGAATAAACACCGAATGCAAAGCCGTTGCAAACTATACATTACAATGTTTACATATTTGAAATATGACACTTACATTACGAAAACACACTTATACAAATACATTGAACAATCGAATATTTTAAGATGAAAAATTGTGATATTTCTCTTATATCTGCCCAAAATATAGATTTCGGGTACTCGTTAGAACCGAGGCGGTTCTAACGAGTACCCACAATCTATATTTAAGAGCAGAAATAAAAAAAAATACGGTTTACCCCTGCAAACTCCAGTTTTACTATATAAAAGTGGTGTTCAAGGGGTCAAAATTATATAGGCGCGTTTTCGTGATGTAAGCATTGTGAGTGCGTTCTTGATTGACATGACATCTGACACCTTGAAATGGATTGTAACGCTCTGCATGCTGCGATTTTTTTTTCGCAGCAGACGACATTTTGAATTTTTTTTTCTAATATTTCAAGAAAACAGGATTTGGTTCCTCAAGTAAAATTTGCATGAGATGTCAAGTCCTGTTTTCTGGGAAAAATTAGACAACATCAACAATTTGTCGTCTGCTAAATAAGCCTAGAGAGTGGTAAAGGTTAAAGAAATTTACCAGTCATAGCAGCAGTGCATGACCCTTTGGTAGCGAACAACACATTGGCTATCCCGCCCCTTGACTTCTTTAACATTGATCCTGTTGAATAAATTAATTAGCAGCACTCATGTATGACTATCAACTAATCCGATTTCTTGATACAACATAATTATTCAGCTCACAAACTTTATGACTGTGTAGATCATGATCAGATGGTTTATACGCTGTTGGAAAAGGTAGGAATTGACATGTTAAACAAATTATCTTCTATCTCTATCTATCCCAGTTGCCGGTACAGCTGGGTGTCGTTTACATGATTATCTGACTGTTTAACCCATTTTGTACCAAATGGAATGTTCCTCCTTATTTATAGCAGGAGTCCATTTAAAAAATTAGGGGTGTCAGGTTGCGTTTTCATCAAAATTTATTTGGAAAATGACTGAACTTTTAGCAAACAGTGGAGGCCCTGATTAGACGCCACGTTCTGCGGCGTCTGATCTGGGCCTGCACTGTTTGCCACGGTACCCGTTTAGGTGTTTCCAGTCTGAAATGTGTTAATGTGATTAGTAATCGGGCAATTTTCCAATCCTTGTCCTGCTGAATGAATTAGTTTAGCCAAACCCATTTATCTATCAACCAATCAAAATACTTGATTTAATATGTCCGATCAATTCTTAAAACAGCATGAAAAACAGCGTAGGTCCTGATCTGGGTTTAAACTGTTTGCAAAGGTAGATGATTATCATGTTTTGTTTGTTTGATTTGAGGTTTAACGTCCCGTGAACACTGCAAATGTCATTTTGGAGACGTTGCTTCCAATTGTGTGGGACTTTTACCCGACAGTGAGATGAAATGACATCTCAAGCCCTGCCGCCCAATGAAACCAATAGGGTTTATAAGCATGGACTCGCACCGCTTTGCCTGGGCAGACTAAGATCCTCTAAGCATTTTACCAGTACTCATGTGCGGATCGGTTTCAGCTCTGCGTCGAAGCATCATGCAGCCCATATATTTCTTCAGGCCCCGATGGGCGGGGTCGGGATGGTTATCATGTTCAGCAGGTCATGGGCTACCATTAAAAATCGGGAAGATAATAAAATAGTTTTGTTTTGTTTTATTTGAGGTTTAACGTCCCCGTAAACACTGTAAAGGTCATTTTGGAGACGTTGCTTCCAATTGTATGGGACTTTTAACCGACATTGAGATGAAATGACATATCAAGCCCTGTCGCACAATGAAACCAATAGGGTTTATAAGCATGGACTCGCACCGCTTTGGCTGCGCAGACTAAGATCCTCTAAGCATTTTACCAGTACTTATGTGATAATCGGTTTCAGCGTGGTAGCATCATGCAGCCCATATATTTCTTCAAGCCCCGATGGGCGGGGGCCGAGATGTTTATCATTTCTCTTATTTCTGCCAGTCTAAAATATAGATTGTGGGTACTCGTTAGAACCACGTGAGGCGGTTCTAACGAGTACCCACAATCTATGTTTTAGAGCAGAAATAAGAAAATTAAGGTTTACCCCCGTAAACCCCAGATTGACTATATAAAAGTGGGGTTCAAGGGGGTCAAATTATATAGGCGTGCTTTCGTGATGATTAATCACAAACATTATTTCATCAAAACATTTTTCATTAATCAATATTTCGTTTTTATTGATTTGTCTAATATCGGTGCTTTAATCAATTCCTACTTGTTTTCAAAATACCGAATAGAAGTGGAGGCAATGATCAGGAATCGATACAATTAACCCATAGCTCCGATCAGAGACACCAAAGGGAAATAAACACAAACATGAAACAACAGACCCTAATGGAAACATTAATAGCGGAAAGCAGAAAGGTCAGTTACTTTCCTACAAAACGGCGCACGAGGAACACGACGCACGAAGCACCCGTTTTTCCCTATAAGAACAACAAACCCGTTCGACTTATCATTTTTAATATCAATAAACATGTTTCAGCTCTTGATAGCGCATCTAACACTTTACATACCTGAGATTTTTAGACTCCAGCAGCTGGCCATACAAGTACTGAGAATTTAAAAATAATTACTGGGAATTTAAAAATAATTACTGGGAATTAAAAATAATTCCTGATTCTAGGATACGAAATATACTTTCTAAAGGATGGGAATATATATTTCCATTTAATCCTTTTAGTACCACATGGAATCTTCCTCCTTATATAAAGCATGAATCCATTTCACAATTTAGGGATGTCAAGAAGTGTTTTCATCAAAATTTATTAGGAAAATGGCTGAACTTTTAGCAAACATTGAAGGCCCTGATCAGACGCCGCTTTCTGCGGCGTCTGATCCGGGCCTTCGCTATTTGCCAAGGTGCCCATTTAGGGGTTTCTGGTACTCAATGGGTTAATATTGATTTCAAAAAGTGTGGGGCGGAAATTCCTGATTCACTGAATGAATTCGTTAATTTGTGGTCTGTCGTTAATCATCATATCTATCATTCAACAACAAAATAGAAGTGGAGGTAATGATCAGGAATCAATACAATCAACCCACAGCTCCCATCAAAGACATCAAAGGGAAAGAAACACAAACATGAACAACTATAACCTAATGGAAACATCAATAGCGGAAAGACAGAAGGACAGTAACTTTCCCACAAAACGGCCAATAGGCTATCCAAAATAAAATATAAGCGACACAAACACCCAAAGACAAACCATAACAAAAATAAACTGCGACAGAAGAACCCGCCTTTGAACGGTCAGCGGAATTAAACGAATTCCACTGGGGGGGGGGGGGGGCTTAAATCGATTTTACGTGGCCACAATCCTCGCCCTTACAACGTTTGCTGTATATGTTGAAGAAAGCCAAGATAGGTTGTTTTCCTAAATTTCATAAAAGGCCATACAAAGCATGGTTAATTGCAAATACAGGTTTCTTGTTCCATTACTGAACTTTCTGCATTGTTGACTTTGACTACCTCGCAATGTTCTTAACAAAATATAAGTGAAGGTAATGATCAGGAATCGATACTATTAACCCACAGCTCACATCAGAGACACCAAAGAGAAAGACACACGAACATGAAACAAATAGGCCCTGCTGGAAACGTCAATAGCGGAAAGCCAGAAGGACAGTTAATTTCCAACAAAATTGCCAATTGTCTATCCAAAACAAAATAATATAAGCGATACACACACTCAAAGACAAGCCATAACAAAAATAAACCGCATAAGACTTAATATTTAAATGAATGGACATTCCATAGAGAAGAATCTTTCTATCTGTATGTAAGATTTTTTTTTCTTCTGAAGAGCATAAAATTACACAGCAAGTGTGTAAGGCGTTCACCTTTTTTCTTGACAATAATTATATAAGATTTGGTACTTAGTAAATAGATAAATTGTGGGAAGTCCGATTGGTACGAATTGCAATGTCCATCCCCAACCCCCTTGTGACTGATTTGTTCTTGTTCTGTTATAAAATAGCCATCGGAAGAGATGGCAAATCCCCCGACCAAAAGCCAATATGGCCTTCAGAAGATTGTTCACCAATAGAAAGTGCACCAGAATTAAACTACATATCACAAAAGTATTGCAGTTATGGTCATCGCAAGATTATACTGTCAGGGGAGATAACTAAAAAACCAGGGCACTCAGAAATGTAGTTCTTGCGCATGACATCCCTGCTTAAGCTCATGTATTTCTGCACAAAGTACCATCAATATGTCTCAAAAGGTATTGGAGATATAGTGATCACAAGCTGGTCATACTGTTATATTGGAAGGGTAGATAACTCAAATACCACAGCAACAACAGTTGTGGTTCTTGCACATGACATCCCTTCTGTACCTTGTATACAATTGTGCCAAGTTCCTTCAATATATCTCAAAGGGAGTTGGAGTTATGGCCATCACTAGGTTATATTGCCAGGGGAGATAACTAAAAAAACAGAGCACCCAGAGTTGTAATTCTTGAGCATGACACACCTGCTCAACCTCATGTACATCTGCATCAAGTACCACCAATATGTCTCAAAGGGTATTGGAGGTACGGTGGTCACAAGGTTGTCATACTGTTATATTGGAAGGGGAGATAACTCAAATATCATAGCACCCAGAGTTGTGGTTCTTAGGCATGAAGCGCCGTCTCAACGTTGTATACAATTGTGCCAAGTACCATCAATATATCTCAAAGGGTATTTGAGTTATGGCCATCACAAGGTTATATTGTCAGGGGAGATAATTAAAAAACCAGGGCATCCAGAGTTGTGGTTGTTGCACGTGACACACCTGCTTAACCTCATGTACAACTGTACCAAGTATCATCAATATATCTCAAAGAGTGTTGGAGATGTGGCCATCACAAGGTAGTGATTCTATATTATTGGAAGGGGAGATAACTAAAAAAAACACGGCACCTAGAGTTGTGGTTCTTGTGCATGACACACTGTCTCGGCCTTGTGAACAACTGTGTCAGGTATCATCAATATATCTTAAAGGGTATTGGAATTATGGCCATCACAAGGTTGTCACTCTATTTTATTGGAAGGGGAGATAACTCCAAAACCATGGCAACCAGAGTTGTGGTTCTTGTGCATGACACGCCGTCTCAGCCTTTTGAACAACTGTGCCAGGTACCATCAATATATCTCAAAGGGCATTGGAGTTATGGCCATCACAAAGTAGTCATTCTATTTTATTAAAAGGGGAGATAACTAAAAAAGTATGCCATCCAGACTTCTGGTGATTGCGCATGACACACCGTCTCAGCCTTGTGAACAATTGTGCCAAGAACCATCAATGAATCTCAAAGGGTATAGGAGTTATGGCCATCACAAGGTTGTCACTCTATTTTATTGGAAGGGGAGATAACTCCAAAACCGTGGCAACCAGAGTTGTGGTTCTTGTGCATGACACGCCGTCTCAGCCTTGTGAACAACTGTGCCAGGTACCATCAATATATGTCAAAGGGTATTGGAGTTATGGCCATCACAAAGTAGTCATTCTATTTTATTAAAAGGGGAGATAACTAAAAAAGTATGGCATCCAGAGTTCTGGTTCTTGCGCATGACACGCCGTCTCGGCCTTGTGAACAATTGTGCCAAGAACCATCAATGAATCTCAAAGGGTATAGGAGTTATGGCCATCACAAGGTTGCGTCTACGGACGGACGGACGGACGGACGGACGGACAGACGGACGGAAGGACGGACGCCAGGCTGATCGCTATATCCCCCGAACCTATTCGGGGGATAAAAAAGGAACGTTCACGATGTCCATTCCTGTTGAAAAGTCATTGAAGCTTTTAGCTCGACGTCTAGATATTTGAATAATTTATTAAGTATTGACAATATCTATTTTGACGGCTTGGTCATTTAAATATACACTCCAGAGCTTCAGTTAAATAAAAAAAAAATCTTCTGACACCGAAACCCCGTTTTGGATTTACATCTATCTATTTTTGATGGATTCATTTCATGCAAAATTTACGACAAATGCAATGATGTTGATGTTGAGGTTGTAAATTTTCCTTTCTTGGATGCTCAGTGATGTTCCTCAAGCGGCACCCTATAGTGATTATACATCATAATTAATGTAGTTGGGCAGAGTGTCTATTCATCTTACTGACTTCAACACTAGTTAAAAATATTAACTGTTCAACTTCTTAATCAGGGTTATCGGTGTCATAAGCTTCACAAAGGCGATTCTAAGTTTAATAGACGTCATTTCGATTGATAAGTTTGCTTCCCTCTTAAATCGCACGCCAGTGGATCGGGCTCCAGCCTTAGGACTGACTTATAACGTTTTAGGTTTTAGGTAACGTCGGTTGGTGCCTGATGCTCTTTCTCTGACCGGGCCCACCTGAGTCCAACTGTGGGTTTTCTTTTGCTCCAGCATTACGCTATTTTGCGCTGTCGAGTCCTCGTCACTGTCTCATCTCTGTTGTTGTTCGATTTTTAACATTACGCAAACACGCCTATTCAAATACATTGCCACCTTTATCGTCGAAAATATGAAAATTTTATGATGAAAACTTGTATATTTTTCTTATTTCTGCTCAAAATATAGATTGTAGGCACTCGTAAGAACCGCCTCATCGAGGCGGTTCTAACGAGTACCCACAATCTATATTTTAGAGCCGAAATAAGAAAAAATAAGGTATACCCCCGGAAACCCCAGTTTTGCTATATAAAAGTGGGGTTCAAGGGGATCAAAATTATATAGGCGTGTTTTTAGAGTCGAAATAAGAAAAACAAGGTATACCCCCGGAAACCCCAGTTTTACTATATAAAAGTGGGGTTCAAGGGGGCAAAATTATATAGGCGTGTTTTCGTGATGAGTATTCAGAGATGTTGCGCTGAGGGGCTACAAATCCTCATATGGGCTGAACAAAGTGTTTGTCTTAACCACAACAGAACCAGTGGCGAGGATTGTGGCCATGGAAACTAGTATAAAAGGGCTCAGGATAGGCCACAATCCAAGAACACAGCCGTCTCAAGTCACCTATAGTAAGTGACACGGAGGCACACACAAAAACAGACGAAACATCACGGAAACAAGCCTATATAATTTTGACCCCCTCGAACCCCACTTTTATATAGTAAAACTGGGGTTTGCAGGGGTAAACATTATTTTTCTTATTTCTGCTCATAGATATAGATGGTGGGTACTCGTTAGAACCGCCTCATTGAGGCGGTTCTAACGAGTACCCACAATCTATATTTTCAGCAGAAATAAGAAAAATAATACAATTTTTCATCAGAAAATTTTCAATTTTTCGGCGATAAATGTGTCAATGTATTTGTATAGGCGTGCTTTCGTAATGACATGAACCAACGGCACAAAGCCAAATAACAGTTAAGACACTGCAAAAGAACGACCGCATTGGGACGGTCAGCAGTAAAACTACTGGGGGGTGGCTTCATTGCCTTCACTTCTATTTTTCAACTCCGGAGTTTATGAAATTTCAACCTTCGCCTTCAGTTCTAGTACGAACAGTATCAAACAAATTCACAATAAAAAAATGATCCGCATGGAGGCTTTCTAGCTCAACCGTGCGTCACATCACGCTAACCAGTCCGTGAAATGAACACTCCCTTACATCCCACTTTATATAGGGAAAACCGGGGTTTAGGTGGGGGGTATACATTATTTTCTTTATTACTGCTCCTAGACATAGGTTGTGGGTACTCGTTAGAACCGCCTCAATGAGGCGGTTCTAACGAGCACCCACAATCTATGTCTTGAGTATAAATAAGAAAAATATCACAAAATTTCTTCAGAAAATTGACCGTTTTGGAGATGTAAAAAATTGCATTATGACGCACGGGTGTGTTATCGTCATGATGATAAAATACATGGTAAAATGGTAATGTATGGATAAATATTATCATGAATCAGGGTTGAGGACTCAACAACAATCCGAAGTCAGAGCAGAAGAAAACCACCAGTTAGATCACGGAGGGATCATCGATTCAAGCCCCTTAGTAAACCACTTTTTACTGACCGCTCCAAGTCGGTTGTCTTGATGCAGTTTATTACTGTTAAAGTTCGTTTTTTTTTATGCCGGACTCGGTAGCTCAGTCGGAAGCACGTCTGACTGGTGATCAGGAGAACGCGGGTTCGATAACTGCCGGGGT
The DNA here is from genome assembly GCA_963580285.1 of Lucinisca nassula. Lineage (NCBI taxonomy): Eukaryota > Metazoa > Mollusca > Bivalvia > Lucinida > Lucinidae > Lucinisca > Lucinisca nassula. The sequence continues at coordinate 2,020,653 of OY757017.1, forward strand.
CGGCGGCACATTCTTTCGTGAAGATTGATCATGAAATCTTTTCTACCATCATTTTCTCCCTTCCGCTGATTCAAGGTCAGCTGTCAGTTTCTGGCAAACTAATGTGCACTGTACTGGATAACCGCTAATGTATATGCCTGCCCATGAAATGTGTGGATAGGTGAACTGACCAGCTCAAAAATGCCATAAAAATAGTGTTGACTGGGCCGTTAAACTCCAATACAAAGTTTGTTTTGCATGTATGTATTGCTAATATATTTTGAATTTAGGTAGCCAGTGAAAGTAACTGTCCTTATAGCTTTCCCTTGTGACGCTTGTATTATGGTGAATTTATTCTATGTTCGTCTGTATCTTTTCCCTGATCATTGTCTTCTCTTCAATTGTGAATAATTGGGTCCATGCGGTATGTTGACATAGCAATGGCAGGCTACTGTGATACAACAAACCTGACTTGCTGCAGTTGATTAATAGTTTCGTTCAGCTAGGTTGTTAACACGCGCCTTTTCGCAATGCTTGATTCGCTCCACGAACCAAAAGCGTCATGGGAATGCAGGTCATTACGCAAACACGCCTATACAACATTTTACCACCGAAAAATCGAAAATTTTAAGATGAAAAATTGTGATATTTTTCTTATATTTCTGCTCAAAATATAGATTGTGGGTACACGTTAGAACCGCCTAATCGAGGCGGTTCTAACGAGTACCCATAATCCATATTTTTGAGCAAAAATAAAAAAAATAATGTATACCCCTGTAAACACCAGTTTTACTATACAAAAGTGGGGTTCAACGGGGTCAAAATTATATAGGCGTGTTTTCGTGATGGAATTCTGACCTGTCTTCAAGTAGTTAAACTGAGACTTATGTTACGTAATCGCAATAGGGCATTTTTATATTATTATTTATGCATCGTGAATGCTGTAAATAGTGCACTCCGCATAGACAGATAGGCGGGCGGACACTGAAATACATAACGTGAACAAGTCCGTGAAATAAAGACCCCCTAAACCCAACTTTATAGAGTGAAAACTGGGGTTTACGGGGGTATACATTATTTTTCTAATTTCTGCTCCAAGACATACGTTGTTGGTACTCGTTAGAACCGCGTTCTAACGAGCACCCACAACCTATGTCTTGGAGCAGAAATTAGAAAAATATCACGGATTTTCTTCAGAAAAGCAGCCATTTTGGGGATGTGAAAAATGCACTATGTCGCACGGGGGTGTTATCGTAATGAGAAGCGAAGGCAATGATCAGGAATCGATACAATTAACCCACATCTCCCATCATAGACACCACATGGAAAGAAACACAAACATGCAGTAACTAGATCCTAATGGAAACATCAATGGTAGAAAGACTAAACGACAGTTTGTGCATGTGTGTGTGTGTGTGTGTGTGTGTGTGTGTGTGTGTGTGTGTGTGTGTGTGTGTGTGTGAGGGCTTAAATCGACTTTACGCGGCCGCAATCCTCGCCCTTACTTCCGTCGCGTTTTGAACAAATAATTTGTTCAGTTCGCTCGCATGAAGTCCTCCTAACTCATCAGTGAAACATCTCCTAGAGTACAAAAAGCAAACAACCACAGAGATGAAACAACGGCGATGACTCGACAGCAAGAAACCACTGAAATGCTAGAGCAAAAGAAAGCTAACATTTTGACTCCGATTGGCCCGACCGGAGACAGAGTATCATGTATCAACTAACATTACATAAAATTAAATTCTAATTCTCAGTAAGCCTTTACGCTGGATCCGTCACAGAACCTGAGGCCTAAACCGCCGGTGTGCAATTTAAGAGGGAAGACGGAAATAGACAAATGATAGGCGCACGGATGGACGAAAATACCGACCGAAGGACGTGCGGGCGGAGGGACGGACGGAAGGACGTGAGGGCGGTCGATTGGGAGTCTCGCGGACGGACGGACGAACTAAATAAGGATATCAAACACATAGCTAGGAGCCGAAATGAATACATTGATCAAAACACGAATGAATAGAAGATACAATAGGTCAACTGTTAAATGAAAACAAAATTGTACTTTACCGAGCTACGATTATAATCCCTAACGTAAAGGCAATATTATAATTATTTGACCCATATATAACATTAAATTTATGAGAACGACACGCATCAGTTGGTCACAGGTAACATAATAGCTAACATAAAGGACAACAAAAGTTTATGTGTTTGATTTTGTTATCTTTCTAAAAGATGCGAGAAAGCTTCTTTGTACTTATATACAAAATCTCTTTATCATTTAAGTGGCTTAGTGTTACAATCTACCCAACCTAGTACCCGGAAATGACCGATAACTGATCGGACGACGAAAAAAAAAAAAAACACATTTTCGATAGAAGCCTCCGTGGTGCAGTGGTTACGCTACTCTCCTTGTAAACCAGGGATCGCTGGATCGATCCCGGGCTTCTCCTGACTTTCGGATGAGTCTTTAAACCGAGGTCCCGTCTCCGTATGACCTTAGCTTTTGGTGGGACGTAAAACTAAAAACTCACTCACTCACTACACATTTTCGTTTTTTTTTCCTTTTCATTACGATAACACACCCGTGCGACATAGTGCATTTTTTTCATATCTCCAAACTGACTACTGTTCGGATGGAAATTTGTTATGTTTTTCTTATTTGTACTTAAACATAGGTTGTGGGTGCACGTTAGAACCGCCTCATCGAGGCGGTTCTAACGAGTACTCACAACCTATGTTTAGGAACAGAAATAAGCAAAATAATGTAGACCCCTGTAAACCCTAGTTTTCTCTATATAAAGTGGGGTTTAAAGGGGTGTTCATTTCACGGACTTGTTGATGTGATGTAGCTAGTCAGAAAACAAACAAAAACAAAAAAACAAAAACAAAAACAAAAAAAAAAAAAAAACACTTACCTACCGATTATCGGGGATTCCTAATAGCTGATCAGACGACAAAACTAACAGTTACCTACCCAGTATCGAGTCATCGCAAGTCAGACGACGAAAGTAACACTTACCGACCCAGTATAGGTTTCTTACAAGCAACTGATCAGACGACTGAAATAACACTTACCTACCCATTATCGGGAAAGCCCCCGCCCATAGGGGCTTGAAGAAATATATGGGCTGCATGATGCTTCCACGCAGAGCTGAATCTGGCCCGCACACTAGTACTGGTAAACCGCTTAGAGGATCTAAGCCTGTCCAGGAACCGCGGTGCGAGGCAGACCGTCCATGCTAATAAACCCTATTGGTTTCATCGGGCGACAGGGCGTGAGATGTCATTTCATCTCGATGTCGGATAAAAGTCCCACAAAATCGGAAGCAACGTCTCCAAAATGACCTTTACAGTGTTGACGGGGACGTTAAACTTCAAATCAAACAAACAAAACCCATTATCGGGTTATAAACAGTGACTGGTAGTGACTGGTCAGACGATTATGTGAATTCAACTGTAACACGAACAAAGCTATGGTGTATATTGCTTGCAAAAATTATGCGAAAAGTGCTCTACCGAATCTACTTGTGGACACATGTCGAACTTTAACGGACATCGAGGTAACTGCTATTGGTTAAAGTTAATACATAGATTTATATAGGAACTTGATAAGTATTGCCCCATAAAATAAAAACTTTTAGGAATATCTTTTCTGTGCAAGCGGCTCGTGATTTTACATTCATTTTCGAATATCCACATATATTTTTAATGCAATTTTTATGAACAACTTTTTAGTCCTTTTTACATATAATTGGAAGCACCCTCTAAATGTAAAGAATATATAGTAAAACTACTGAATACAGCGACAAACACTGATGAATTTATTTTCATAACGTTTTTGTAAATTGTTTTTTCTTTTCTGTGCCAGCGGGAGTAAAATTGCAAATTTATTGTGAACACATCCATGTAAATTTTGTGAAATAAAAATAAAAATAATTTGGTCCTTTTTGAAAATGAAATACACTACCCCCTTTTTCTATTTCCAGTTTTCCTTAGCAATCAGCGGTTGTCACTACGGTAAACAATAACAAAGGCTATGTTACGCCTTCGATGTACTAATTGATACATTTGACAATTTGTAATTAATATATCATTATGTAAATTATTCTTTATTCAGCCTTTTTTTTTTTTTTTTTTTGTCGACTCGTACCGCAGGCTTAGATTCTCTAAGCGGTTTACCCATACTCGTGTGACGGTCGGATTCAGCTCTGCGTGGAAGCATCATGCAGCCTATCTATTTCTTCAAGCCCCGAAGGGCGTGGTGTGTGTGTGTGTGGGGGGGGGGGGGGGTGCGAAGTTACATTATAACACTATCTCTACTTTCATGACTTAGAACAGTGACCGATAAAATACATATAAAGCGGTCCTCAGACGTCATACTGATGCCTCAAAATCGTTCGGATGTCACCTAGGTAACCATGAGGCCTTGGGGGAGATAACCATTTATTTTCTGTGTTGTACGCGTTAGTTCCCTTGATTATCAGCACAGATAGCAGTCATGTCCGTATAAGTCCGGTATGAGCGAATTTAACATATATTGACAACACCTGAAATACCCCGTCCTGTCAAGGTTACATGCGACTACTTAACAAGTGGCTAAATATGTCAACAAGAACAAAATAATTATCAATCAATTCCTAAAAGCGTTTTGGTGACCATCTTGTTAAATGAAGCGGGACAATTTATCATTTTTGGTGCAAGGCTATAACAATGCCAATTGTTATAACATTACTTTGATTTTGGCTTAATGCTTTAGGAGATGTCATTGGAAGGAATTGTTGACAATGGACGGATGGACGGGCGGACGGACGGAGTGACGGGCGACGCCCGGCGAACACAATGTATACAATATCTCACCTTAGACAACTTGTGTTCAGGTGAACTAAAACATCACAATTATTCACCAGAAAAATTCTATGAAAGAATACACGAAAGAATTTCTTAAGTTCTTCGTGTGGCCTATCTAAATTTATCATATTACATCACGTCTAAGAGTGTAATAAAGCCATGTAATAAATTCGACAATCCACTAGAAGATTAAATATGCAAATTAGCTAGATACGCACCGTAACGTTACATGTACGGCATCCTTAACGACGTCGCGTTTACTAATGGCGGAATATTGACATTTTTATAAACAAATCGTGAATAAAATCCGTTTTAAATGTCATATGATAAATAGAATCTTGCATTCGTGCTCATGTAGTATTGAATTTATTAAACTCGTTGAGGTAAAGGGATAAAATGCTCGGCAAGAATTTATTAAACTCGTTGAGGAAAAGGGATAAAATGCTCGGCAAAGCCTCGCATTTTATCCCTTTTCCTCAACTCGTTTAACAAATTCAATAATACATGAGCACTCATGTAAGATCCTCTATACCAACAATTTATTAAACTCGTTGAGGAAAAGGGATAAAATGCTCGGCAAAGCCTCGCATTTTATCCCTTTTCCTCAACTCGTTTAATAAATTCAATAATACATGAGCACTCATGTAAGATCCTTTATGAATTCACTGCGTTTACTAAATACGTAATAGCATCAGTATTCATATTTTCGTCGTTTAAGTAAAATGCAGGAATCAATCATCTCACTCATGTTCCATTATGTTTTTGTTTCATTTCTATAAATTAATATCTCTTTTGCATTTATAAAAGTGTGACACATCACGAAGACACGCCTATATAATTTTGACCCCCTTGAACCCCACTTTTATATAGTTAAACTGGGGTTTCCGGGGGTATACCTTATTTTTCTTATATCTGATCTAAAATATAGATTGTGGGTTCGCATTAGAACCGCCTCGATGAGGCGGTTCTAACGAGTGCCCACAATCTATATTTGGAGCAGAAATAAGAAAATATCACAATTTTTCATCCAAAATTTTTCATGTTTTCGGCGATAAAGGTGGCAATGTATTTGTATAGGCGTGTTTGCGTAATGAGAATGTACCATTTGTAATGTGGCAGTAGATTTGAAATGTGTGATATCCGTTTAAGTGAAAGGTACTGCTAGTTTCAATGTAAGGTTAGTTTTACCTTCTGACATGTCGATTAGAACATCAGCTTCATTATACCTGTCTTCCCTAATAACAAATAAACATCAATTAAATTCATATACAGTCGACCTTCAATGGCTCGAACTCCTTTGGGACCATGAAAATCTGTTCGAGACAGGGGTAGTTCGAGCCACTGAGGGTCACTGCAAGGAGGCATAACGAGATACCTTTAGGCATCTTTTCGGTGTTCTATAATGAAAATGTATGCTGTGTGTACTCATAAGAATCGCCTCATCGAGGCGATTCTAATGAGTACACACAGCATACATTTGCAAGATAAAAGACTAAAATATCCTTAATTATCCCCCACTATTTCTTATGTAGAGGATTCCGCTAGGGGCTCAAGAATGGGTTCGACACATCCATGGTAAATGAGCCATCGAAGTTCTACTGTATGACATTATTTATATATATTACAATAATTGCATACACTGGCATTTTAGGGCCTTGTTTTGTGTGTTCCCTGTATGTAAAATTTTCTACAAGTTACCTCGTAACAAGTCCCTGTTACAAAGGCAGCTCTAACCCTTACTTTATATAGTAAATACATGGTTAGTGTCTTTGATCTTTCCTGATCATTGCCTCTACTTATATTTTTAATTATAATAAAATATAATCGGTGAGCCTTAGACAGTTTTTATAGGAGCGAGCTTCAACGTGACTTAAACGGCTTGAGCAGAACTCTATTTTCAAAATGATCCAAATGGACTCAAAGACTGGTTTACGATAACCATAGTAACACTATTAGTTATTTGACTCTTGGCGGGCACTGTGAAAGCTCTCATGCCGGGAATGTGATCTAATGTACCCCGTCAAGAAGAGCATGGGATCACATTCTCCACCTGAGAGCCATTACGAAAACACGTCTATACAAATACAGTGTAAATTTTATCGCCGGAAAATTAAAACAATTAAGACGAAAAATGACGATATTTTTTCTTATTTCTGCTCAAAACATAGATTGTGGGAGCTCGTTAGAACCGCCTCATCGAGGCGGTTCTAACGGGTACCCACAATCTATGTTTTAAAGCAGACATAAGAAAAATAAGGTTTACCCCTGTAAACCCCAGTTTTACTATATAAAAGTGTGGTTCAAGAGGGTCAAAATTATATAGGCATGCTTTCGTGATGGATATTTGCCCGAGCCGTTAGGCGAGGTCAGGCTGGGAAGTGTGATACCATGTTCCCCCGTGAAGAATCAAAGAAAATAATCTGTTATAAAACAAATCTTTTCGCGACATTTTGTACATTATTGCAATGTTTTGTCCGATAGTTCAATTTGTATCGGACTTCGTGAGAGGCACATAATTACAAGTGCCGCTAGCAAACGCACTCTCTCGCACGGACTACGTTGATAAGTAGCGAAACGTTTACGTCATATCAAAATGAGAGTATATGGGAAATGGGAACACCTGTCACATTTTGCCGCCATTTTTCAAAGGGAGACAACCATCGGGACTTCCTATTCGCTTTTCTATAAGTCCTATCCGGCTGAAAAAAGGGGTCTGCTCTTAAAGGAAAAGATTTGCTCATCAGGAGCAAATTCTTTCCTTTAAGGGTTGACCCCTATTGACAAGGGAGACAAAACTACTTTTGCAGGAGTTGCCTCCTCTGAAGATGTTCCCATTCTCCTTAATAACGGAAAACAATGAAATGAAGTACCGAACTGATTAAAAACAATCAAATCTGTTTTTTATTGGTTGACATATGTTTTAGCTTATAATTAGTGTGGCACATGAAATTGTTTGGTTTTTGTTTCTCACCGACTATGCAGTAAATCATTGCAATTCAGAGACGGAAAGCGCAAGAGGGCAATGTAGTTTTTTGCTCACGGGGCGCATAAAAATAGTTACCCTTGCGCTGTCCATTCAAAAACTTACAAATATTTTGATAGTAACAAAATACATTAATCCTCTAGTTCAAAAAAAATACATTGTTAAAATCCATCCATTTAAAATAACAATAACTAAAACTTATGCGATCTCAAGTAGCAATCGAAAATCTCAGTGATTAGCAGGTTTTGTTATTTAAAGCAGTGTCGACGACCCCCGACGCTTGACAAAACAACAGACGATTGATACTGACTGACCAATAAGAACATTTTATGCTCAGGTGAGCTAATGGGGTTAAGGTGGTATAGATATTTTATATGGGCTGGTCATCGATATTTTGTTTGTTTGAAAAGAGAGTTTACGTCCCCGTCAATACTATTTAGGTTATTTTGGGCACTTTGCTTCCAATTTTGTGGTATTTTACCCGGCATTGAGATGAAATGCTAGACGTTTTTCATGCAGTCTATTTCAGCTTCAATACTATTTCATTTTAACTCCCTTTCAAGACTTCTGTCGCGTTTTATTTTTGTTATTGATTGTCTTTGAGTGTGTGTTTCGCTTATATTATTTTGTTTTGCATAGCCATTTTGCGTTTTTGTGGGAACGTAACTGTCCATTTGGCTTTCCGCTGATAATGTTCCCATAAGGGTCTAGTTATTTCATGTTTGTGTTTCTTTCCCTTTGGTGTCTCAGATAGGCGGTGTGGATTTATTGTATCGGTATCGATTCCTGATCATTGCCTTCACGTCTATGTTGAGATGGCTGCGTTCTTCGATTGTGGATTTCTTGAGTGTCATTTTTACTAGTTCGTATGAGGTACATAATAACAAGTGAAGTTATTAAATGCGCCCTTCTGCACACACTACGTTGATCAGTAGCAAAACGTTTACGTCATGTCAGAATGAGAGTTTAATAAGAAAAACAATGAAATGAAGTACCGAATGAAAAGCGTTTTTATTCGTTGATTTATGTTTTAGCTCAAAATAATTATGGTGTATGAAATTATTTGTTTTTGTTTCTCATCGACTGTGCAGTAAATAAAAATCAAATATGAGTTCCTTTAAGAGCAATGAAAACATTTAAAAGAAAGAAGATGGGTCATACTACGTAATTTCGGCCAATAAAGCCCCACCAGTGACCCCGCAATGATCCGGCAAAGAAAGCCAGAGGAAACATACTGCAATTTTGCGAATTTCGAACAGGCATTCGACCCAAAGACCGATATAAATCAAAATGGGGTCCAAATAATTAAAAACCTGTCCAGAATATGAGTCTAAACCAATAATTTATTTCTGATTTCTCAGAATATTCACGCTGATCTCAAAGGACCAAAAGTAAAATATAAACTGCGCTATGGTAAACCTAAGATGGCAGACATCGCAATTCAGCGAAGGCAAGTGTGTGTGTGTGTGTGTGTGTGTGTGTGTGTGTGTGTGTGTGTGTATGTGCGTGCGCGCGTGCGTGCGCGCATGTGTGTGCGTGCCAGTGGACCCAGAATTTGTAGATTCATTTGCATTAGGAAAACATGTCCGTAAGAAATAATGGCGTCCAACATGGTGTCAGAAAATGATAAATATTAGGTAAAAATGATAACATCTGTATTATGTCTGTTATCAACATAGATTGTGGCCGCTCGTTAGAACCGCCTCAATGAGGCGGTTCTAACGAGCGGCCACAATCTATGTTTTTGAGCAAAAATAAAGCAGATACTGTATACCCCCATAAACCCCACTTTTCTCTATATAAAGTGGGATTTAGGGGGTCTTCGTTTCACGGACTTGTTATCGTGATGGGAAAGTATACATGAATAGTTACATAAACCATACTTTTAAGTTCACGGTTAAGTGAAGATAGGCATGATCACCTAGTACAGAGAACTGAGATTTCCATTCACGTCTCAGGATTTAAACGTCTGCATTGATGGCGTAGCATTCTTCGCGGATAATAGTTAAATTGTTGCTAATTCATCACGTTCCTGCAGACCAAAGACAGCTGCTGTCGAATGATACTTGTAGCCTTGAGGAATTTTAACTCGGCACCAGCTGTCTCTGATATGCTGGAAATTGATGCATTAGCAGCAATTAAGCTGTAAGTTGTTTACATACCAAATCTTACTGAAACGTAATAAGGCGTAGAAAAACATATTAGGACGTCGAAAACCATAGGTAATGTAATCTGCTGAGGACCTCCAGGTATATTGTTTATTATATCTTGTACATCCTGCCCAGGCAAAGCGGTGAGCGTCGGTCCGTCCATGCTTATAAACCATATTGATTTTATTGGGTGGCAGGGCTTGAGATGACATTTCATCTCACTGTCGGGTAAAAGTCCAACACAATTGGAAACAACGTCTCCAAAATGACCTTTACAGTGTTGACGGGGACGTTAAATCTCAAATCAACAAACCAACATCCTGTACGTATTGATCGCGCTTTGTCTACGTTTTAGTAAGTTCCGCTGTTTTGCTAGGTATTCACTATACATATCGAAGTGTCGCGTATGTTTTAAAATGTAGCTGGGTCACGTATGTAGCCATATATAGTCTTATGTATTGGGTTTTATTACGTTATTCTACGATAATTAGTTTTAAAAGACGCAGTAAAACCAAGTTCCCAATACGTGGTAGTGAAACTGTTGTTTATGCAGCCAAATATAGCCGTGTATATTTCGTTTTCACTACGTTTTATCACGTTTTTGCCGTTTTGTTACCTTTTAAAAATAGTAAAGTCTAGTTCCCAATACGTGACTGTGTGACTGTGACACTGTTTCCAAATGCCCAGTGTGAATGTTTCACATTTTAAATTGGTTTAAACATAAAATTCTAACAAGCAGTGACCTTGGCCTCATTTTATATCTGCGAACTTAAGGTTGACCTTGACCTAAAGGTCATGGACAGGGATTGAGGTTGGGTCATGTTCAGTTATAACACATTATTAATTATCAAAACAGAAGTGAATGCATTGATAAGGAATCGATACAATTGACCCAAAGTTCCCAGCCGTGACATTAAAAGGAAATAAATATAAGCATGAAATAACTAGACCATAATGTAAACATCAATAGCGGAAAGCCAACTGGCTAAACAAAACAAAATAATATAAGTGAAACACACACTGAAAAAAAAACGCGACAGAAGAACCATCATTGAACGGTCATTCAAACAATTTCAACTGGGGGTGGGATTGGGCTTAAATCGCTTTTAAGCAGCTGCAATCCTCGCCGATACTTCCGTCGCGATTTAGATAGAAAATGTCTCCTATCCGCAAGAACGCCACCTAAAACATCATCAGCATCAATTCTTAAATCATTTTTTTTTGCTTTTGTTTTACGGCCCTTTCAATATTATATCAACCATATCCCTGCATCAGGTACATAGCGCTCCAAACATTTTTGCGGGAACTGGCTGTGATGCTAAGATGCGTTAATCAATAGCTTGACTTAACTCAAGCCGCCTTCGAAACTGATCAGTTCAAAACTGATCAGACTGCACATATACCCAGGCAGACCACAGTCTTTCAAAATGTCCCATGACGACTTTGCACAATCTCACACGAGTGCACACTATCACACTGGTCGACTAAAACAATCTCTGGAAAGAGTTAACAAGAATATCAAGAAATTGGCTAGATGTATAAATTTTACTGTGACAGGAAAAGAGAAAAATAACTTCTTTTATTATTCCATATAACATGTGCTGTAAGTACTTGTTAGTATCGCCTCGTCGAGGAGGTGATTCTAACAAGTACCCACAACATATATTTCTGACAAGAAATAAGGACAATTGTCGCTTCATTATCCGCCTTACCTGCCCTGGTCTGGAGCTATGTAACGCCTTCATCTCTAATAACTTACACACGCAGAACAAATACCATCTATTTAGAGGGATAACAATAACTAATGGACAACATCAACAGGCTAGTTGTCTTCCGATAATACCTCCCGAACCCCGAACAGTTTAGTAATTATTCTTGTTAGTTTTTATGGCCGTCCACTGGGGGAGGGGGGAGGTGCAACAGTCTTTGTCTGTCTGGAAAGCAGCAGCTTCAACCACAGTAAAGTGAGTATGTAACCATGAGGATGGGCTCTTGATGATTCTTGGAATGACTGAATGTTATTCGTTCCAATAACAATTAAGGTCATTTCGAGATTGGACATGGTTTAGCCTCATCTGAACGTCTAAAATGCTTCTTTGCTTGTTTGTTCGAGGTTTACCTACCACAATAACCAAGATCAAAAAAATGGTTTAGCTTTATAAAGAGGATCTTACATGAGTGTTCATGTATTATTGAATTTATTAAATGAGTTGAGGAAAAGGGATAAAATGCAAGGCTTTGCCGAGCATTTTATCCCCTTTCTCAACGTTTTTTTTTAAATTCAATAATACACATGAGCACGGATGCAAGATTCTATTTGTCATATGAAATTGAAAACGCATTTTATTCTCGATTTTTTACAAAAATATCAATGTTCCACCATTAGTAAACGCGACGTCGTTAAGGACGTCGTACATGTACCGTTACGGGACGTATCTAGCTAATTTGCATATTTAACCCACAAGTGGATAATCGAAAATATTACATTGCGTTATTACACTCTCAGACGCGACGTCATATCACAAAAAAGATGTAGGCGGGGCTGAATTCAAACTGGTGCCTGACTTTTACATTTTGCTATTTTTTTATTTTGTTGATTACTAATGAAAAAAAAATAAAATACATAGAAAAAAATAGAAGTAGAGGCAATGATAAAACCTTCACAAACATAACTTTGTGTATAAGGAGGCATATCTCAAAAACATTGTCTCAGGAGCCATTATAAATTGAATATGCTGAATGGAATTACAGGAAAGTGTTAAAAGACCTCAATTGTATTATTTTAAATTAACCTTATACAAAGACACTATTATCCCACGTTGTGCTTTCACAGATCTAGAACATCCTCTTAATATTTTGACAACAATCCTTGTAATTAATGCAAAGAGTGAGGATCCTGATCGGCAATAATCCTTGTGCGATTCCTATACATACGGAAATAGACACACCAGGACGTCTTTAGGTGCCTGATGCTCTGTCTCTGGTCTGGCCCATCGGAGTCTAACTGTTGGTTTTCTTTTGCTCACGCATTTCAGTGTTTTTCTGTTGTTGTTTTTTTTTTTTTTTTTTTTGCTCTCGAGTCCTCACCGTTGTCTCACCTCTGTGGTTCCTTGATTATTTGTGTTCACGGAGATGTTGCACTGATGAGTTAGGAGGCCTTCATGCGGACTGAACAAATTATTTGTCTAAATCGCGACGGAAGAAAGGGCGAGGATTGTGGCCACGTAAAATCGATTTAAGCCCCCAGTGGAATTCTTTCAACTGGCCGTTCCAAGGCGGTTCTTCTGTGGCGGTTTATTTATGTTGTTGTTTGTTACTACTCACTGTGTGTATCACTTGTGTCTTTTTATTTTGGATGGCCATTTGGCCATTTTGTGGGAAAGTAACTGTCCTTATGGCCATCCTTTGTTTAGGTTTCCATTATGGTCTGGTCGCTTCATGTTTGTGTTTCTTTCCCTTTGGTGTCTTTGATGGGTGGAGTAAGTTAATTGTATCGATTCCTGATCTTTGTTTTACTTCTACTTTGCATATCAGGGCTGTTTTGTTTATGCCGTGTGGCGGCTGTAAAAGGTCTCCCCGTACATACATTTAATGCTCTTATTTTTCCAATCCTCAGGGATTGCTTAAGCAATTGCTTTTAACTGGTCCATCAATTGATATCCTTTAGATACCTGTTGAAGGTCAATATTAAACCGATGTTTGTTCCTCGTTGTATAACAATTGCTTGTTTGACATCCTAGGACTTTAGTAGACAGGGATGTTTTTGGGCTTTTGTTGTACCTTCCTTCTATTCGAAGGAATTATTTTCAGTAATTTTATATGCTGTTTTACTTAATAACCGGTCTGAAGATCGCTTTAGTTTTGACGGTATCAAAACCTTATAAACCCTAATAAGTATCACAAATTCATTTGAACTATCAATATCACCCCTTAGGTTACATTCTGCTTCTTCTGTACGGATTCCCCATTCTATTAAGAACTTTAATACTATGTTGCCTTCGGTATTGATCAGACCCTTAAATTTGCCTTCTGTGACTTCAGTTAATCTCAATGAAGGAGGCAATACCAATGTGTTTAAAAATAATCTTCGCATAAGAGTATCTCCTCTCAAATCACCCATCCTTCGAAAATATACTAATCCGTGGAAAAGAAGAGGAATGTATCCTAGTATTTCTAAGTGCAATGCCAAGAGGTGCAGATGTTGTTCGCATTTAAGCACTGTGTCTACCGTACTTCATTTGTAAACGGTAGACGCTTCTCTGTAGTTAACATGTCTGCTTTGACATGACAGTCTACAGATTTAATTTACCAAATTACATGACGTGCTGCAAACTGAAATATGCAGTACGTCGGTCAAACTAACCGCATGCTTTCTATCTATCTTCTTATACTGAGTCGGTCATATTTGGCCATTACCTCAGTTGGGTGCGTAGCTAAATTTAGAATTTAGCTAAAAAAAAAAAAAAAAAAAAAAAGAGAAGTCACTGGATGAGTCCTTAAACTATTTACAATCTGAATAACAGAGGTATACTAAAACGCATACCTCTGAGTCTCAATCTTACACTGTATGGGCTTTGAACTCCTCTGCAGTCTTAGCATTCACCACAGAAGAGGGAAGACTATTCCACTGGGGAATAGTCCTAGGGAAGAAGGAATTTTTCAGGGCATCACTGTAGGACTGGTACCTGTGATACTGTGAGTTGTTTACTTTTGATGCCCTTGTTCGAGTTGGAACTGTCACAGGGGTCAAGTATTTATCTTTATTAACGGCCACTGTACCTGAATGTATCTTATAGAAGAAGGTTAAAGAGGACTGCTCACGACGGGCCTCTAGGGACGGCCATTCTAGCTCGTTAAGCATGTCACCGACGCTGCTTCTATTGCGCCATCGTCGGCAGGTCCATCGAGCAGCTGTCCTCTGCACCTTCTCCACCTGCTGAATCTGAGTTTTAAAACTAGATTGAACGAACATTGACGTACAGGTCATTCTGTAAATAACATTGTTATACAACCAGTGGAAAAACTTAACTACGATGCAAATTCTACATCTAAATTCAAAATTATCAAAAGACATAAGCCTGAACTGAAATGGATTAAATCTTTACAGACCCCTTTTTCCACTGGGATTTAATGACAACATTTATCATGAGGGTAATATTTCCAGAATGCCGGATTTTGATCTTTTCTCGCTCCTGGAATGTCGAAAACGCAGAACTAGATCTCACGGCACCAGGAAAAATGGTAACTAATATGAAATAAAGGCATTGTCTTTTGAGCAAACACACTCAAATATCGAGGAGCGTGATAGCTCAGTGGTAAGTACACTTGCCTCTGATGCTAGAGGCACACGGTTCGATCACCGGAGGCGGTGATCGTTTCGGTGTCCGAACACGCTCCATGAATGTCAAAAAGCGCACCGTCCTTCGGATCGGGACGTTAACTGGAGGCCTATGGGGCGCCGTTTTACTATTTAATCGGTATTTAAAGATATCCATATATCGAATTATGGATATCCATAATTCGATTTACGGATATCCATAAATCAGCCGAATAATGGATATCCATAATTCGAATTATGGATATCCATAAATCAGAGGAATTATGGATATCCATAATTTGATTAATGGATATCATTAATTTAGATCGATTTATGGATATCCATAATTCGATTTATGGATATGTATAATTCAAATTATGGATATCCATAATTCGATTTATCGATATCCATTATTCCTCTGATTTATGGATATCCATAATTCGAATTATGGATATCCATAAATCACCACCAAATCTTTTGGTTAAATGATTACTCCTTAAGACACGTGATTGTTTTCAAGTTGCCATGTGTGCAGTTTAATACACGGGTAGTAATCAGGGGAGCTAGCTCGAAAATGAGTCAATGGAAATTTGTTCTCTCGACACATCCGGGAATTCTCGAGCTAGCTCCATCGCCAAGAAACTTGTAAACAAAGGTTGGTCTCGAAGGGTTTTATCACCATTTTTCTTTGTATGCTATTTATAAAAAAAAATATAGAAATGATTTAACTTTGTACCCCGCTAGAATTTGCCATGGAAATTTGCAACGCTGGGGTATGAATGAGGGAAACTTTTTTTAACACGGACCTGAAAAATTATCGATTTATGTGAACACGGAGATTTTGGCCGAGGATTTTTCATTTTCCGTCAAAAGTACGCCCTGCACACCCCCAGAAACAACATCCCTAGTGAAATGAAACATGGAAAGTTTGAAATAAGCAAAAATGTTGGCCGTGATTATGTTACTTGCGACTTATGACGAAATTACTGTCCGAGCTAGTCTTCTCGACAAGGAGCTAGTTCACTCGACATGGAGGTAGTGCCCTCAAACAACGAAGATAAAACATTCATCAGATGATTGGGGCCTGTCTCGATGTCTTTCTATGGTTCCACCTAGTTGACCCAACTGGTTTCTTTACCTTTGGCTAATGTGGTAACACGATATTATGCCCCCATTTTATGTATTTTACCCCCGGTTCACCCAGGGGTATGGCCCTGGGACACTTGTATCATGATCTGAAAGGTCTTGGGCTGAGTAAAGGTCATGCAAAATTTCAACTTTGTAGCACAACAGAAAGGGAAGTTATGGGCTCCAAGTGAAACGTGGACGTAAACTTTGACTTTTGTTAGAATCTGGTTAGGACTCTGGGGCAATGGTGTCTGACACCGGGCCCGCACAGGGGCTTGGCCCTGGAACAATTGTATCGTGAACTGAAAGGTCTCGGTCTGAGTATGTGTCATAGCAAATTTCAACATTGTAGCATAACATAAGTGGAAGTTATGGGCTCCAAGAGAAATGCAGACGTAAACTTCGGAATTTGTTAGAGTCTGTTTATGAATGTGACTTTCCATTGCAGAACTTGGACATTCAGATATGACACAAGAGAGGTTCGAACCACAGCGGCCGGATACCTAATCGAAATAGATTCGTGTTGTTACGTGATAAGTTGCTTAATTCATCACTGTCTGTCGGTGAGTCATAAGTGCATAGATCACTCGCGCTAAGCGGCCGTGATCACTCGCGCTACGCGCTCGTGATCTTTTCACTTTAACGACTGACTTCCAGCCTGTGATCTATTAAGCAACTAATCACTACCAGCACGAAACTATTTCTTATCTTTCAACAATTTAGTCGAAATCTGTGTTGAGCCTTTATGGGTAGGAGTAACGATAGTTTGCACGCGGCATCTGGGACACATGACCAAGAAGGCTACCACGCCCATATAATATTATGGTAAAACCATTAAAAATCTTCTCTAGACCAAGTGGACTGATTTTCAAGAAACTAGGGTATGTAGTACCTAGGACTGCAGCTCAACATAATTTGTTTAAATGATGACTCTAGGTTTATCACAAATAATCAGATCACCTGCGGGAACAATATGTGATTATTGAGTAAAACAAAAATCATCAAAAAGATTACCGGTAGGAATAAAATACTTAATTTATTTAATCAAGCCTTCACACAACACTAGCATTTGTGTGCAAACATATTTTCTGTCTTTTTCCATCCATCCTTCCTTCAATCCTTCCATTCATCCACCCACCGACCCATCCATCCGTCCATCTGTCCGTCTGTATGTGCGTCCGTTCGTTCACGCATCCTCCAATGGACCCATTCATCCAAATACCCATTCACTTATCCCTCTCTGTAGTGTACCCATCCATCATTCCATCCATCCATCCATTGATCCGTTCTAAATGGGGAGGGGGCAAAAGACCAGGTTTTAGGGGCGAAACAACTAGGGGTGCGGAATGGGGGCGAAACGACTGGGTGGGGGACGTCTTGGGGGCATAGTATCTCGTTACCCAACTAGCAAGAGTTAAAGAAACCAGTTGGATAAACTGGGTGGGACCATAGAAAGACATCGAATCAGGTCTCAGTCATCTGATGAATGTTTCATTTTCGTTTTTTTGAGGGCTATATCTCTATGTTGAGTAAACTAACTCCTTGTCGAGAGGACTAGCTCGGACAGTAATTTCGTCATAAGTCGTAAGTAACGTTATCACGGCCAAACTTTTATGCTTATTGCAAACTTTGTATGTTTCATTTCATTGGTTTCTGGGGGTGTGAAGGGCGTACTTTTGACGGAAAATGAAAAATCGTCGGCCAAAATCTCTGTGTTTACATGAACTGACATTTTTTTTTAGGTCCGTGATAAAAAGTTTCCTTTCATTCATACTCCAGCGTTGCAAATTTTCATGGCAAATTCTAGCGTGCTACAAAGTTAAATCATTTCTATGTGGCACTGCATTGCCGGATTTTTTATAAATAGCTTACAAAGAAAATAATGGTGATAAAACTGTTCGAGACCTACCTCTATATACATGTATCCTGGTGATGGAGCTAGCCCGAGAGTTCCCGGATGTGTCGAGGGAACAAATTTCCATTGACTCATTTTCGAGCTAGTTCCCCTGATTACCACCCGTGTAAATATCGGAGCCAGCCGTAAGATATGGAAATTCCAGCCAACGGATCCGGTCCCTCTGGAATCACCTCTACGAGGACTGCGTACCTAAGGACACTGAAAGTCGGACGTAAGATTATAATGATCCAAACAGGCAATCCATGCATGCTTTCTGGAGAAAAAAAAACATGGTCGTTGAATAGTATTAACATATATCCATATAATAGCCGGTCTCGGTAGCTCGGTCGAATGCACGTCTGACTTGTGATTCCTGCCGGGGTCGGCAACATTCATTCGTGGAGATTGATAATGAAATCTTTTCTACGGTCATTCTATCCCTTCCGCTGATTCAAGAAAGGCAGTTGTCAGTTTCTGGCGAAAGAATGTGCACTGTACTGGTTAACCGCTTACGCATAAGCCTGCCCAGGAAAAGTATGGATAGGTAATAAAATGACCGTCTCAAAAATGACCTCAATAGTGTGGACTTGGCCGTTAAACTCCAATACAAACAAACAAACAATATCCATATAATACCATACTTGAGGTGTATGGAGTACCAGGCAGACTCAGATATATCTCCTGGCCACCGCTCATTGGGGCTTGGAGAAACAGATTTGGCTGCGTGAGCTTTGTTTGTTTGATTGATTTGAGGTTTAACGTCCCTGTCAACACTGTAAAGGTCATTTTGGAGACGTTGCTTCCAATTTTTTGTTTGTTTGTTTGATTTGAGGTTTAACGTCCCCGTCAACACTGTAAAGGTCATTTTGGAGACGTTGCTTCCAATTTTGTGGGACTTTTACCCGACATTGAGATGAAATGACATCTCAAGCCCTGTCGCCCAATGAAACCAATAGGGTTTATTAGCATGGACGGTCTGCCTCACACCTTGCTTCCAATTTTATGGGACTTTTACCCGCCATTGAGATGAAATGAAATCTCAAGCCCTGCCGCCCAATGAAACCAATAGGATTTATAAGCATTGACGGGCCGACTCGCACAGGTTTACCCCTACTAGTGCGCGGGTCGGTTTCAGCTCTGCGTGGAGGCATCATGCAGCCCATCTATTTCTTCAAGCCCCGATGGGCGGCGGCGTTGCTGCTTGAGCTGAGAGTACTGGTAAACCGTTTAGAAGGTCTCAGCATGTCCAAACAAAGGGGTGCGATTCAATGGGCGACAGGGATTGAGGTGTCATTTCATCTCAATGAAGGCTTAATGCCCCACATAATTGGAAGCAACGTCTCCAAAATGACCTAATTAGTATTGAAGGGGACGTTAAACCTCAAATCAAACAAATCATATGTCTCCCACACCATAGGCCACAACTAAGCCTACCCCACATTACCCCCACCTCCATCCCGGTCTTTATTACGCATCTAAATCGGAAACCTAATCGAGTTTTTTTTTTTTTTTTTTTTTTTTTTTGTAAAGGGAGCAGTCATTATTCGTTAGGTTTATTTTCAGATGAGCATTATGGATAACCATAATTCGAGTTATGGATATCCATAAATCAGCCGAATAATGGATATCCATAATTCGAATTAAGGATATCCATAATTCGATTTATGGATATCCATATTTCGATCTAAATTAATGATATCCATAAATCGATTTATGGATATCCATTATTCGATTTATAGATATTCATAATTTGATTTATGGATATCCATAAATCAGCCGAATAATGGATATCCATAATTCGATTTATGGATATCAATAAATCGAATAATTGATATCCATTATTCGATTTATGGATATCATTAATTCAGATCGATTTATGGATATCCATAATTCGAATTATGGATATCCATAATTCGAATTATTGATAATCATAATTCGAATTATGGATATCCATAAATAATTATGGATATCCATAAATAATAATGGATATCCAAAAATCGAATTATGGATATCCATAAATCGAATAATGGATATCCATAAATAATTATGGATATCTATAAATACGGATTAAATAGTAAAACGGTGCCCCATAGAGGCCCACTGTCAGCTGTGTAGGTTAAAGACCCCTACCGTAAGTACATGGTTGCTGTGTAGGCTTTCAACCCTGCAACCTGGAGTGTATGTTATGTGCACCTGCGAGTAATGGTCAAATGTGACCGATCGCAGTATAAGTAGAAAGAAAGTACACCCCTTAAGTAGCAAATAGGGGTGTACGACATCAAAACACCGATGGTGCTAGTGTGGTAGCTAAGTGGTTAGTGCACTTGCCTCTGATGCTAGAGTCCCACGGTTCGACCCCCTCCCCCAAACAGCGACAATAAAGGTTGGTATTTGAACGTGTTCCATTGGCATCATTTGTAGGGATAAATACCACAAAGTGCACTGTCCTTTTGATCGGGACGTTAATTTGAGTCCCTCTGTTGTGCAGGGAGAATCATCCCCTATCGTTACCGTAATATCATGATTATAGCGAGGGCGTTCGTTCTGCAAATCCCGAGTGTATTTACACCTGCGAGTAATTGTCGAATGTGGTATATCGCAATAATTGTAGATATATACATGGATAGTCATGCAAAAAGGTAAACCGCCTGTATATGTCATGTGGACATACTTTACATTTCTTATATCTAGTATTAAGCAAAATAAGGGGAGTCATTGACACCATTTTGCTACGGTATTTGCACTGTTTTTGCAATATTGTCTATGTATTCCCCTACTGAGGCCATTGCATCTTGTTTGTCTGACCAATAGAATGGATTACGAAACAGGCAGTCGTGTGAAAGCCAGCTGAATCTGCACAAAGTCTAAGACTTTGTAGCAGAAACAGATGAAAGCCAACAGATAGACACCAACACTCTTAACTTTAGCAAGGTGTTAGACAAAGTTCCACATAACGGCTTGAGCAAGTCAAGCTCAGGGGCTAACCAGACCACGTCAAAGGCAAGTTTTCCAGGATTGCCCCAGCTGTATCCAAAGTCCCTCGAGGTGGCATGCTCAGACCTTTGTTGTTCTGCCCATACATAAATGACCTATTACAGAAAGTCAGTCCCATTTTGATGTGACTGTAAAAAGGCAAAACGCAGCCTGGTGTTTCTTTGGAAGGTAGATAACCAGCTGGTCTGAAGATGTTAAAATATGATGGTAGAGACCATGATTAGACTTATCCTGGATTATCCCACGTCACTATTGGACCCACATATTATATCCAGAAGGTGCAACGGCGAGCAACTCGATTTGTCAGTGGTGACTACCACACAACCAGCATTACCTCCCGAATGATGCAACATCTTTGCCGACAAACTTACCAGCATTGACATCAAGATGCTGGGCATGACCTATCTCTGGACCAAGTGGATATTCATGGTTGCAGTTTCTCCGACCCGCAAGCAGCGAACAGTAGACCCCATGGGGTATATGGTACGACATCTGTCAGCCCCCTCCCACCTTCATCGCCACTGGAATCAGACTTAAGGACCAACTTACAATGAGAATTGTCAAATCAGGGATCCTTCAGGGCTTCAAGAGGGATCGTGCAAGTCTTCCCTAAACTACGTAAAACTGTTTTTCAAAGTTTTAATTTCTTCTGTTGTAAGAAAAAGGTGACGTGTATCTTGCATCACTGGTGAGTCCAAATGATATTGACTTAGAGGCAAGGGCTGCTGTCCTGGCCGCAGGTAGGGGTAGAGGCGTGTGTGGTTTTGTGAGTGTGTGTGTGGGGGGGGGCGTTGTTTTTTCTTCGGTTTCTGCACTTTTATTCATCCCCCCTGTCTCTCCCTCGCTTATCCTCTTCTACCTCTTTTTGTCCTTTCTCTGGGAGATGACACAAAATGACCCACCAGGGTTAACGCGTAGTTAAACCCAAAACAATTGTTTGAGATTCACTTCCGCCTTCACTTCTGACCGTTCCAAGGCGGCTCTTCTGTGGCGATTTATTTATGTTGTTGTTTGTTACTTACTGTGTGTATCACTTGTGTCTTTTAATTTTGGAGAAATCTTCCACTGACCGTTCCAAGGCGGCTCTTCTGTGGCGATTTATTTATGTTGTTGTTTGTTACTTACTGTGTGTATCACTTGTGTCTTTTAATTTTGGAGAAATCTTCCACTGACCGTTCCAAGGCGGCTCTTCTGTGGCGATTTATTTATGTTGTTGTTTGTTACTTACTGTGTGTATCACTTGTGTCTTTTAATTTTGGATGGCCATATGGCCATTTTGTGGGAAAGTAACTGTCCATATGGCCTTCCTTTGTTTAGGTTTCCATTATGGTCTGGTCGCTTAATGTTTGTATTTCTTTCCCTTTGGTGTCTTTTATGGATGGAGTAAGTTAATTGTATCAATTCCTGATCTTTGTTTTACTTCTACTTTGCACATAGTTTTAGTATGACAATGCTCCGGTTTTGGTCCTGTGTGCACTTCTTGGGAAGGATTAAAATTTGATAGGGTGACTCAAAGTTAGTTTGCAGCATGGACACTTTGCTGATATCGGTGAAGCTGGAAGTTATTGGCACACATCCTTTGTTTATTGGTGCATACTATAGGCCAAACGAGGATGACCAGGCTAGTTTGATGGAACTGCAGAAGTCAGTTGAAAGCGTCCGTAAAATAGCAAATGGTAACATCTGGCTGCTTGGGAACTTAAACTTCCCAAAGTTCACATGGCCTGAAAATCAACCTGCCATGAGTCCTGACTGCAGTCACAAGCAAATATCCAACCTGTTTTGTGACTTCATAAACGATTTTAGTTTTTCGAAAATGGTAAAGGAACCAACAAGATATAACAATATTTCTAACGACCAACCCCACCTTAGTAAAAAGTGTAACTTGCCTCCCTGGTCTAAGTGACCATGACAGGGTCATCGCTGAGTGTGCCTTGAAACCAACACTCCAAAAACAGAAGCCCCGTAAGGTTCAGCTACTTCAAAAAGCTGACTGGCCACGTTTGAAATCACTCCTTTCTGTTTACCAGACACAATTTACTGCAGATCACCATGGCAAATCCGTAGATGACTTGTGTCAGATTTCACTTCTGCACTAGAAAGATATACATCTGATTGCATCCCCACTAAAATGATCAGATGGAAATCTTCTCTACTCTGAATCACCCAAGAAATCAGAAGGCTGATCAGAAAACATGATCAACTTTATAGACAATTCAGAAAAACTAGAGACCAGACAAACGCTCTCATTTTTTATCCATGAGAAAACTGGTTAAATGTAAGACTTAGCTGGCCTACACATCTTACCTTGAAGGTCTCCTTGGATTAGACGAAAATGACCCTTCCCCCATCCTGTGACAGCAAGAAGCTGTTCTCCTTGCTCAAAAACTCTCGACAAGACCCGGTTGGCTCCCCCCACTTAAGCATGACAACAAACTGATCACTGAACCCCTCTAAAAGTCTAATGTTCATAATAACCAGTTCCAATCAGTATTCACCCCTAAGGAACTACTCTCCCTGTCTAGGCTTAGCAAAATGAAAATCCAGGACATGGTTGATGAAGGATCACTGAATCCAGATTCTATACCTGCTGGAGTCCTTAGCCCCACCCCACCTATGGATGATTTTAATATATCGGTGGAAGGCATCACAAAACTCTTAAAAAAGCTCAAACCCGGTAAAGCAGCTGGTCCGGACAAACTGAAACCCCTTTTGCTGAAGGAGCTTGTAGACGAGATAGCACCAATAATACAAATATTATTTGAGCGATCTCTTCAGACAGGCAAGCTTCCAGCAGATTGGTGTCATGCTTTTGTCACACCGATCTTCAAAAAGGAGGACAAATCATCGGCTGCAAACTACAGACCGATCTCCCTCACATGCATACTGTGTAAGGTCCTCGAACATATCATGGCATCTCAGCTGGTTGAGCTCATGAATTCACATGATCTACTGTATGATCTACAGCATGGATACAGAGAAAAGCGATCATGTGAAACAACTCACCATGTTGATCGAGAAGCTTGCCCGGAATGCAAGTGTGGGTAAGCAAACTGACCTGGTACTGCTGGATTTTTCGAAGGCATTTGACAAAGTAAATCATGTCAAACTCCTTTGGAAGCTCCATCAGTACGAGATCAGAGAAAAAGCACTCAGCTGGATAAGGGCCTTCTTTGGTAACCGGTCGCAGTCAGTTGTCTTGGATGGTGAGGAGTCAGACTCGGTTCCAGTAACATCAGGAGTACCTCAGGGCTCAGTACTGGGACATATTCTGTTCCTCATCTACATAAATGACCTCCCAGACATTGTCACATCCAAAGCCCGACTTTTCGCGGATGACACGGCCGTTTACCTTACTGTTGAAGGTCCAAATGATGGCAGAGTGCTACAAAATGATCTCGACAACCTGGCTATGTGGGAGTCCAGATGGGACATGGAGCTTAACCCTTCCAAGTGCAAAGTGGTGAGGGTTACAACCTCCAGGAGACCAATCAATACTTTGTACCACTTACATGGCCAGGTCCTGGAGGCTGTGAGGTGTGCTAGGTACTTGGGGGTTGATATTTCGTCGTCCCTATCTTGGAATTCCCACATAGACAGAATTACAGGGAGCGAAAATCGCACATTGGGCTTCTTGAAACGAAACATTAAGACCAAACTTCCCAAAGTGAGGGAGACTGCCTACAACATGCTGGTCTGGCCAAAATCGAATACGCTTCCCAGATATGGGATCCCAACACTAAGACAAAACAGCTCAAACCGAAAAAATAACAGCGCCGAGCCGCTAGATGGACTACTAACAATTATGATTCTAGTTCCAGTGTTACAACGATGCTTGAAGGCCTAGGCTGGCGGACCCTCCAACAAAGAAGGTCAGACGCTCGCCTATGTATATTCTACCAGATTGTCTACGGGCTAGTGGCAATACCCATGCCAGACTACATACAACTTAAGACTTCAATTTCTAAAAATTGCCACTCAATGACCTTCCGCCAGGTCCACACTTACAAGAATTTTTACAAATACTCTTTCTTTTCCCTGGCTGTTGTCCAATGGAATGCTCTCCCAGAATCAGTTGTATGTTTGACAACCCTTGAGGCTTTAAAGGGTGAAGTTGGTAAACTGCACCACCCCGCCCCTAGTTCCCGAAAGTGATGTTTTTAATTTTGATTTTAACTTCTCCACCTCACCAACTGTTTTTAAACACTATCACCTTTTATACTCTAACTATCCCAACTTAACTTTTGTCTATTTTTTCCTTCTTATTTCAGCACGACAGCGCACAACTACCTTGAATGCCCGCGAGGGTGTGAGACAGTATATAAAGAAAGAAAAAGAAAGAAAAGAAAGAATGTATATTGAAGCACTAGCAAATTGCTATGGAATTTGGAAGCTATCATCACTTTGTAAATCTTGGGAAGGTA
Source organism: Lucinisca nassula (assembly GCA_963580285.1). Taxonomy (NCBI): domain Eukaryota; kingdom Metazoa; phylum Mollusca; class Bivalvia; order Lucinida; family Lucinidae; genus Lucinisca; species Lucinisca nassula. Next base: position 2,046,376 of record OY757017.1, read on the forward strand.
GAAATCCAACAGGTAGCCAGATAGCTCATTGTGTCTCTTAATATTCCCAGGGCTTTAATTTTTTACTCCTGGGTAAAAAATTGTGTAAAGTTTTAATTTCTTGGCCAGACGAGAAGCGCTTTCCACCCTACCGAGAAGCTCCGGTAAATGCTTCGGTAAATGCTCCGGTAACTCGTTGTTCCAAGCGCGGTGCTTGGTTTTACCTGCTAAACTTTTCGGCTCAGTGCGGTACGTTTCAGTTCATATAAAACCGTGACGAAGTTTCGAAACTTTCCCGCGATCAAACTTCAGCGTTGATGGAACGGTCTTCTAAAAGAGCTTTTTTAAAATTATTTCGACGCTTTTTGTGTTTCTGTTGTAATGGGACTTGACGCCTTTTGGTTTTGAGAGGCAATTTTTGGATGTGAATACAATTCTCATGAACTCTGTTAAGATGGCGGATTATCGCGAGAAAATGAACGAGATTCCAGGCGAGATTTGGCTGCCTAAGTATGTTGTTCCAGCCTCTCTACAGTAAAGCAAACACTTCGTGTGTTTGCTATAAACGTACATTACGTACTTTTAAACGAAACAATACTAGACTGAAGAGACTGTTAATCATATCATTAAATCATGGACGCCACCCTATGCTTTCTTTTCATGTGCGCAGTGATATAGCAGATTCTTCTTTGTTGTGCTCAAACAGCCAGCGTTGGTAACGTGCGAGCATTGCTTCCGGTATCTTGCGCTGCAGCTTGTTGTATAACGACCCATCTCCAAGCTCATGATGGTGCCCAGCCTCTTGTAGATTGATCATTGCGATATCGAGCAGATCTGCAAACTCCTCGATATCCATTGCATTGCCCGTTCTGATCTGGCGAAACTGCTCCAGCTCTTCTAAGTAAATAGCTATCTGTCTACGTCTTCCCCCGAACTTCCGCTCCAGTCGATCTTTGGCGGCTTCATAAGCTGTAGCAGAATGCCCTAAACTGTCAATCACTTTCAGGGCTTCCCCAGACAAGTATTGGCGCAGTTGCAGAAGTTTATACTCGCCCGTTGCTGGTGCACTGTCTATACAGGCGAGAAACGCAGCCTTCCAGCTCTGGTATTTGCTCTTTTCTCCATTGAAAAGTAGAAGTAAAACAAAGATCAGGAATTGATACAATTAACTTACTCCATCCATAAAAGACACCAAAGGGAAAGAAACACAAACACCAAGCGACCAGACCATAATGGAAACCTACACAAAGGAAGGCCATATGGACAGTTACTTTCCCACAAACCCGTCTTAATTTTACGTCCCCTCTACACCTAATATCATATAGAGACGGAACCACGGTTTTCTAACCACAGCTAGTCAAAAGTGATGGATCAATCAAGTGACCCGGCGTTTATTAATTACATTCTACAAAAGGGGTCTAAAAGCCTAAATGAATCCAGAATGAGCGGGTGTCCAAACTTTACGTCTCACCAACATCTAGGGTCAGAATGATACAGGGCCTCACTTAGAAAGACTCGTTCTACTACTGGAGGAGCCTGGGATCAATCCTGTGACCTCTAGCTGGCAAAGCTAGTAGCCTAATCACTACAGGCCTCAACAGTGAATTCAGAATAGGCTTCAGAAAGTTGGGGTATACTAGAAGTAAACCCCTCCAAAACCTACAAGCATGTTCATACAAAAATAATACTAAACATAGATTAACATACCTTTCAATATACTTTCACTTTCCCGTCTCAATGTTGTGGGTATTCGTTACCACTTGACCTGCTGCTTAAGACTGATCGTTTTTTCAGGGTTTTTATATCTATGAATACTACCGGAAAATCATGCATACTCATATTAGCTTGCTAAAATCGTGGCGAGGTGGAGATACCGTCCACAATTGAAGCTAGATAGCAAAAATCGAGTAGATAATGGATTTGCGTTCAAATAGTATATTTCCCATAGGGAAAATTGATGAAACGACCCTATAAATCAATGCCATGACTCCTGTCAAAACGAACACCCACACAACACGTGACGGGAATGAAAATCATATATGGCACAATTTGGCGGTTGGCGATTTTTAGGCAAGTTTTATAGAACTCAGCCTTATAAAGGCCCCCTGTATTGTAAAAACAGATCTCCACAAACCACTCATGCATACATCGTATGATATGTGCATGACTTGTGCATGGAGCAGCACATTTTGTCTACCATATTTCACCTAAAATATTTCACTCGCACCGCCCTACCATATACCTACTGTCATAGGGTGTTTTTAATGTCATAGTGTAGGTTTTTATCCAAATCGTAGGTCGTTGTCTTGTTCCGATTCGGATCCGCGTCTAGGTTTGCGGTTCGGCAAAAACACGACGATTATGCGGATAGTATGAGTGAAAGAATGAATGTGATTGGCTAATCTAATGAATTTCCTGCACTGACGTCACTCCTAACGAAAATTTAGTTTTTCTCTTTGTTTGAGTTGTGCTGTTTCTCACATACAGCCACAATTTGCTGTCTTTTATAACCATTTATTGGTTATACAATCTAACATGTCTATAGATTTCATCTGGTGATGCCTTTTTGACCAGGTAAGAATTGTGAGAGGCAATTTTACTGTTCATTTGTGTTTTCGACCTTTCTGTTACCTGTCGAAATAATGTTCGCCCTCAGAGCTTGCCTGATCTGGAGGGATTCTATAATTATCTGTGCTTTAGATAATTTATCATGCATATTCTTGCATCCTCTAAAGCTCAATTTATTGCTACATGCATACACTTACCTGTATTTACCTTCAAGGAAATATAAACAGATAAATACTGAGCTACAGTACATGTGCATACGTGAAGTCCGGTCTGCCAAGTATAAGTTCTGCAAATGTCACCGACATAATTCTTTACTTTCTTCTAAAGTAAAATGTTTTATTTGTCGTACGTCGTATATGTATGTCTTCGTGTCTATGTCGTAATTGTTGTTACATGTTCGTCCTTGTTGTTGTTGTAGGCACCCTTTTTCTCAACCCAATAAAGATTGATTTGTCTACGGGCTGAGTCATCAATTTAATCATCTAAACTCCCGATACGACAATGGCGCCAAACGTATAAAAGACCCACATCACAGGGTGTTCTGGCCGGCCACACCAGATCTTCAGCAAGACATTATATTTGGTATATGGAGATTTATTCTATTTAAACCACAAATTATGGCCATTAAAGTGTCAAGCTAGCTTGTTTTCAACACTACGTAGTGAAATATATATTGTGTTCTGGAAAGATGGTTCCAGGGAATAAGAACCTAGTGATGACCTCCTATTTCCAGTGTGCTTTCTTTGTATGAACACTAGCTCTATTCTAGTGCGATGGAGAAAATTCATATTTCTCAGACATTAACTGATTCATTTTGCAGTCTATTTTGACGGCCGGACATTTAAATTTATTTATATTGTTACAGTATTTAGATAGCCCCGGGGCAGTATCAGTGTTTATGCACACAAACTTTTTGTCTCCATAAACAAAGATACATTTTTTTTTTGCAATATCTCTATATACAGACAATACAGTATGGTACCATATTCTATCTATCTATCTGTTTTCTTTGGACTGAGTCAGTCATAGTGAAACATTGCAGTGGTTCTATTGTTTGTGCATATTGATATATATATGTATTTAATGTGTCATTTCTTTAGGTATTTGTCAGCACTTGCCGCCATAGCATGTCACATTAAATTGCACATTCACTAACTAATGTTTCAAATTGCAGATCTCTCATGAATGAATGAAGATGGCTGTATGTGGAATCTTTAAGATTTTAATTCTTAAGCTTACCTGTGATGTATTGTGCAATATGATTTCTGCGGTGGTAATTGGGTTATTTGCTTTGTAGGTTGGTCCTATTCTATCCTGCCCAGTTTATATATAAACAGTCCTTATCATAATGAAAGCCGAAAACCATCGCGGCCGTTGAAGCTTGAAAGGTAGGATTGTTTTTTTTTTCTCTATTTATTTGTAGTTTAAATTAGTTTTCCATCATATTCTATTTATGTCTAGTAAAGATAAAAAGTATATCAATAGGCCCATTAAATTCAATGGATCTTTAGCCAAACAGCCTCTTTTGTTGTCTGACAGTAAAGCCAAGTATATTCTGGACTATAAATACTTTATTGAAGATCATGGTTATTTTATAGATTTTCAGTACAGAGGTGGTGCCAGATTTTTAGACTTGTATTTTTGGCTACAGAAAAATTTACATTTCAAAGTTCAGCAATATGGCAACTTAGTTTTATATATTTGGTTAGGCACATGTGATTTGACAGAGAAAAAGTCAGTTTTTGAAAAATATGGTTCTAGACATAAAAAGATCACATATGTAGATTTGAGACATAAAAATGATGAATTTGCAGTTGCTTATGTCAGACAACAAATAGACAAATTTTGCCAATATGTTTCTAAATTCCCATCTGTTCAAATTGTATTTTTAGAAATTCCCTGTTATAGTATTGAACAGTATAATAGACATCTAAAAGCCCCAAATCCAGAAAGTTTTCATGAAAAAGATTTAATTTTGACTGAAGGAATTGGAATCATCAATGATTACATCAGAGAAGTAAACAGGGTATCTGGATTTAACACACCAAGGTTTAAAAGAGACCTTATTAAATATAGAAAGTCTGAGGGTGAAAATCAAAGAAAGAGCTTAGATTTTACAGGATATAAAGATGGAATCCACCCTGATAGATGGTTAGCAGGCATTTGGATGAAAAAAATTGTAACCCATATGTTGCATACCTGTAGATAATTTGCCTGCACTTGAATTGATTGTAATGCATGCTTGGTGTTGACTTAGGTAGGGCACTCTCCCAATCAGGTCATTAAAACACAGTCTGTATTGCTCTGAGTTCTTGTGTAGCATTTTGTTTGCCTTTTCGATATTTATTCAGTGCCTGTTTTTTTCATTTATCTTCTCAGAAAAGAACACTTTGTTCTTAACTAACTCTGTATTACAGTAATTATTTCCCCTTATTACTAGACTTTTGACTTGGTGTGTTGACTCCTGATATATATATATATATATATATATATATATATATATATATATATATATATATATATATATATATATATATATATATATATATATATATATATTAATTGCTGTGTTATTCTTAACAATCATGTCGGACAAAGATGACATGAGAGAGCAGGAGTTTAATGATGAAATGGAGGAGGCTATCAGAAAAGTGGAAGAAAACCCACAATATAAGATATTGACAAGGGAGGAATATGATATTTTAATGAGGGGGGCTATCCCCAAAACAAGCACTCCCCGGGTATCCCTACGCCCAGATCCCCCAAGACCGGTGTTAAACCCTAGAACACCTGGTGTTACACCGAGATCAAGATTACAGTTCTTGATGCACAGTTCTGGGGCACAAGCCGCACAGCAATCATTTACTGTCCCTGCTTATAATCCCCACAAACTACCCTTTTTCAGTGGGTCTGATGAGCCCGCTAAGGGGGAAACTAGTTATGAGGTGTGGAATTATGAAGTCAAATGTCTTCAAAATTCTGAATACCTTCCAGAGCATGTGCTCTTACACTCTATACGCAGCTCCTTACGAGGTGCTGCTAGAGATTTATTAATACCTCTTGGGGAAAATGCTTCTGTGGAGGAAATATTAGAAAAACTGGATGGTTTCTATGGAAACGTTAGTTCCGCAGAAACGATCATCCAGTCTTTTTACAATGACTTCCAGAAGGAAAATGAGTCAATTGCTGCCTTCGGATCTCGCCTTGAGCAAACTTTATCAAGGGCTATTCGTTATGGCCACATGGAATTAGCAGCCAAAGACTCCATGCTTAGGAGCAAATTTTGGACTGGCTTAAGGTCCCAGCAATTGCGAAATTCTACGCGGTATCTATATGATACCCAAAAGGATTTCCCATCACTTTTGCGGGAAATTAGGAAAGTTGAACAAGAAGAATCTTGTTCAGCTAGGCCAGTTCCTACTAGTAAACAGAAAGTGGCACAGCAACATATAAGTCAGGTACCAACAGATCAACCCGATAAAACTGAACAAATTCAGAAGCAAATATCTGAATTGGTTCAGATGATGAAATCTATGGAAAAAAGGCTGGATTCACAGCAGCAAGCTCTTGCAGCAGCCAGCAATCAGCCTTCATTCCAGCAAGATTTTACTCCAAATCAGCGTGGTCGAGGCCATAGAGGTCAGTGGACCGGAAGTTTTAGTCGCGGAAATTCTGGTTATGGAAATTTCGACAGGAATTTTCAAAATTTCCGTGGCAGTTTTAGAGGTGGTCGCTCCAGAGGCGTTGGCCGAGGTGGTGCTAGCGGCCGTGGTACCAACCGAGGTAATAACTCCAATGTGGGTGATCAGTCTTTAAACTAGCATCTTCCTCTGTTGTTGGGCAAACAGAGGAAGTACAGTCCCCTAATTCCAGCAGCCCAAATTACACAGAAAGTAGTGAGAAGCCTGTGTTACAGAAAATGGTTGGTCCAGCCAACGTTGGTAGGATTGTAATTTGTGGCACAGAAACTACTGGATTGATTGATTCTGGATCAATGGTTTCGTCCATTTCAGAATCTTTTTATAAATCAATGGATCCAGTACCAGAATTAGGGGATACTAAAGACTTCGGCTTAGACTTAGCTGTTTATGGTGCCAATGGTAGCCGGTTAGCTTATTCAGGTTACATAGTAGCCGATGTTTCAGTGCCCAGTTTAGGACCCATTAAATATGGTGTTCCCATACTTGTTGTAAAAGATACTGAATACAACAAGTCTGTTCCAGCAATAATAGGAACAAACATCATACGAGAGTATATGGAACATTGTTCCAATACTGATACACCTGTGGAGTGGAAAACCGCTCTAGACAGTGTTAGTGATAGTGCTATACCTGTCAAGTCTACTAATAATTTTAGTATCAGGATAGGTCCTGGAGAGGTTAAAACCTTAAATGGTATTGCACGAAAAACAGGTGATATCAATACGGCAGTAACAGAGCATATCAATAGTTCATTGTCAGGTGATTTGACAATATGCCCTCGTGTTGTTTCTTTAAAATCTCCCGGTACGACTGTTAGAGTGCCTGTTAGAGTGTGCAATTTGTCAGCACATTTTATAGAGATACCTCCAAAATCTCTATTATGTTCACTGAATCAAGTCAGTGTAGTTGATTCCTGGACACCTGATCTGTCACAGAAACAGGAACAGAAGTCCACATCAACAGAAGATTTGGATGTTCAGATCGATACAGATAATCTGACACCGGATCAGCTTACTGAAGCTAAGCTGTTTTACATAAGTGGTCAGATATATTTTCGAAGGGCCCTACTGACCTCGGTAAAACAGATTTAGTTAAGCATACTATAAAGCTGACAGATGAAACGCCCTTTAAAGAGCCTTATAGGAGAATACCTCCTGGTTTATTTGAAGAGGTACGCATGCACCACAAAGAGATGCTTGATGCAGTAGCAATAAGGGAGTCAGAAAGTCCTTATTCCTCAAACGTTGTCCTTGTTAGAAAAAAGGACGGAAGTTTGAGATTTTGTATAGACTTCCGTAAACTCAACAATCGTACCATCCGTGATTCATATAGCCTGCCACGTATCGATGATACGATTGACACCTTAATGGGTGCTAAATACTTTACGAAGTTAGATCTTCGGAGTGGTTATTGGCAGGTGGAGATGGAAGAAGCCGATAAGCCCAAAACAGCTTTCACTGTTGGCAATCTAGGCTTTTTCGAATGTAATCGGATGGCCTTTGGATTGACAAACGCTCCGGCAACATTTCAGCGTTTAATGGAGCGCTGTATGGGCGAATTAAACCTGAAGGAGTGTCTGATCTTTCTAGATGACATACTTGTGTATTCTCAAAATTTTGAGGAACATCTAGAGAGATTGGAAGCTGTCTTCAGTAGGCTTAGACAACATGGTCTTAAATTAAAACCAAGTAAATGTGAATTTTTTAAGACCAAAGTCAAATACTTGGGACATGTCAGTGAATCTGGTGTTGAGACAGACCCAGATAAAATCAGTGCTTTAGCCACTTGGCCAGAGCCTGACAATGGTAAAGCTCTGAGATCATTCTTGGGCTTTACCGGTTACTATCGGCGTTTCATAAAAGATTATGCTAAAATTGTCAAGCCACTAAATGATCTGTTGGTAGGCCACTCAACACATGACTCTATTTCGAAGAAAAATAGGAAGAAAAAGTTTGCATCATGGCAATGGGGTGAAGCCCAAGTACTTGCTTTTAACACATTAAAGGAGAAATTATCTTCTCCACCTGTTTTAGCATATGCTGATTTCAGCAAACCTTTCATTTTGCGCACCGATGCTTCATCGGAAGGTCTTGGTGCGGTTTTGTATCAAGTCCAAGATGGCCATAAAAAGGTTATCGCATATGCTAGTAGGGGATTAAGAAATAGTGAGAAACATTACCCTGCTCACAAATTAGAATTTCTGTGTTTGAAATGGTCAGTGACTGACAAGTTTCATGATTACCTATATGGTAATCAGTTTGAAGTCATCACTGACAATAATCCCCTCACCTATGTACTTACATCTGCTAAGTTGGATGCTACAGGTCATAGGTGGTTAGCCGCATTGAGCAGTTTTAATTTTAAACTATCTTATAGGAGTGGTAAATCTAACGGAGATGCCGATGGTCTCTCAAGAAGACCACAGGAAACAACCCAAATGTTTCCAGAGGTTGTGAAAGCAATTTCACAATCATACATAGTGTCACGAAACTCGTGCCCCTATGTTGAGAATTTGGTCATCACCGACCATTCTCAAATTGTTGATTCCAACGAATCTATCCCCAGTCCTGCCGCAGAGTCAACAGAGTTAAAATCTGTTGATTGGGCTTCAGAGCAGTCAAAAGATATAACTCTTAATAGGGTTATATATCTGCTCAAAAACGGATATAATCCTCAAAATACTTGTTTGAAAAATGAGGATTTAGCAGTCTCAAAATACATGAAGGATTGGAAGAAACTATCTTTTAAAAAAGATATACTGCACAAAACCGTCATTATTGATGGTCAACAAGTTTTACAGTTAGTTCTTCCAATGCATTTCAGGAGCACCGTTCTAAAGCTTCTCCATGATGACTCTGGACATCAAGGACGAGATAGGACTATGTCCTTGGTCCGGTCTCGGTTCTTTTGGCCAGGTATGGAGTCAGATGTGGAGAAGAAGGTAAAGACTTGCTCCAGATGTATTTTGAGGAAGTCAAATCCTGGCCCTAGTGCTGAACTAGTTAATATAATTAGCACTCAGCCCATGGAACTGGTGTGCATAGACTTTCTGACGTTGGAGAGGTCAAAGGGCGGATTTGAAAAGGTTCTGGTAATAACAGACCACTTTACCAGATACGCCCAGGCTTTTCCAACCAGGAATGAATTGGCTAAAACTACAGCCAAAGTTCTTTTTGAGAACTTTATTGTGCACTACGGCTTCCCTGGTCGACTTCACAGTGACCAGGGAAGGAATTTCGAAAGTAGTGTCATCAAGGAGTTGTGTAGTTTAGCTTGTGTTGGGAAGTCAAGGACTACCCCCTACCACCCTATGGGGAATGGGATGGTTGAACGTTTCAACCAAACACTTCTCAACATGCTAGGCACACTAGAACACCATAAAAAGGAGGACTGGAAAAGTTATGTTGCTCCGTTAGTTCATTCCTACAATGCTACCAAGCATCCCAGTACGGGCTACTCCCCATATTTTCTGATGTTTGGAAGGCATCCAAGATTGGCAATTGATGCCTATTTAGGGATTACTTCGCCCGAGGAGAGTGCGATTAGGGTGTTTTTAATGTCATAGTGTAGGTTTTTATCCAAATCGTAGGTCGTTGTCTTGTTCCGATTCGGATCCGCGTCTAGGTTTGCGGTTCGGCAAAAACACGACGATTATGCGGATAGTATGAGTGGGAGAATGAATGTGATTGGCTAATCTAATGAATTTCCTGCACTGACGTCACTCCTAACGAAAATTTAGTTTTTCTCTTTGTTTGAGTTGTGCTGTTTCTCACATACAGCCACAATTTGCTGTCTTTTATAACCATTTATTGGTTATACAATCTAACATGTCTATAGATTTCATCTGGTGATGCCTTTTTGACCAGGTAAGAATTGTGAGAGGCAATTTTACTGTTCATTTGTGTTTTCGACCTTTCTGTTACCTGTCGAAATAATGTTCGCCCTCAGAGCTTGCCTGATCTGGAGGGATTCTATAATTATCTGTGCTTTAGATAATTTATCATGCATATTCTTGCATCCTCTAAAGCTCAATTTATTGTTACATGCATACACTTACCTGTATTTACCTTCAAGGAAATATAAACAGATAAATACTGAGCTACAGTACATGTGCATACGTGAAGTCCGGTCTGCCAAGTATAAGTTCTGCAAATGTCACCGACATAATTCTTTACTTTCTTCTAAAGTAAAATGTTTTATTTGTCGTACGTCGTATATGTATGTCTTCGTGTCTATGTCGTAATTGTTGTTACATGTTCGTCCTTGTTGTTGTTGTAGGCACCCTTTTTCTCAACCCAATAAAGAATGATTTGTCTACCGGCTGAGTCATCAATTTAATCATCTAAACTCCCGATACGACATAAAATAATATAGATGTGCATAAGCACCAGAGAGGTTTCCTATTCCATCTCGTAACAACCACTTTACAATTAATGTGAACCCAGTCACAGCATCTATCAGATGTTGAAGTTACTCCAACCTACTACACTTATATATTTTTAGGAATTCACCATGGCTCGAAGTCTTGTTCAGGCAGCTCTTCTTTTGACTGTTGTATTGGAGCTAATGACAGGTAAGTAGTGATTGACATATCACAAAAAATACGTCCATATAATTCTTAACACTTAACCCCTCTTTTACAGCGGTAAACTTGACTTTTCTTGTTTTTGCTCTAAATATATATTGTGGGTTCACGCTAGAATCTCCTCAATGAGGTGTTTATAACGAGTATCCACAATCTATATTTTGAGCATAAACACCTTAGTGAGAAGGTTTGAACGAGCTCCCACAACTTATGTTTGAAGTATAAATAAGAAAAAATATCACACCCTTTCACACACTCTAGAACACCAAAATGACAAGATATGAAAGAATGCACTGTCCACAAACTATGTTTGGAATATAAATAAGAAAAATATCACACCCTTTCACACACTCTAGAACACCAAAATAAAAAGACAAGAAAGAATGCACTATGTCGAAAAACTATGTTTTGAGTATAAATAGGAAAAAATATCACACCCTTTTACACACTCTAGAACACAAAAAATCAAACAACCACAGAGATGAAACAATGAGAACTCGATAGCAAGAAACAACAGAAATGCTGGAGCAAAAGAAATCCAACAGGCTGCCTTCGCCTCCTAGCACCGGCTTAAGCGATATTCGATTTTCAAAGTAACAAGAATTTGCTCAATGATCCCAAAGCAAAAGAAAATATAATCTGCACTATGATGAAGCACAGGGACACACACGGCACTTAACACCTGCTGCAGTGAGGTAAAATAAACAGCTGAAGGCGTCCAACTGCTAACGTATTACTTCCGACGTCATTCATGACTTCGTGCACTTTAACATCCTGACGTCCATTTTTGCATGGTTATGAGCTAAAAGTCGGAAGTAAAACGTGAGATGTAGGAAGTGACGAGGTCAGAAGTCCCGCTAGGGCTTCTACATGTATGAGAACTAATTACCACCAGGACAGACAAACATTGTATAATTTTGACACTGATGGTTCCGAGTAAACAATATGCATACCGAATCAACCCACAGCAACTTCAAAGTAGAAAATCGGTAAATGCTGCTGAACAATGATTGGACTAAAGTCATACTGTACCATGACCTGACGGGACATATCTGTGCTGACTGCTAGTCAGACGGATTAAATGATTTGATGATGGTGGTGGTGATTATGGTGATGGTGATGATGATAAAAATGTTGAAGGTTCACTAAAATCTTTAAATGATATCTGCTTATAGTTGATTTGATGCTTAAGATGTTCAATGCATTTAATTGTTTTGCAGGTGAAGTTCTGGCAGAAAAAGGTACGTAGTTGTTTTATTTTGTATGACTTTTCCTGAACAGATCAGTTCTTGCTTTGTCTTTGGCTGCTTTACGTCCCAGTTAACATATACTGAAAACATGAACTTAGGCACAGCCTAAATTCCGACATAAGCATTGTTATCTATGTAGTATGACTATCTGTCGCTGTTTCAGAACGTTTCCATCCTACGGAGGTATCGGTAAATGCTCCTGTAATTCGTTGGCCTACGTGTTGCTGGCTTTAACCGGCAATACTTTTTAAACATCACGCAGCCAAGTCCATGAACAAAATACCCCTAAACCCCACTTTATATAGAGCAAACTGGAGTTTAAGGGGCTCTACATTATTTTTCTTATTTTTGTTCCAAGACAGGCGGTTCTAACTAGAACTCACTACCTAGGTTTGCAGTTTAAGCAAGAAAAAATATCGCAGATTTTCATAAGACAAGTAGCCATTTTAGAGTTGTGAAAACATGCACTATGTCCCACGGTTGTGTTATCGTAAAGAATGGCTGTTTTTGTTTGTCGCTCACATATCAGAATAAACTTTATTAACGTCAGGATATGGAATTTATATCAAAGCGCCAAAGGCACTGAAATAGCAGACTCTATGAGAAATCGTGACACTCTTTTTATTTATTTAAAGCGTCTTTAACAAAGGTTTCACAATTTAGAAATTTTTTAAAGCGGTTCCGAAACGTAGTATTATGACATGCCATTCGCTGTGTTAGAAATATTTTATCTTAAACTATTTACGATTTCAAAAATAAAAAAATGTCAACTGATAAAAATGAAAGTTTACAAAAGAAATATGTAACGTAAGCAATACAGTCAGGAACCCAGTTCCGGGTCATACCCAATCCCGGATCAACTCGAATTTGATAGATCACCAAGACAATTTGAAAGTTATTCAGCATTAAACTTAATGAAGAGATTTTATGGACCTTTGAAAAATATCGGGATACGGACGTTGGTTGCCAGAGGTACGGCAGTCGATGGTATCGTAGTCTGAATGATACGGCTGTCGACGAAATATGAAAACTATATTTCATGTACTGGTGTTAAATCAATGATTCATTCTATGACTATTACTGAAATCTGCACCACACGGCCTGGGAGCCATGAAGAAAATCCTATGTTTTGTGCTAATTGAAGTCGTAAAAGTCGCCAAGAATAATTCCACCCTTGACTCTCCCATATACAGTTCACTAAACAGACTTGGCCCCCGCCCATCTGGGCTTGAAGAAATAGATGGGCTAGAGGATGCTTCCACGCAGAGCTGGAACCGACCGCACACGAGTACTGGTAAACCCCTTAGTGTATTTAAGTTTGCCCAGGCAAAGCGTTGCGAATTGGACCGTCCATGCTTATAAACATTGTTGGTTTCTTTGGGCGAAAGTCCCACTATATAACGTTAAACATATATCGCAAAAATCTGCCAAATTTATGTTAAAGAAATAGGATTCTAAACATGTGCAAATACTCTTGAAAAATGATGTCGAAAATAACACAGACGCTTGATGTTCAAATGCTAAAACATGTCAAAATTTTAAACATTTCGAATAGATGATCCATTACGGAATTGTATATTAAAGGATACGTCAATGTTAACCTTGATGTTTAGCATTGTGAGTGTTGTGTGTTTGTGTTGGAGGGGGGTGGGGGTGGGGGGGGGGGGGTGGGGGTGGGGGTGGTAGAACACAAAAATTGAAGAGCCTGTGGAGAAAGGAACATTTCGCATAACACGTAGTAAGGCTGCCACGATTAATCGGATAATCGATTAATTGATCGATAGATTCCAGAAATATGATTATCGATACTGATTTTTCGTAATCGATTATTTTCTTAGTAGAATTTACCAGCCAAAGAAATTTCTTAAATAGCTAGATGAGTGGCAAACAGTGCAGACCCTGATGAGACGCCGCGTTCTGCGGCGTCTCATCTGGGTCTACACTGTTTGCTCCGGCCTGTCTGTGCAAATACCTAGAGTTAAGTACAACATATGGTAAGAGTCATATTCAGACAGAAAGCCAGACAGGTAAAATAATGACCAAATCTCCAGTGATTACTAATCGATTATTTATCGATATGGCAAGACCGATAATCGATTATCATTTCAGCACCGATTAGCCAGCCCTAACACGTAGGGTCGCATGCAAACTGCACAAACTATTTGTATAATCTAAACCAGAAGCAAATGCGAGAATTGTGGCCACGTAAAACTCACCCACCCAATGAAATCATTCCATGGCGGTTCTTCTGTTGCGGTTAATTTTTGTTATAGAATGTATTATTCATATCTTTTTTATTTTCTATTTTGGAAAGTCGTTTGGCCATTTTGTGGGGAAGTAACTGCCCTTTTGGCTTCTCGGTTGTGACGTTTTCATTAGGGTTTAGGTATGTCATGCTCGTGTTTCTTTCCCTTCTCTTCTTCTGTGGCTCGTGTTTCTTCTCTTTGGGAGTTGTGGGGGTTATTGTATAGATTCCTGATTATTGCCTTCGCTTTTGTTTTGCTCAGCAGATGTGTAATTTGCAATGCTGTCTCTGGCGGTTGCATGCTTTGAATTTTTTGACGTGATTGCTGTTCGCATATACACTAACTGCTATTTTCCTGCGTCACAGCTCAAATGTTAAACTGATTTCGCAGAGAATAACTGTATGTCAATAACTTGGTAGGTGATAATACTGCAACCCCAGAGACTTCTCCTGATATGTCAATTACCATAAAATGTCAGGCAAAGTGTCACACCCCTAAATAAAAGAGTCCGGAGTCAGGCCTACTGCCGTGCAACTAAAGAGCGAAGCTGTAAAAGGGTCGACAACCAAACACGCGGTCTGTCGCATAACATCAAAGCTTTTACCACTTGTCTTGTATTTAGCAACAATTTTTCTGAACTGACCAGAAAAAATATCACTACCTTATATTCTTCTGAATTTACAAACTAAATCCCCATAAAACTCAGGTTTATCATATGACGTCGCGTCTGAGAGTGTACTAACGCAATGTAATATTTTCGATAATCCATATGCAAATTAGCTAGATATACTACTCAAAGTTTGATAGGGATCACTTTTTTAATGCAAAATAATTTTTGGATGAATTAATCACTTGAATCCAAATTCGATACATAATGATAGAAAACGTATCCTTCACAAAACCTAGTGATTAATTTTGTCAACTGGTACTGCATTCAAGCGTGACAACAGCAACCGTCTTGGCACCCCCAAAATTTGCCGTAACACGAAGGGATTTGGACAACTGATTTTTCACAAATTTCCAAATTTGTTTAGACAAACGTGCCTAATAACGTGCATGGCGTCCACGGGCATCAATTACAGTACAACATCGCCTGCGCATGCTCGTAATCCGGGTCTGTATCCGATTTTGGGGAATCAGCTTTCATTCAGCAACCAATGCATCTTTGAGCTCCTATAAAGTCCTCGGATGCACAGGTCGGACTGCAACAGCAGGCTGTAGCATGTCCCGCGCATGCTCAATCGAATTTAAGTCCGATGACCGAGCAGGCAAGTCCATACGAACGATTGTCTCACGTTCCAGGTAGGAATCAGTAGCGTTGGCAAGGTTGGGACGGGCATTATCGTCCGTCAGAATAAAGTCCGGGCCGACAGCATCTGCATATGGTCTTACAAACTCATCAAGAATATCATTACACTACCTCACTGCCATTAACGTTCCGTTTTCAACGACGTACAAGTCAGTTTTACTGTTCACGCTTATCCCAGCCCAAACCATGACTGACCCCTTTCCATAGCGATCATGCTCTGCCACATTCAAGTCATCGAATCGCTCTTTAGACATTTGCCGCACTAATTGACGTTTATATGTGAAGTCTAGACAGAAATTGGACTCCTCAGTAAACAGTACTGGCGTCAAGTCACGAACCGTCCACCTGACGTGAGTTCTGGTAAAGTCCAACAGGTCTAGCACGTGCTGTCCCGTCAACGGAACACGTACAGCAGGCCTCGTGGCATTAAGTCCGAACTCGTGGAGCCCGTTTCTGACAATTTGTGTAGAAATTCGTACTCCAGTTCCGTTCCTAAGCTCGTTATGCAAACGCGTAGCGTTCAGGAACCTTCGACGTCGAGACTGAATCAACAAGAAACGGCCCTGATGTTGAGTTGTAGCCCATTCTCGACTCCGCCGTGTCTGTGTGAAGGATTTCCATGGGAAAGATGCCGACTCTACATTCGGGAAACCACGCTCTGAGACACATTCAGATTGCCAGCAACACGACGTTGAGAGAGGCCAGATTCCAACATTCTGACGCCACGATTCATGCCTTCGGGGCTCAGACGGTTTCTTAATTGTCCCCTTGGCATGTTAGTGTTTCACAAATCAAATGAAGTCCTTTTTACGCTTGGTAAAGGAACACTGACAAGTTCGATTGGTCTGTTGGAAAGCAGTGCTACGCAAGATTTTGGGGGTTCATGAATTCATTTGCAAAGTGTGAGAAGTGTGCACTTTTATGAGTACTGAACTGCACACGAGTTTCTGCTTAAGATATTTATCAATATACCGAGTACAAATTCTGTCAAGAAATTTTAAATTTTCAGTGCAAAATTTTGTATATAAAAAGTGATCCCTATCAAACTTTGAGTAGTATACGTCCCGTAACGTTACGTCCTTAACGACGTCGTGTTTACTAATGGCAGAATCTTGATATTTTTGTAAACAAAAGTGAATAAAATGCGTCATAAATGTCATATGATCAATAGAATCTTGCATTCCTGCTCATGTATTATTGAATTTTTTAAACTCGTTGAGGAAAATGGATATTATGCTCGGCAAACCCTCGCATTTTATCCCTTTTTCTCAACTCGTTTTATAAATTCAATAATACATGAACAATTGCTCATGTATTTTTGAATTTATTAAACTCGTTGAGGAAAAGGGATAAAATGCGAGGCTTTGCTCATGTATTATTGAATTTATTAGACTCGTTGAGGAAAAGGGATGAAATGCAAGGCAAAACCTCGCATTTTATCCCTTTTTCTTAACTCGTTTAATAAATTCAATAATACATGAACACTCATGTAAGATCCTCTATTTATAAAACCAAATGGATGCATACAACAAGAGGCATTAAGGAGGCCGACCTTTATTTCCGTTGCGCAACGTTCTGCGCATTGCCGTCAATCGGCACTGTAACGACATTCACTTTTTAAGTGGTATTTATAGTTTCTTTTCGACCTCTAAAACGAAGTACATTTTCTACGATTGACTGTATTTTCGGCCCTATTTTCCACCACACATGGGTAAAATACGCCAACAGTTATCATTTCTTGTCACTGTCAAAGCAGACAAAGTGAAAGTAGAAAAATCGAGTTCAGAAACGATCGAATGTGTCGGTCACAATTGAGCCAATAAGGCAGCTCATTTACAATAGCAGAACTGTTCACCTTTTTTATTCGTCTTTTTTTTTCAAAGCTATCTTTTGCTCCTGAAGGCACCTTACCTGGCATTGAAAAGCCCGTCCGAAAGTGTGTCATCTTTCCATAATGGCAGTTACAGTTAAATTTGTAAAGTGTATAGATCTATAAGTATTAGATCAGAATCAGAATAGTTTACTGGTGACACGTCCTTAGTCAATCCCTCAACAGGACAACATGTTGAATGCCATACTATATCTCCTTTAAAGCACAATCCATTTGCTATCCTGTTTGTTTACGCTTACAACACACTAAAATGATAGTTCTTTGGATATACGTATGTACACACGGCCTGTGTGTAAACTTTTAGTTTGTTGTGACGTAATCATATTTATGATGTCACGATAAACAGCCGATAGTTTGAATCAAAGTCCGCATGCTACTGATTTTTTTTTTTTTTTTTGCTGGCTGAGAACTTACTGCCCGTAGAATGAATCATTCTGTCTGCATAGGCCTACTACTAAATTTTATTGTGGTGGAGAACTGCTGGCAGTCTCTCTCTCTCTCTCTCTCTCTCTCTCTCTCTCTCTCTCTCTCTCTCTCTCTCTCTCTCTCTCTCTCTCTCTCTCTCTCTCTCTCACCAGTAAGTCCCTTGGCTTTCTTTCTACTTATATACTGCGATCGGTCACATCTGACTATTAAATACTCGCAGGTGTACATTACATACACACTACTCGCAGGTGTACATTACATACACACCAGGGGCAGTTGTTCGAAACTAACGACGTCGTTAGTTAACGTGTCGTTAAAACTTTGATCATTTGCATATGCAAAAGCTGCTCACAAGTTTTCAGCAAAAATACCAAAATTTTAGATATTGTACTTGCTAGAACACTTATTAATATGACCACTAACGAGCTCGTTAAGCTAACGATGCTTTGAACAACAGGGCTTGAGATGTCATTTCATGTCAATGTCGGGTAAAAGTCCCACAAAATTGGAAGCAACGTCTCCAAAATGACCTTTACAGTGTTGGCGGGGACGTTAAACCTCAAATCAAACAAATTTGAACAACTGGCCCCTGGTATGCAGGATTTATAGGTTATTGACTTTATATTGTGAAATATTCGGCACGAGTTCATATGGCGAAGGACGCACGAGCTTGCGAAGGACGCACGAGCTTGCGAGTGCGTCTCCGCCATATGAACGAGTGCCGAATATTTCACAATATAAAGTCAATAACCTTTTTATTATATACCCAAAATTTCAAATGTCGGCTAGAATTCAGGATTGCCTGGTATGAGTTTCTGAACCAAAAATCAGATTATATATCTTTAAGTGGTTTGAAATGGAAAATAATGAAGGTCGTTATGTGTCTCCCTACACGTTGAAAAACCACGCCCAACGGCGCCAAAGTGAAGACGACGTTAACGTTGATGGATGTGACGTCATTAAAAACATTGACGTTTCCCAACACAGGACGCCATTTTTCCGAAGCGTCGGTTATATTTCTTTCAAAATACTCCTGATTTCTTAGAAGAAAGTATTGAATATCTAAACAGATTGCAGGTAGGTCATATTTGACAGCATAAAATGCGGTTTATGCACTTTGACAGAACCTATATTCGTTTACTTTTACGTTCATTCAGCACGACAAGATGGCTGCCGATTTTTAGTATCGA
The DNA here is from genome assembly GCA_963580285.1 of Lucinisca nassula. NCBI lineage: Eukaryota > Metazoa > Mollusca > Bivalvia > Lucinida > Lucinidae > Lucinisca > Lucinisca nassula. The sequence goes on from OY757017.1 coordinate 2,065,521, forward strand.
AATCGACAAATTTGAAAGTAGTTCCATTGTGAACGTGACTGCTTATCTACGGGTAATATGAACTTGACTACGGGCAATATGGAAAAATATTGACCGGTAACTTCTGTAGAAAACTAGAGCTGTCAGAGGATCTGACTATAGCCCCGCTTCAGCGCTGTCAGACAAGAAAGTTATTTAAGCTGCAGAGAAAACAGTTATGAACAAGAAATAACTGTTGAAAATTTTACATTATCTGGAAAAACTCTAAGAGTTGTGAGCCCTTGTCCCTCATTTCAATGAGCATGATACATTACCAGAATGTCCATGTTTATACTAAATTTCATCTTCCATTTTTCAATGTTCAAAGGGTAATAACTCCTAAAGTAGGCAAATCAGAGTCAGGGTTCCTGCGCTCTGCACATTGTCTCATGGTGCTTTACACTTGTGTGAAGTGTCATGAAAATATCTCAAATGGTTTGTGAGTTATGGAGCCGACACAGTCCAAATTGCCTTTTTAAATGTTCAAAGGACAATAACTCCTAAAGTAGGCAAACCAGAGTTATGGTTCCTGCACTCTGCACATCATCTCAAGGTGCTTTTCATTTATTTGAAGTTTCATGAAAATATCAGAAACGGTTATGGAGCGGACATAGTTAAAATTAAGAAATAGATCAGCTCTAGCTGTGATTTGTTGAGTAATAAATCACAGTTTGGAGGTCAGTTGTAAAGTAGACAAATCACAAGCGCGTAGCGCGCGTGATTTGTCTACTTACAACTGACCGACAAACTGTGATTTATTACTCAACAAATCACAGACAAGAGCTGATCTATTTCGATTCTAACACGCTGAAAATCGGCAATAATGTTGTTGTTTCCTTCAAAATCTCACAACCTTTCGCCATTGTTAGATGAAATCCCGCTAAAATTATCGACTGAAACACATGCATTTATATCCATTTCTTACGTTTTCGATGCGAGAAAATGACGTTACACCGTCTAACGTCAAGGAAATCGACTAGTGACGTCATAAATTGGGAATTTTAATGACGTCACTCGTCACGCTCTTCCGAGCTGAGATTTGTTGCAGAATAAAACACAGTTATTTTCCATTGCCTATATAGGCGCGCTGTGTTAGAATTAAGAAATAGATCAGCTCTAGCTGTGATTTGTTGAGTACTAAATCACAGTTTGGAGGTCAGTTGTAAAGTAGACAAATCACAAGCGCGTAGCGCGCGTGATTTGTCTACTTACAACTGACCGACAAACTGTGATTTATTACTCAACAAATCACAGACAAGAGCTGATCAATTTCGATTCTAACACGCTGAAAATCGGCAATAATGTTGTTGTTTCCTTCAAAATTTCACAACCTTTCGCCATTGTTAGAAGAAATCCCGCTAAAATTATCGACTGAAACACATGCATTTATATCCTTTTCTTACGTTTTCGATGCGAGAAAATGACGTTACGCCGTCTAACGTCAAGGAAATCGACTAGTGACGTCATAAATTGGGAATTTTAATGACGTCACTCGTCACGCTCTTCCGAGCTGAGATTTGTTGCAGAATAAAACACAGTTATTTTCCATTGCCTATATAGGCGCGCTGTGTTAGAATTAAGAAATAGATCAGCTCTATCTGTGATTTGTTGAGTAATAAATCACAGTTTGGAGGTCAGTTGTAAAGTAGACAAATCACGAGCGCGTAGCGCGCGTGATTTGTCTACTTACAACTGACCGACAAACTGTGATTTATTACTCAACAAATCACAAACTTGAGCTGATCTATTTCGATTCTAACACGCTGAAAATCGGCAATAATGTTGTTGTTTCCTTCAAAATCTCACAACCTTTCGCCTTTGTTAGAAGGAATCCCGCTAAAATTGTCGACTGGAACACATGCATTTATATCCTTTTCTAACGTTTTCGATGCGAGAATATGACGTTACACCGTCTAACGTCAAGGAAATCGACTAGTGACGTCATAAATTTGCAGTTTTTAATGACGTCACTCGTCACGCTCTTCCTTGTCGTGATTTGTTGTAGAATAAAACACAGTTATTTTCCATTGCCTATATAGGCGCGCTGTGTTAGAATTGCCATTTTTTAATATTCAAAAGCCTATAACTGAAAAAGTAGACAATCCAGAGTTTGGGTTCCTGCGCTCTGCACACGTAATATGGTGCTTTACATTTGTGTGAAGTTTCATAAAATTATCTCAAACGGTTTTTGAGTTATCGAGCAAAGACGGCTAAAATTGATATTTTTCAATATTCAAAGGGAAATAACTCAAAAATTAGGCAATCCAGAGTTATGGTTCCTGCACTCCGCACACCATCTTATGGTGTTTAATGTTTGTGTGAAGTTTCATGAAAATATGTGAATGGGTTTTAAAGTTATGGAGCGGACACGAAAATTGTTAACAGACACAGACAGACACACAGACAGACACACAGACAGACACACAGAAAATACGAAAACCAGAGTTATGGTTCTTGCGCTCTGCACATTGTCTCATAGTGCTTAACATTTGTGTGAAGTTTCATGAAATTATCACAAACGGTTTTCGAGTTATGAAGCGGACACTGTTAAAATTGCCATTTTTCAATGTTCAAAGGGCAATAACTCCAAAAATAAGCAATGCAGAGTTATGGTTCCTGCGCTCTGCACATCGTCTCATAGTGCTTAACATTTGTGTGAAGTTTCCTAAAAATATCTCAAACGGTTTTCGAGTTATGAAGCGGACACAATTAAAATTGCCATTTTTCAATGTTCAAAGGGCAATAACTCCAAAAGTAGGCAATCCACAGTTATAATTCCCTCGCTCTGCACATTGTCTTATGGTGTTTAACATTTGTGTGAAGTTTCATGAAAATACGTTAAGCAGATACAAAGTTATGGAGCCAACACAAATTAACGGAATCACGGAATTACGGAAAATGTTCAAAGGGCAATAACTCCAAAAGTAGGCAATCCACAGTTATAATTCCTTCGCTCTGCACATTGTCTTATGGTGTTTAACATTTGTGTGAAGTTTCATGAAAATATGTTAAGCAGATACAAAGTTATGGAGCCAACACAAATTAACGGAATCACGGAATTACGGAATGACAGAAGGACATGGCAAATCCAATATAGCCCCACTTTTTCAAAGCGGGGCTATAATAAACGGGACATTTTCTGGGTATATAATAAGAAAGCCTACACAGTAATCGTGTAATTACGGTAGGGTCTTTAACCTGCACAGGGCATAACTCTCCCTCCACACCTCCAGTTAACAGGACGATGTACTTTATGGCATTATCCCTGCAAATGATGCCAATGGAGCGTGCTCGGACACCGAAATTTTATCGCCGCTACCAGGGATCGAACCCGGGACCTCTAGCATCAGAGGCAAGTGCACTAACCAGTGAGTTATCACGCTCGCACTCGGCATTACGAAAACACGCCTATCTAAGTTTAACCCCCTGAAACCACACTTTTATACAGTAAAATTGAGGTTTACAGGAGTAAACATTATTTTTCTAATTTCTGTTATTACTCGTTTAAGCAGAACTGACAATTATGCCGCAGAAATACGAAAAAAAAAAATCAGTTGAAAATTCTCGTTTTGTGGTGGTAAAATTTTGTTATATTTGAGTATTGTTTGTTTGTTTGATTTGAGGTTAACGTCCCCGTCAACACTGTACAGGTCATTTTGGAAACGTTGCTTCCAATTTCGTGGGACTTTTACCCGACACTGAGATGAAATGACTTCTCAAGCCCTGTCGCCCGATGAAACCAATAGGGTTTATAAGCATGGACGGTACGACTCGCACCGCTTTATCCGGGCAGGCTTAGATCCTCTAAACGGTTTACCAGTACTCGTGTGCCGTCGGTTTCAGCTCTGCATGGAAGCATCGTGCAGCCCATTGATTTCTTCAAACCCCAATGGGCGGGGGATGATATATTTGAGTATGCGGATTTAAAAAACAGTAAGGTCATTCATAGTTCAGAGAGACAGCGAAAGAGTGAGAGAGATCTTGGCCAAAATACATCATAATCTGGAACCGTAAAAGCTTCACGGTTAAATCCTAAACGCATGGAATGGAAAATAGAAATCACAAATGATTTCTCTATCTTTTTTTTTCTTTTTTGTTGTTGTTGTTGTTGTTTCTAGCTTTAAAGGCCTTTCAGGAATATTTCGCTAATTTCGAGCAAATCATTAAATAGAAGTTGGTGTACGAGGGTCCTTCAAAAAGTTTTGTCACTATTAGGTTTCCCCAGTTTTATCGTAAGTATTTCTGATAACGCATCATTGCATTTGAAAAGCCTTTCAAATAGCCATCGATAACAGTATATTTCTAGCAAATTGCTTTTATAATGACCGAGATTTGTCAAAATGAAATGCATGCAGTCAAATTCACTGGCCATTTTACGAGTTACATTGTAAAATGGACAGAAAGACTGAAATTCGCAGCTAAATTAAATGCCGTGTAAGCTTGACATAGGTTGATGAATTGTGTGGCAAAAATGAACCTCTTGTAAACTCAAAGCGCACAATTTATCGGTGGGTCAAAGCTTTTAAAGCTGGTAAAATCGACCAAAGATGATGCCCGTGTTGGTAGGCCAAAGACCTCAATCGCCAATGCAACCATCGCTGCTGTAAAGGCAGCGGTCAAAGAAGATGCGTGACTGTCAGTGAAAGAGATACATGTATCTTAATGCACTGGATTATCAGAAGGCGGTGTACATGTACAAACCATTCTGACAAAGTACTGGTCTTGGGAAAGATTTGCGCTAGGTTGGTGCCCCATTTGCTCACTGAAGATCGAAATCGTATTATGTTGGTGTTTCTTTCCCTTTGGTGTCTTGAATGGGAGGTGTTAGGTAATTTTATCGATACCTATTCATTGCCTTTTCTTCTGTTTGGCAAATCATATGTAGACGCATGCCCTATCTGAGTGACACCTTTGTTTTAGTATACAATTAACTTAAAAAAAGAGATTTTGACCCCCCCCCCCCCCCAAAAAAAAATGATATTTTGCATGAAAAGCTTACTCTTATAACGTCCCCCATTTTGAACGACCTACTGTTTTTATTTGATAGATTTTGCAAATAATATTTAGATATAAAACCTTTCTTAGTGATCATATTTATATAGCAGAAATTCCTATAATACTTTTAAAAATATGTGTATATATGTTCATATTTTTAGTTTATGTTTACTTTTGACACGACCCACATTATCTTATTGGAAACCTGTCAACCTGTTTTCATTTCATAGTTTTGCGGATTACATATAGATACATCACCTATCATGTCTTAGCTCAGAAGCAACTATATTTTTGCAGTGTTTTCAAAAAATAAGTTTTGCCTGTTTTGATAACTTTTGAAACGACCCTTTTTGCTTGAAATAACACTATAACCGAATTCTTTCATCATTTTGCGGCAGATAATAAGCATAAATATCATCTGTTTGGGTGGAGTTATAATTTCTAGCAAAACAGTTATTTTAATGTTAGCGATCTTCACGAAAAAAGGTATTTTGCCTATAATCTTTACTTTTGAAACGGCCCACATTATCTTATATGGCCGGTGACCCCCCCATTTTTATTTCATGTTTTTGAATGTCATATGAATATACATAATTTAACTTAGTAAGTCCAAAATCTCTAGGGCAACAGTCACTTTAATTTTCGCATTTGTGTCAAATTTTTGCGATTTCCCATTACAATCAATGCAAAATATGTGTAAAATGGCGTTACTTTTGGATTGACCCCCATTCTTTCCCAGTCTCGGTGACATGATATTTTTATGACTTTAATCTAAAGTTAAGTCCTTGCTAGATACTTTGTTATAATATAAGGAAATTCTCTAGGGCAGGTATCTCAGAAAAAAATTAAGGTCGGCCTCCTTAAATTATCCAAGTAGTTAAAACTATGGTACTGATCATACTGCGCTGATTCGCCGGTTTATTTGCACTTTTCGTGTACGCAAATGGCAAAAACAGATTTGTCATTACGTAGCTCATAACGGTGTGCAGAGTGCATATTTGCTTTTGTTTCTTTTCGGTTTGTTCGTTTATGTTGACATTTTCTGCAATTTCAGATTTACAAAGTGGAATAGATCCGTTTGACCTTCTCACCCATGTTTTTAGGTGAACTCATCCTTAGTATATTTCGGTCGATAGAAAACGCACTAAGTACAGCAGCTCCTCAGCGCTGATGTCAACGTGACTATCACTGATATGTACATTGCGCAAACACGCCTATACAAATACATTGCCATCTTTATCGCCGAAAAAATGAAAATTTTAAGATGAAAAATTGTGATATGTTCTTTATTTCTGTTAAAAATATAGATTGTGGGCACTCATTAGAACCGCCTCATCGAGGCGGTTCTAACGAGTACCCACAATCTATATTTTACAACAGAAATAAGAAAAATAAGGTATACCCCCGGAAACCCCAGTTTTACTGTATAAAAGTGGGGTTCAAGGGGGTCAAAATTATATAGGCGTATTTTCGTGATGACCCATGCTTTTATCTGAACTCATCCTTAGTGCGATGTGTTTCTATCGACCGAAATATACTAAGTACAGAAGCTCTTGAGTGCTGATGTCCACGTGACTATCACTGATATGTAGGGAATCAAGGTTATGGTTATTTAAAGTAACAAATCGATATTCTTGTCACTGTGTGGACACATATTGAGAGAGAGGAATGACTGGAATCAAGCGTTGTGTTTAGCAAATAGTGAAGACACATATCAAACGCCACAGATCGCGGATTGCGATCAGGGTCTCCGTTGTTTGCTTACAATACAGGAATTTAAGAGTAAAACGCTATCGTTTAGAGCAATCCAAACAATCGACCCACTAGTGCTGTCAGTGCTACTTGCCAAAGCAGACTTTAGTTTCGTTTGTTTGAATTTAGGTTTAACGTCCCCACCAACACTACTGTAAATTTGAATTAAGGTTTATCGTCCCCATCAACGCTACTGTTAATTTGAATTGAGGTTTATCGTCCCCCATCAACGCTACTTTGGTCATTTTGAAGATGTTTCCAATTTTGTGGGACTTTTGCCCGACATTGAGATGAAAGGACATCTCAAACCCTGTCGCCCAATAAAACCAATAGGGTTATATGCATGGCCGGTCTTGCTCGCACCACTTTGCCTGGACAGACCTAGACTTCAAAGCGGTTTACCAGTACTCGTGTGTGACGTTTACAGCTCTGCGTGGAAGCACCGTGCAGCCCAATATATTTCTTCAAGTCCGATGGTTGCTGGCCGGAGATTTTAGTAAATCCCATACTGCAAAGTGGTGCGAGTAGGGTCTTTTTTCTATATAAACCAATTTGTTTATTTGTGCGGCAGGGATTGACATCATTTTATCTCAGTCCCATACAATTGGAAACAACGTCGCCAAAGTAACCTAAATAGTGTAGACATGGACATAAAATCTTCATTTTTAATGCGTAGGCTTAAAACAGTAAGTTTTGGGTATTTTTTGGTTTTCTATCAATTGCTGCAGTCTGGTAAGTTCTTCTACAACAAGAACTATTTTTGTTTTGTTTTGTTTTGATTTTGTTTTCTTTGTTTGTTATTTGCAGGGTGTGTGTGTTTGAGGGGAGGGGGGGGGGGAGTCGATGGGGGCTAGAACTACAAAATTGGAACTGTACTGTTTTAAATTTTAAAACAAACGGACATAAAACAGATTCCTTGTTGTGTCTCAATTTTGGTACAGTTTTGTACTTTGTTAACTTGATGTATGAGCATGTATTTATTTATCTTGTTAATCACGAAAACACGCCTGTATAATTTTGATCCCCTTAAACTCAACTTTCATACAGCAAATTGGAGTTTACAGGGGTATACATTATTTTTTTTCTTATTCTGCTTAAAACATATTATTTTGTTGGGTAATTCTTTGAACCGCCTCAGCAGTAATAGCGAGCACCCACAATATATGTTTTTATAAGAAATATTTAAAATATCACATGTTTTATTTGATTTATGCTTTAATTGTTTGGTGGTTAATCTTCCAATATATTTGAGTTTCCAGCCGTGTGTACAGAACGTCCTCTTATCTATTACGATCGTAGCTACTTCGTTACTACAGCCTGCATTGATAAATGCAAAGGCAAAGGTTATACGTATGGTGGAGTGTGCTTTATTGGTGAATGCCTCTGCTACACGTATAATAAGGTACATGAATAGAGTAAAACCTCAGTGTGCTCAACTGGGGCCTAGTGTATACAGCAGACTATAAGAATCTTATATGGGTGAGAGGGGTGGATAAAAAACTCCGTCCCGAGGGACACTGTCTGGCATCACGAGACATCTACCCCTCACACCCATATTGGATTCTTTTTCTTGCAAACCTACCATTTCTTCAAACGGATATTTATTGCTGCAGTCACTTCGGTTACCAACGTCCGCCATATTGTGTTGACCCTGCAGGAATGTTTAGTGGCGTTGCTGTGATGTCAACCTTATCGACGGCGCATGCGAGGTCGTAATCAACCAGTGCAGTTATTAAACACGCGATTATATTCGATTTGGGGTCGGAACACCAGGGTCAGAACATAAATTTCTATCCCAGGGTAAAATCACGGGTTTCCTTGTCTGGTGTGCAAGAAATAAGCTTACGCCAGGCATAAAGAGGGAAATTGGCGCAGAAATTTAAGCTGCGTGCATAACCGATAAGTTGGTTTGATTTCATGTTAAACGTTTCCGTCAACACCGTTTAGGTCATTTTGGAGACGTTGGTTCCAATTTTGTTTGACTTTTACACGACATTGAGATGATGATGACGGGATGATGATGTTTTCGAGTTTAACGACGCCCTCTTTGTGGGTCATTAGCGTCAATCGGTTAATGATCAAAAACTATGTAGGATTATGAGGATATTAAAAGTTGAAAAAGTCAGAATGATAATGTATTAAACTCTGAAACAAAATTAAATCTTATGAAAAAGTCCAATTTCTTTGAAGAATAAAATAATATTATCAACAGCTACATCATGAAACAATTGTTGAAAAGTGTCAGCTTTGAAATTGTGAGCGCCCCCGCCCATAGGGGCTTGAAGAAATATATGGGCTGCATGATGCTTCCACGCAGAGCTGAATCTGGCCCGCACACTAGTACTGGTAAACCACTTAGAGGATCAAAGCCTGTCCAGGAACCGCGGTGCGAGGCGGACCGTCCATGCTAATTAACCCTATTGGTTTCATTGGGCGACAGGGCTTGAAATGTCATTTCATCTCAATGTCGGGTAAAAGTCCCACGAAATTGGAAGCAACGTCTCCAAAATGACCTTTACAGTGTTGACGGGGACGGTAAACATCAAATCAAACAAACAAATTTGAAATTGTGAAAAGTCTACACATTCAATTAAGATATGCTTAACTGTGAATGGCTGATTACATCCTACACAAGACGGCTGATCATCACCATAACAATAAAAGAATGAGTAACTCTAGTATGGCCAATGCGCAGTCGCGTTAATACTACATCCTCTTTTCTGGCAAACTGTGTTGGCTGAGGCTGGCTGGTCTGGCCCAGAAAACATGTACGCTCCACATTATCCAGTTCTGTGGTGTATTCCGTGCTTCTAAAAGGATAACTCTTTCTAGAGCATATTTGACGTCACTGCAGCTGGTGCATGTGGATGTTTGGCGGCCGTAAAAAGGCTACCTGTCCTACATCATAGTGTATATATTTTCTTGTCTTTTTGAATCATTGATTCCATTGTTGAAGTTTGATAATATTTGAGGGTCACTGGTGGGGCCTGGTTGGCCGAGGCTGGCTGGTCTGGCCCAGAAAACGTGCACGCTCCATATTTTCTGTGGTGTATTCCTTGCTTCCAAAGGATAGCCCTTTCAAGAACATATTTAATGGCATGGGGTTTATTGCACGGTCCCATTCGCATTTCCATTCCGACAAGATGTATCCGTTGATAAATGGTTTAAAATTATTAAAATGAATTTTAAAAACAGACGGATCAAGATTGAGCGATTCCTTTGTTGTTTTTTTTGTTAGCATATTCATTGCCGACAATGCCAGTATGGCTCGGAAGCCAAGAAAACAAGACTTGGTGTGTTTTAGAAATTTCATGATGTTTTTCGATCAATTTTGTATTTGAGGACGTTAGATGATGAATGGTCTACAACCTTTAAGGCATTTTTTCTTGTAACAGTAGGACACACCGTGCGTTCATAATTGTTTTATTGCCCCTTCTGATATACTGACTACAGCAGATCAAAGGCGGCCCTTAATATGGTTATTAGTAGCTCTTGTTATATCCCTGACTGAGGCACTGAAGGGGAAAATCAATAATGTACACCAGTCAACAGTTATAAAATTATTGATTTTTCCCAAGGAGGACACATACCCGTTGAAGACTTCTATTCAGTCAGCTCTGAGGGCTACATAATATTATGTAATGAAATGATAGTCCTCAATAATCAATAATAAATGCATTTAAGCACGGAAAGTGAATCAGAAAATGTAATTGCTTTTTGAATTGTTGACGAACTAATAAAATCTAAACCTAGGTCTATTGCTATGGCTTCAGCTGTAAAAATAGATGAGAAAAAATAGATCACCTAGGTGTAAATGGGTAGCAGCGGGGAAAAAGTCACTGCCTCTCTCTCGTGCGCGTGAAAACACACGGAATGAGTGATCGAAACCGATTATATATGCTTGAAGCTTTCATCGCAATTGAACTAAAATAAATTAGTATAAACTGTAGAACCAGCTGAAAGGCGCAAGGTTTGTCACTGATGAGCATTTGTTAGCCGAAACTACGTAGTATGACCCATCTCCTTTCTTATGAATGTTTTCATTGCTCTTAAAGGAACTCATTTTTTATTTTTATTTGCCTTCACTGCAGCTGGTGTTGTGCCGTGTGGCGGCCGTAAAACGTCTCCCCTTACATCAACCATAGTGCAGTTTATATTTTTACTTTTGGTCCTTTGAGACCAACGTGAATATTCTGAGAAATCAGAAATAAACTATTTGTTTAGACTCATATTCTAGAAAGATTTTTAATTATTTGGATCCCATTTTGATTTATATCAGTCTTTGAATCGACTGCCTATTCGAAATTCGCAAAATTGCTGAATGTTTTCTCTGGCTTTCGTTGTCGGATTATTACAGGGTCACTGATGAGGCTTTGCTGGCCGAAACTACATAGTATGACCCATCTCCTTTCTTATGAATGTTTTCATTGCTCTTAAAGGAACTCATTTTTTTTTATTTTTATTGGTGCGTATGTTTAGAAACATACTCACAACAATTTTTTTTTCCTTCTTTGGAACCATCAGTATAGACGTGCTGGTAAGCATCATATCGCTACCGCAGTACCTTGAAGTTTTGTTTGGGGAGTATTGGATTTGATTCTGATTCTTTGCCATCTTGTAAGTCAAACAGAATAGAAGGTGTTTTTTTTAATACACCAAAGATGGAACTTCGGCAGTTATATGTTTTTGAATATGTTTTTAAGTTCGATACCTGATTTTTCTAGCAGTGGTTATATACGTCGTCCAAAAGGTTTGATTGCTGTGAGTTTAATTTCATACTTGTCTACAAATTCAGGTGCAAATAAAATTTTGAAAACCGTTGTCTCACCTCTGTGGTTCTTTGATTTCTGTGTTCACGGAGATGTTGCACTGATGAGTTAGGAGGCCTTCATGCGGACTGAACAAATTATTTGTCTACATCGCGACGAAAGTAAGGGCGAGGATTGTGGCCACGTAATCACTTGTGTCTTTTAATTTTGGATGGCCATATGGCCATTTTGTGGGAAAGTAACTGTCCATATGGCCTTCCTTTGTATAGGTTTCCATTATGGTCTGGTCGCTTAATGTTTGTATTTCTTTCCCTTTGGTGTCTTTTATGGATGGAGTAAGTTAATTGTATCAATTCCTGATCTTTGTTTTACTTCTACTTTGATGGATTAGCAAGAAGTCGGATATCATACTGAAGAAAAAGTTTTCTCTGTGCAAAGTTAAAGATGGTTCACCTGCTTCCAACAAAAGGCTTAATACGGGAGAAGTGCGAAATGTTCCCATAGCCAGATGAAGGCCTTGATGATGGATAGTATCCAATGATTTAAAATAGGACTTTCTGGCAGAACCATAAACAACATACCCATAATCGAATTTACATCTTATTAAAGACCGAAAAAGATGTAATAAGGTATACCGATCTGCTGCCCAACTTGTATGAGCTAAAACCTTCAGAGGATTCAAGGCTTTTGCTTTAAGATATTTAATTTCAGGAATAAAATATAACGTTTGATCAAATATGAACTCTAGACATTTGGCTTCATCAACAACAGCAATTTGTGATCCGTATAAAAAACAGAGAAGAGTGTTCCTGTTTCTTCCGTAGCGTACAAAAATGAAACCACTGGGATTTCGACTTGTAGAAATTAAAACAATTTTATCAGTCCATTCTTCTATTCTTTTTAAAGGTTTTTGTTGTAACTTTCGTTCCATTGTTTATTTTTGTTGTGTTTGTTTTTATTTTGAAAGGTAACATACAAAAATCATCAACATACAATGAACAATCTGTTTTGTCGTCCACAAATTGTACAAAAGTATTTATTTTGATGTTAAATAGCGTAAGTGAGACGACTACCTTGAGGGACACCATGCTCTTGTTCATAGCGATCTGAGAGAGTAGATCCCACACGTACCTGAAATATGCGCTCAGCTAAAAACTAAGGTGTAAGTATACCAAATTTAGTAACACTGAGGCCGTTCTGATATTTAATCTTCATCAAGGTGTCTAAACCCCAAATTTTTCAAACAGAAACGGATGATGGACAAGACCCGGCAAACACAGCACATCCCCCTCCGAGCAAACACCGAGACATTTCAGCTGGAGACATCAGTCAAGAGGCGCTCAATCTTGGGACTTAAAGGCGTACTCCACCAAGCCAACATCAGCAAACATGGCCCACGCTCCACGGAAGTCCCGGGCATTAGGAAGGAAATGTCCAAAGTAGCGAGACTAGCAATATTTGAAATATAACAAAACGTGGCAACCAAATCCGCTAAGATATATGTCTCACCTGACAAGTCAGTCTTAGTTTTAGAAAGGTAAGAATTTTATACTGCACAAGTTAAAGATATAATATAGTTATTTAAATCAGTACTTGAGTGCTGAAGTCAACCTCAGTATTAAGGAACTGAAACTGAGCTGATGATACCCTCGGGGACGAACGAATCATCCACCAGCAGAGATAACGACCCACTGGTTGCAATTAAGGTGAAACTATACCAAATTTAGTGACGCAGAGGCCGTTCTGATATTTAATTTTCACCAGTGTGTCTAAACCCCAAAGTTTTGAAACCGAAACGGATGATGGACAAGACCCGGCAAACATAGCATATCACCCTTCGATCACACACTGACCGACGTAGCTCATGAGACATGTTGGCTGGAGGCATCAGGCAAGAGACGCTCAATCCCGGGAGTTATATGCGCCCCCCACCGAGCCAGCATCAGCAAACATGGCCCATGCTCCACGGAAGTCCCGGGCATCAGGAAGGAGATGTTCAAAGTAGCGCGACTTGCAATATTTAAAATATAACAAAACGTGGCATCCAAGTAGAAGTAAAACAAATGTCAGGATTCGATACAATTAACTTACTCCACTCATCAAAGACACCAACGGGAAAAAGCACATGAAGCGTCCAGACCATAATGGAAACCTAAACAAAGGTAGGCCATTAGGACAGTTACTTTCCCACAAAATGGCCAAATGGCCATCCAAAACAAAAAGACACAAGTGATTCACACAGTATGCAGCAAACAACATTAATAAACCGCCACAGAAGAACCGCCTTGGAACGGTCAGTGGAAAGAATTTCACTGGGGGGGGGGGGGGCTTAAATCGATTTTTCATGGCCATAATCCTCGCCCTTACATCTCCAAGAACATACAAATAAAAAAACTACCGAGGTGAAACAAGGTTGAGGACTCGACAGCAAATCCGCTAAGATACATGTCTCACCTGACAAGTCAGTCTTAGTTTTAGAAAAGTTAGAAATTTATACTGCAACAGTTAAATATATGTATCAACCTCAGCACTAAGGAACTGATACTGAGCTAATCATACCCTCGGGGACAAACGAATCATCCACCAACAGATACCGACCCAGTGGTTGCAATTAAGGTGTAACTATACCAAATGTAGTGACACAGAGGCCTTGCTGATATATAATGTTCTTCAGTATGTCTAAACCCCAAAGTTTTGAAACCGAAACGGATGATGGACAAGACCCGGCAAACACAGCACACCCCCCCTCCGAGCACAAACCGACCGACGAAGCTCATGTGACATGTCAGGTGGAGGCATCAGGCAAGAGACGCTCAATCCCGGGACTTACAGATGTCCCCCACCGAACCAACATCAGCAAACATGGTCCCACCCTCCACGGATGTCGCGGGCATCAGGAAGGAGATGTACAAAGTAGAAGTAAAACAAAGATCAGGAATCGATACAATTAACTTAATCCACCCATCAAGGACAACAAAGGGAAAGAAACACAAACATGGTGCGACAAGACCATAATGGAAACGAGACTTGCAATATTCAAAATATAACAAAACGTGGCAACCAAATCCGCTAAGATGCAAGTCTCACCTGACAAGTTAGTCTTAGTTTAAGAAAAGTTAGAATTATATACTGCAAAAAGTTTAAGATATAAAAAAGTTATTTAAATCAGTACTTGAGTGCTGACGTCAACACTTGAATAAAACTGGGAAGTTTTCCCCTTAAGGCGAAGTTATGGAGATCTTTAAATGTTGCAAACTTTAGCACACCCTTTAAATGTTTATGCACCCGCCATCCTTCAGACAAATATAGACCTTACTTTTGATCCCAGTAAAACAATTAAATAATGTCATTTTCTCCATAGAAATATTCTAGCCAGGTCAATAAAAATATTATATCCCTGCCCAGCAAAAGCTTCATTGATCCCACAATATCAAATATGTCATAATTTTTATATGTTTTATGCAGAAGAGGCATATTGACTTCACTCACTTCAGACTGTTGGTCTTTAGAAAAACAGATAAAACCAAAGTGTGCGATTTGATTTCCTGCATTCGAATGAAAGTAAAAATGTTTTCTTCCTATGTGGAAGTGGTGTTTGCTGGATTTTCATAGCTATTCAACTTTCTAAGAAGTTTAAAAACTTTCATAGAAAGGCCACTAAGCTATAAGTTTAAGTTACTGCTATGTTGTCATTCTTTTGGTTTGCCCAATATCTAATTTAATGACATTTAAAGTCAAGAGATTAACAAAGATATCTGTTAGAAATCTCTAAGAATACAAACAAAATCTGTCTATTTACATAATAATGTCTGAAACTGTACATTTCGAACTTTTTAAGGAACACACCCATTCAAACATGTTAACCTAATTCTAAAGAACAGGTTAACGAAACGTGGATTGCCAAAACATTATCTTAAATATGCATAAAATATGTATGTTTTTAGCTACTTTAAACAAGGTATATATGTTTTTTTTTAGAATTTGAAACAATGCAGCAAGGTAATATGACTTCAAAAGCTAAAAGTAGCCAGGCAAGGCCCAACAAAAAAAATCTAAGAAATAAGCTATAAACAATCCAATTTCTGTAGTTACAGTAAATTCGTAATTGGTCCTCAAAACATGTACATAGTTTAGACTATGATTTTCACTATACAATTTACTTAACTATTGATTAAAATCTGTCAGTGGCATGTGATAGGTTTTCCAGTCATAACGTGGTATCAGAACTATTGAATCTTGGGATTATCTAAAATTCGCAAAGTTGCCAAAATAGTTAACATTTTGAAAATAATGCATCATTTAATAAAAACAAAATAGAAGGCAATGATCAAGAACCGATACAATTAACCCACAGCTTCAGAAACTCCAAGGGGAAAAGACAAACACGAAACATCAATAGCGGAAAGAGAATATGACATAACTTTCCCGCAAAACGGCCCATTTGCTATCCTTATCAAAAATTACAAGCGTTACACACGCTCAAAGTCAAACCATAACAAAAAAATAACGCAACAGAAGAACCGCCTTGGAACAATAAGCGAGACGAATTCCACTTTGGAGCTTTAATCGTTTTTACGACCGCAATCATCGCCGTTACTTCCACTTAAATGTCTATTTACAAAATAGAAGTAGAGGCAATGTTTTGGAATCGATACAATTAACCTACAGCTCCCATCAGAGACACTAAAGGGAAAGTAACACTAACATGAAACATCTAGATCCTAATGGAAACATCAATAGCGGAAAGCGAAAAGGACAGTTACTTTCCCACAAAATGACCAATAAGCTATCCCAAACGACACACACACACTTAAAGACAAGCCATAACAAAAATAAACCGCGACAGAAGGACCGCCTTGGAACGGTCAGTGGAACGTATTCCAATGGGGTGCGTTGGGGGTTGGGGGGGGGGGGGGGGCTGCCGAATTTTATGGTGACTTAGTAAATACATTCAGAAAAATGTATAACCGCAATGACTTCAGCACCAAATTTCGTAAAGTCATTCTTCGATATAAAAAGATTGGGTACAACATGGGTACAACATGGATATTATACGACAGACTGTATGCATGGTAGTTAGCCCAATCACGGTTGGCAACTTTGCTTCCCTCTTTAATTGCACGCCGGTGAGTCAGGCCTCAGATTCTATGACGGTTCCAACGTAAAGGCTTATTGAGAATTAGAGAGATCTAATTCAAGGTAATGTTGGTTGGTACCTGATGTTCTGTCTCTGGTCGGGCCCATCGGAGTCTAACAGTTGGTTTTCTTTTGCTCCAGCATTTCAGTGGTTTCTTGCTGTCGAGTCCTCACCGTTGTCTCACCTCTGTGGTTCTTTGATTGTTTGTGTTCACGGAGATGTTGCACTAATGAGTTAGGAGGCCTTAATGCGGACTGAACACATTATTTATCTAAATTGCGACGGAAGTAAGGGCGCGGATTGTGGCCACGTAGAATCGATTTAAGCCCCCCAGTGGAAATCTTTCCACTGACCGTTCAAGGCGGTTCTTCTGTGGCGGTTTATTTATGTTGTTGTTTGTTACATACTGTGTGTGTCACTTGTGCCTTTTTATTTTGGATGGTCATATGGCCATTTTGTGGGAAAGTAACTGTCCTTATGGCCTTCCTTTGTTTAGGTTTCCATTACGGTCTGGTCGCTTCATGTTGGTGTTTCTTTCCCTTGGTTTCTTTGATGGGTGGCGTAAGTTAATTGTATCGATTCCTGATCTTTGTTTTACTTTTAAGTTTTTATTTCATTTTACATGGTCACAATCCTCGCCCGTACTTACGCGGCGATTTAGACAAATAATTTGGTCAGTCCGTATGAAGGCCTCCTAACTCATCAGTGGAACATCTTTGTGACCACAAAAATCGAACAACCACAGAGATGAAACAACGTTGACTCAACAGCAAGAAACCACTGAATTGCTGGAGCAAAGAAAAAAACAAAAAAAGAAAAATGACTCCGATGAGCCCAACAAGAGGCAGAGCACCAGGCATGACCAACATTACATAAGATTATATTCTCTCTAATTCTCAGTAAAAAAGAATTGAAGGGGGTAAATAAAAATAAAAAAATGAGTAAATTTGACTGATCTAACATCAAAATGGGTATTGTCAATATATGATAAATCATACAAATATATAGGAGTCGAGCTAAAGGCTTCAATGGTTTCAAATTGGTTTTCAGCGTAAATGGACATAATGAAGTCTCTTTCATAACAACAAGAACAGATTAGCCACAAGGGTTGCGCAATTTGTACTAATCGGAATACCCACAAATGTTCTAAATTACTTAACCAAATCTTATGTAAATATTGTCAAGCAGAAAAGTGATAGCTTCACGCACTTTCTGACATTACCATAAAGTATAATTTTTATGCTCTTTAGCTTTTTTAGTGGAAACCTCATAGAATTAATGTGTAACTATACCAAATTTAGTAACAAAGAGGTCTTTCTGATATTTAATCTTCATCAGTGTGTCTAAACCCATAAGTTTTGAAACCGAAACGGATGACGGACAAGACCCGGCAAACACAGCACATCCTCCTCCGAGCACACACCGACTTGCAAAATGTTTAATAATACAAAAAGTGGCGACCAAATCCGCTAAGATACATGCCCCACCTGAAAAGTTAGTCTTAGTTTTAGAAAAAAAAATAGAAATTTATACTGCAAAAATTAAAGATATAATATAGTTATTTAAATCAGTTCTGGAGTACTGACCTCAACACCGCAGTATCAAACTCACCACTAAGGAACTGATACTGAGCTGATGATACCCTCGGGGACGAACGAATCATCCACCAGCAGAGATACCGACCCAGTGGTTGCAATTAATGTGAAACTATACCAAATTTAGTGAGACAGAGGCCTTTCTGATATTTAGCCTTCATCAGTGTGTCTAAACCCCAAAGTTTTGAAACCGAAACGGATGACGGACAAGACCCGGCAAACACAGCACATCCCCCTCCAAGCACACACCGACCGACGTAGCTCATGAGACAGGTCAACTGGAGGCATTAGGCAAGAGACGCCTACATGGGAATTTAAAGGCGTCTCCCCACCGAGCCAACATCGGCAAACATGGCCCACACTCTACGGAAGTCCAGGGCATCAGGAAGGAGATGCCCAAAGTAGCGAGACTTGCAAAATTATTTAATATTGCAAAACGTGCCAACCAAATCCGCTGAGATACATGTCCCATCTGACAAAGCAGTCTTTTAGTTTTAGAAAAAATAGAAATTTTAACTGCATAAAGTAAAGATAAACTATAGTTATTTAAATCATTACTTGAGTACTGACGTCATCACCGCAGTATCAACCTCAGCTCTAAGGAATTGATACGAGCTGGTGATACCCTCGGGGACGAACGAATCATCCATCAGCAGAGATACCGACCCAGTGGTTGCAATTAATGTGTAACTATACCAAATTTAGTGACACAGAGGCCTTTCTGATATTTAGTCTTCATCAGTGTGCCTAAACCCCAAAGTTTTGAAACCGAAACGGATGACGGACAAGACCCGGCAAACACAGCACATCCCCCTCCAAGCACACACCGACCGACGTAGCTCATGAGACAGGTCAACTTTAGGCATCAGGCAAGTGACGCCTACCAGGGAACCAGAATCTGAGGCCTGATCCACCGACGTGCAGTTAAAAAGGAAAGCAAAATTGTCAATCGTGATTTGGTTAACTACCATGCATGCAGTCTGTCGTATAACATTTATGTTGTACTCAATCTTTAATATCGAAATAGAAGTGGAAGCAATGATCAGGAATCGATACAATCAACCCATAGCTCCCATCAGAGGCACCAAAGGGAAAGAAACACAAACATGCAACAACAGACCCAATGGAAACAGCAACAGCGAAAGCCAAAAGGACAGTTTCTTTCCGACAAAATGGCCAATAGGATATCCAAAATAAAATTACACAAGCGACACAAACACCCAAAGACAAACCATAACCAAAAATAAATCGCGACAGTAGAACCGCCTTGGAAATGTCATCGAAAACGAATTCCACTGGGGGCTGATTTTACGTAATTGGGTGCTGAAGTCATTGCAATTATATATTTTTCAGAATTTATATACTAAGTCACCATAAAACTCGTGTTCCAATAGACATTGTTGCAGAAAAGATTTAAGTCCAACATTGAATTTTGAAATTAAATTGGAATGACGTCTATAAAATTTTGAAAATGCTTTGCATAGTTTATGTTACCGATCACACTGATTCACTTATTTATAAGTTTAGCAGTTAACAGTTTATGACGAGTGTTGTCGTCAATTACATGACTCGACACTCTGGCAAATCAAATTAAGTTCGCTTTATAAACCCATTAGATGCCGCACGAGGAACGCCACCATCAAAGAAAAGAAAATTTACAGTCTCATGATCAAAATCGTGTTCAACATAAGTTTTACAAGAAACAAATCCATCTACAATATAGAGATGTAAATCCAAAAAGCGGGGCCTCGGTATTCGCTTTATTTAACTGAAGTTCATCGGGGTAAATTTGACTTATCAAACCATCGCAATATACGTATTATCAATATCAAATAAATCAGCCAAATATCTAGAAGTCGAGCTAAAGACTTGAGTGATTTCATATTGTTTTTCAACGGAAAGGGACATCATGAAGCATCTTTCATAACAAGACCAGAACAAATCAGCCAGAAGGGATGCGTAATTTGTACCCATTGGGATACCACAAATTGTTTAAATAACTTGGTACCGAATCTTATGTTAAGTCCTTGCTGTCCAGTAGAAAGGTAAGACCTTCACACACTTTCTGACATGACCATAAAGTACAATGGTTTCTGCTCTTCAGAAGTGTAAAATGCATTTCCTACATTACTTGCAAGATAGAAGGAGTCTTCCTATTGAAATGTCCACTCAATTAAATCATTAAGATGTTCTTTAATAAGATTATGAGGAAAGGTAGTGTAAAGGGTAGAACAAACGTGAGTAGATGGACTAGAAGCACGAAAACGTCTAGATTTCAAGTTATTTAAAACTTCATTAGAATTTTTATAGACCAAAACAGATTTCTCCCAGATCTTTCAAAGACTTTTACGCAATATTTAAACACATGTTTTGATGGCAGTAAAACATGAAGTTTATAATTTAAAGAGTTCAGTGGTGGTACAAGAGCTGGATTCTGTATATGACTTAATTTTAATCAACCTGTTGGAAGTACAGTTGATATTTGTTTTTAACAAAAATGCTGTTGCTGTTCGAAGTTTTGCGGCCCATATAGCAACATTCAAATGGAACGGTACAAGGGAGGGAATCTGCACCTCTGCACACTGAAATGCATCTACAGTTCACAAAAAAATCGCGGCAGCTGGATTCGAATATAGACTGCTCCCAAGATAGGTGCTAGGCAAATCAGAATATTCTTACAGAATAAATTAATCTGAGAACTGAATCAGCAGGATTCTAACAGAAAATATACAGTCAAAACCTGATTTTACAGCAAGTTTTTGACATGTTTTTATTACATAATCATTTTTTATTAAAATCTAGAGTCTATTAATGGCGGTTTTGTAACTTACCCTTTGGTGTCTTTGATGGGTGAAGTAAGTTATATGTATCGATTCCCGATCTTTGTTTTACTTCTACTTTAAAATCTGGGGAATTATTCCTTTCTTCCTTTAAATAGGAAACTTTATTAAAAATTGACGTTGAATCATTATTGGATGTCGAGATATATAACTTAGAATTTTCCTTATGAAGATCCAAAGGTCTTTAAACTTCTTTTTCTTGAAAATTATTTTTTGACAGATATTCGTCTCAGAACATGCATTGCAGATGTGTTGAAGATCAAATTCATTCATACAATGCTTAGGGCGTATTAATCGTTTGTATAACGTTCAAGATATACATGTTACTCTATGCACCAGTCCTACTCCAGTCGCAACTAAGGCCGATGTACGCCCGCTTTATGCACAGTCGTATGCTGGACTGAATTACGCCTACACATTACGATAACACACCCGTGCGATATAGTGCAATTTTTCATCTCCAAAATGGCTACTTTTCTGACGAAAATCTGTGATATTTTTCTTATTTATACTGTAAACATAGGTTGAGGCGGTTCTAACGAGTACCCACAACCTATGTCTTGGAGCAGAAATAAGAAAAATATTGTTTACCCCCTAAACCCCAGTTTTCTCTATATAAAGTGGGGTGTAAGGGGGTGTTCATTTCACGGACTTGTTCACGTGATGATTCGTAGCCCACGCCGGCGCAAACTACGCCTTTTTATGCAATCGGTCCCAGGTTAACAAGCCCGTGTAGTAAACACTCCTATTACTCCTTTTAATGTACAGAAACACTGGGTTTACTTATTTCTGCTGAAAAATCTTCAGCGTAGTATTAGTTAGAACCGGTTATAGTTTAACAATGTTTCACTGCATGACAAGCATTGGGGATTGGCAAAAGTTCTCTCAGCATAACATAAAATTTTGTCATCGAGATTTCTGGCAGGAAAAAGCAACCATAAGGCCAAAAAAAAAAAAAATAGGTGTGTTTCAGGTTTCAGCTTGAAAAAATTTAGGTGGGGAAGGTCGATTTATTTTTTTTTTTTATCTTAATTTTTTATTTTGTTTATACACTGTATAGAGCATTTCTGCGGAAATAGTAGTAGTAAACACCGAAACGCTCGGAAACTGACCGAATTAGAACAAATAAACCGCTCGCGTAGTTCCGAGTCGTTTCGCCCCGCGATTTTTTTTACGAGTCGTTTCGCCCCGCGATTTTTTTTTTTTTTTTTTTTTTGGCAATAAAAAATTTAGGGTCGGGCCTAAAACTTAGGTAGGGTCGGAAAACCGGAAACACACCTATTTTTTTTTTGGCCTAAACATGTTTAATGCTAAATTAACTAGGTTTGTTATGCACTGATATTTCTAAATCTTCTTGTGCCTTTTGTATACCATTGATATATCTCTAATCAGCAACAACAATCTACATTTGGACAAAAAAATAAGGACAGACTCGAATATTTACATAATATAAAGGTGAAGGCAATGATCATCAATCGATATAATTAGCACACAGCTCCCAACAGAGACTCCGAGGGGGAAAACAAAATGAAATAACAAGACCGTAATAGAAACATCAATAGCGTAAAGCCAACAGTTACTTTACCACAAAATGTCCAATTGGCTATCCAAAACAAAACATACGCGATACACACACTCAAAGACAATCCATAACAAAAGTAAACTGCTGGCTTTAAAGATAAGAAATTCGTTTACCATAATGTCTTTTTTCAATAACCCTATAGGATGAATACTTATGGAAACGTTAGGGAGATTTTAGCTTGCTTTGGCCGAAGGTTCAAGAGGAGCTTTTAGGATGGTAGTCCGTCCTTCCGTCGTCCGTTCACCCTTTTGACCTGTTATATCTCTGCAGCCAGCAGGCGGTCTCAATCATCGCTTATCTGTAGCATGCCTCTGGTGGGACATGGATGACATTAGCTTTTCATTTTAATTGAATGAAAACTGTAGTTGGTGTGGCAACCACAAGGTCCATAGACATATAATGGGAAAATGCTTGTCAACACGTAGCCCATTTCAGTTTTGGTGATATCTTCTTGAAACTTACATCAGGGATAAAAGATCGGGCAAGTTCGCAAACTGGTCATGTTGGTCCATCTGCCACTTACTTACATCCGCATCTTTACTGAAAATGCCTATTTTCGACCGTGACATCACCGTAGCCGCTTCAGTTTCAATCGGATCTTTTTGAAACTTACATGTAAGAAAGTAGGGGATAAAACCGCGGCTGACTTTATACATTGGCGAGATTGGCTTATTTTTCAGAGAGTTATGTCCCCACTGGTTACAGAAAATGCCTATTTTTGACATTGTCATCACCGTAGCCCGTTCAGTTTTTATCGGATCTTCTTGAAACTTACATGTAATACAAGTAAGTAAGTCATGGATAAAGGCTTGGACGAGTTCAAAAGCTGGTGAGGTTGGCCTAACCATAATAGACTTACGTTCCCTTGATTGATGAAAATGCCTATTTGTTACTTTGTCATCACCTTAGCCCCTTCAATTTTATCGGATCTTCTTGAAACTTACATGTAAGTGAGTCCGGAATAAAAATTCAGATGAGTTCGAGAACCGATGAGGTCAGCCTATCTGTCATAGAGTTACTTCCCCTTGATTGCAGAAAATGTCTGTGTTTTTGTTTTTTTTGTGTGTGTTTTTTTACATTTTCATCACTGTAGCTCCTCCATTTTTATATTATAAAATCGTCATGACATTTATATATGAGTAAGTCAGGGATACCAGGATCAGTTTGAGAACCGGTGAGGTCAGCCTATTTTTTTGCAAGCTACGTTTTAAATGTTTGTTTCGTTTGTTGTGTAAATTTAACGCATATTGTTCGCCAGATGTGCAATGTATATAGACAAGTTTATCAGTTACCCCAATATATATTGCATTGTAACACATTGACCTGATTAAGATATGCTATCTGAGGGCAAGTTAGCTTTATCACGTCAACGTGATATTGCACTTTTATGAATGAACCGGACTACCAGAAAAATGGCAAAACAAATATAATAGCTAGAAAAATGGAAAACAAAAATACTTGGAAAAGTTTCATCGGAAACATTACGGTCAGATTATACTAAATAAATGGACCGATTACTGCATGCCAGAATTGAGAGACGCACTGAAGATAATCGATACCTAAATTGCATATATTAAGAGTGAATAATGGGATTAACTGATAAATAGAATACCTGATTCTTGTCATTTGAAAGCAAGTTTATCTGGCTCGGCTTCGAGAACGCATGCAGAATCGCTCGGCAAGCCTCGCGATTCTACAAGCGTTCTCGAAGCCTTGCCTGATAACTGGATACCAAAAGACACGTATACGGTATTACGATAACTCAACCGTGTAAAAGACGTGGCGACGCCGTCCGTTACAGCCCGTCGTTTACTATTAAAATTCTTTCGATCTTCTTCGCCAACTATTCCAGTTCTCCATCATTTTATGCATTTCGAGCGATTTCACTGGTTGAAATAACACTTTAATACTTCGATAAATTTCATGAGCAAGGATCTCAGATCTGTGTTGCGCAGCGACAGGTAGTAGTATAACGTGACGTTAAAAAGAACATTCAGAAGCCGCGCGTTACGTCATTGTACATAAACGACGTCAACAGCGTTCTAGTTAAACATTTCCTGAAAAATACCACTTTGGTGGAATGTTAAATATTTCGATGACATAGTTGAAATCATAAAGAATTAATTATCATTTTTATCATTTTAGGGGATTTATCGATGTGCAAACTCAGGCGAATCCTTTTATGCAGTCTGTGAGTGATTCGCCGGAGTTTACACAACGATATAATCCCCAAAAATGAAATTCATCCCTGTAATTAAATCCGACTTAACATTGCTATATAATATGATAATCATAATCTTACATTTATGAAACTGGCCTCTGGGGCCGGAGGCTCGTTTCATAAATTTCATTAGACTGGCTCCAGTCGTTTTTGTTTTATATCAATCTCTCCCTTTACACAATTATTTTATCCTGTTCCTCTTTAATCCATTTTCAAGTTACCTTTCCCTGAACAAAAACTTTCTAGCCAAGGGAATGAAGTAAAACAACATTCTATAAGCCACGCAACCTTTATGTCCCTTCCAGAAAAAAAGAAAAAGAAAGAGAGAAGTAAAGAATGGGTTTGGAGCCAGACTGAAATTTCATATGAAATGGCCTGCAGTGTAAAATTCCGTTTACATATAACAATTTTAAATCGGATTCTAATGCACTTGTGTATGTAACGCTACGTTTGCTTTGAAAACGTCAACGGAACCCCAACGTCACCACGAAGCGTCGCTTTTCATTAGCTTACATATGGTTTTAAGCAGCTCAAAGCGCTTGTCGCTGTGTTCAGAATAGTACCATTTGTAACAAAACAGACGAATACGTGCATAAGAATGCCGATAACTATATTAAAAGTTGTCATCTGTGGTGGTAAATTGTCGGTTTTACGATCGGAAATTTCTTTTTACGACTCCGCATACGCGTCGCTGAAAAACGAAATTTCCAACAGTAAAACCACCGATTTTCTTCCCTAAAAGATAAAATATAGAGAATACCAGGTGAGTGTCTTTTGATATCAAGTTTATCAGGCAAGGCTTCGAGAACGCTTGTAGAATCGCGAGGCTTGCCGAGCGATTCTACATGCGTTCTTGTAGCCGAGCCTGATAAACTTGACATCAAAAGACACGAATCTTGTATTCTATTTATCAGTTTATCCCCTGGTACACTCTTAAATTTGCAATTAATGATCAGTTAGCGATGTTCCTCAGTGCGTCCCAACATTCCTGAAGTCAATATATTTAGTATCAGCTGACAATATTTTGTTCTTTGATATTTAATAAGAAGTTTTTTCCTTTATTCCAGTAATAGTAAATTTTTTGTCAATTTTTCTAGTAGTCCCGCTCATTCATAAAAGTGCAATGTCACGTCGACCTGATAAAGCTCACTGGTCCTGAGATAGCATATCTTTATCAGGTCAATGTGCTACAATGCAATTAATATAGGAGGTGACAGATTATTTTG
This sequence comes from Lucinisca nassula, assembly GCA_963580285.1. NCBI lineage: Eukaryota > Metazoa > Mollusca > Bivalvia > Lucinida > Lucinidae > Lucinisca > Lucinisca nassula. The sequence goes on from OY757017.1 coordinate 2,091,656, forward strand.
AATAGAGGTATCCTCTAATTTTATTACCGAAGAAGATGATTAGAACTTCAATAGAAACAATGATCTTATTTGCATTATCTGCTGATTCCTAGTCTGAAGGTAATCATTGTTGGAAAAACAGGTAACCAGACCCCCTGACCTTTCAAGGTCAGGGGGGTCTGGTTACCCGTTTTTCCATTATTGACAATGTGCAAGCTGGGAGTCAGCAAATAATGCAAATATGGTGAATACGACTATCACGGACGCCTTCCATGTGCTATATAGAGGATCTTACATGAGTGTTTATGTATTAGTGAATGTATAAAACTAGTTGCGGTAAAGGGATAAAATGCGAGGCTTTGCCGAGCAGTTAATCCCTTTTCTGCACTGATTTTAATAAATTGAATAATATTTACGCCCGAATGCGAGATGCTATTTATCATATGACATTTAAAACGCATTAAATTTATGAGTTTTGTATAAAATGGTTATATTCCTCCAATAGTAAACGCGACGCCGTTTAGGACGTCGCACGTATAACGTTACGTGACGTATCGAACTTATTTGCATATTTTATCCACTAGTGGATTCCCGAATTTATTATATGGCGTTATTACATTCTCAGAGGCGACGTCATATGATAATTAATAAATAGATTAGCACTAGCAGTGATATGTTGAGTAATATATCGCAGTTTTGCGGTCAGTTGTAAGGTAGATGAAATCACGATCGCATAGCGCGTTTGTTTATCTACCTTTGGCCGAGAAACTGTGATATATTACTCAACAAATCACGGTATAGTGCAGATCTATTTGATCTTTGAAAGACGTTACTCCGTCTAACGTCAAGAAAACCATCCATGACGTCACAAAACGTAATAAATCGGCGGCTTATCGCTTCGACCTTCTTCGCCTAGTCATTTGTCACTCAGTATATCACTGGATTTAACCACTGCATTGCGCAAACACGCCTATACAAATATATTGCCACCTTTATCGCCAAAAAAAAAAAGAAAGAAAATTTTATGATGAAAATTTATGATATTTTTTTTATTTCTGCTGAAAATATAGATTGTGGACGTTCGTTAGAACCGCCTCATCGAGGCGGTTCTAACGAGTACCCACAATCTATATTTAGAGCAGAAATAGGAAAAATAAGGTATACCCCCGGAAACCCCAGTTTTACTATATAAAAGTGGGGTTCAAGGGATCAAAATTATATAGGCATGTTTTCGTTATGGTCTATATTAGCGACCAGTGTAAGAATACACGTGTGGTCATATCATATTTATGCATGACAGGATATAGACTGCGGGTGTTCGTAACAACCAACCCATTGAGGCGGTTCTATCGTGTAAAACAATCTTTTTTAGCAAAACCAAGCAAAATAATATACACCATTGTAAGACCTCATTTTAATGTACGCATGAGGTGGGTATTTCAAGGGCATCCATTCCACGGACCTGTTACCATGATCTCATGTATTTTTTATACCGAATTACAAATTAAGGGCAATGGGAACACCTGGTAGATTTTTTCCTCCATTTTTCAAAAAGAGACAACTTTCTGGACTACCTGTTCGCTTTTCCAGAAGCCCTGTTAGAGAAAGAATTTATTCCCCAGGAGCAAACTCTTTCCTTTAAGAGTTGACCCCTATTGTCATGGTAGACAAATATACTTTTGCAAGAGTTGACACCCCCGAAGGTTTACCCTTCCCCTCAAATTACATATAAAATGGGCGCAAGAATAAGGGTACCTACCCACTGGTCATCCTGTGTTAATGCAATGTTTAAGCAACCTCGCATCGACGTCCATGGACCGTCTCAGACGTTGATCCAAAGTTGGCCTACTAGGTATGAATTAAACACCAAAGTTTATCCATGTAACATATAGAAAAACGTATCATGTCACAAAAGTTCACTAACATACGTTGTTAACGCATTGCGAGAACAGCGAGCGTTTGATGACGTCGGATGTTAAGTTCTACGTTATTTTTCTATACGTCCACGTCAAACGCGTCTTTTAGAGATTGTCGCAACGTTTATATTTGCTAGAATCATGGTTTTGCCTGTGATATTTTATTCTGAAAAAGAAATTGCATCTTTCTACCAAACAGATCAGGTTCCTTTTGTTCAAAGCATTGTTAGCTTTAACAAGCTTCTTCGTGGTCAAAATATTATAAGAATCTGATGTGGGGTTTTGTTGTAGATGAGCGTTTCCAACCCGAGCAATGACCGTGCTGAGCGGAACCGAGGCTACGCCGAGGTTCCGCTCAGCACGGTCATCCCGAGCGTTGGAAACGCCCATCTACAACAGAACCCCATATTGGATTCTTTTTCTTGCACAACACCTCCGGTTAGTTTTGACAGCTCGCACATGTATATTGTTTACATTAGAAAAGTAGTGCGGAAGTAGTTCCGGCAGTTGAATAGAATTGAAGTGCATTTATGTTAGTTGCCTGGGTCGGAACACCAGGGTTAGAACATAAATTTCTATCCCAGGGTAAAATCACGAGGCGATTCTAACGAGTACCCACAATCTATATTTTAGAGCGCCTCATCGAGGCGGTTCTAACGAGTACCCACAATCTATATTTTAGAGCAGAAATAAGAAAAAAATCACAATTTTTCATCATAATAGTTTCATTTTGTCGGCGATAAAGGTGGCAATGTATTAATATAGGCGTGTTTTCGTAATGTGTTGCACCAATCTTGCACGACGTCTTATATAGCCATTCCCTATCACATATCTGAGGATTTTCGGGTTTTATCCCATCGCTGGATAGGGGATCCTGAGTGGGGTGGTAAAATCCAGGATTTCCGTATCTGGTGTGCAAGGAAATTAGTTCTACATACATGTGGGTGTTATATTCTAAAGAGATAATTCCTTCAATTGCAGGTTAGATGAGTGATACAGACGCAGTGCTGAATATCGAGCAATAAACGTATTGATAACACGATTTTGCTAGTTGTCATTTTTCTGTTTTTAGCTGACCTGTCTAATAGCTATACGTTGAGCTTTTGTGATCACATTTTGTCTGTCGCCCGTCGTCAGTGCGTCCGTCCGTCTGTAAACAATTGCTTCAAATGACATCTTCGCCTGAACCACGGATCGAAATCTGACCCAGGAATGATTCTTAGTTGGTCCTCTTTCAGAGTTCTTCAAATGGTTCCGGTCCATTCAGCATCTAGGTCACAGGAGATATTTTAACTTAAAACTTTAAAAAAATATTCTTCTCTAAAACCACAAGGCCCAGGTCTTTGATATTTATTGAATTTCTATAAAGATTGTTCAAATTATAGCCTTGGCGTTACGAAAACACGCATATACAAAATTATTGTAACCTTCATCGCCGAAAAGATGAAAACTTTTAGACGAAAAATTGGGATATTTTTCTTATTTCTGCTCAAAATATAGGTTTTGGATACTCGTTAGCACCTACTCCTCGAGGCGGTGCTTACGAGTACCAACAATCTATATTTTAGAACAGAAATATTAAAATAAGTTACACCCTCGTAAACCCCAGTTTTACAATACAAAAATGGGGTTCGAGGGGTCAAAATTATTCAGGCGTGTTTTCGTGATGGGGCCATAAGTGGCCAGGCCCTGGTGCCCACATATTTTACACACTTTTATTAGGAAAACCTCTAGTAAACTTCTCGTCTGAAACCAGAACGCCGAGGTCTTTGATATTTGGTATGAAACTTCACCTAGTGCACCCCTACCAAGATTGTTCAAATTATTGTCTTGGGGCCAACAATGCCCCCCCCCCCTTCCCCCGGGGCCCACATAGTTTACATTGACTTTTGTATGGAAAACCTTTAAAACTATTGCTGCCTGCAATCAGATCTTTGATATTTGATATGACGCTTTATCTAGTTGACTTCTACCAAGGTTTTTGAAGTCATAAACTTGGGCCCAATAATGGCCCAACCCCGGGGCCCAAGTGTTTTAGAAAAAAAAAAAGGAAACTGTAAACAAAGTGTTTTTCTAAACATCGCTTATGATCTTCTGGTCACAGGTGAGCGATACAGGGTCATCTTGGTCTTCTTGTTTGGTTTTTGTTACTTTATCCGTTAGTTACCAGCGAAGCAAGGTCTATAACTCAGAGCAGAAAACTGTGGAGGTTTCAGCTTAAGGGAGTTTAAGGCTCATAGGAGAGCTTATGGTATGGCATGGGTCCGTTGTCTGTCGTCTGTCAAAATTTCCAGATATCTCCTCCGAAACTACTATGCCAATTGAAGTCAAATTTTATGTGCAGCATCCATGGGATTGTCGAACATAAGTTTGGTCGCGGGGTCCAGATCACATGACCAAGATGGCCGCCATGCCTATATAAGGCAAAAAAAGCTTCAAAAAGCTTCTCCGATTGCCATGAAACTCGGTATGAAGTATGTGGGACTCGGTCCCTCATAGTTTGTTCAAATAATTGGCCTTCGGATGCCCGTGACGTATTTTACACCAGGATCAAATTTGATCCAATACACAGTTTCATTTGTTTGTTTGATTTGAGGTTTAACGTCCCCATCAATACTGTAAAGGTCATTTTGGAGACGTTGCTTTCAATTTTGTGGGACTTTTACCCGACATTGAGATGAAATGACAACTCAAGCCCTGTCGCCCAATGAAACCAATAGGGTTTATTAGCATGGACGGTCCGCCTCGCTCCGCGGTTCCTGGACAGGCTTAAAACCTGGTTTCATCTCCGTTTTTGATTTGTATGTTCTCAAAAAGATGTTACACTGATGCTTTAGGAAGCCTTCATGCGGACTAAACAAAATTAGTGTATACCGCGACAGAGGTAGGTAGGATAATGGCCATGTAAAATCGATTTAAGCCCCCCAGTGGAAATATTTCAACTGAACGTTCCAAGGCGGTTCTTCTGTGGTGGTTTATTTATGTTGTTGTTTGTTACTTACTGTGTCTATCATTTGTGTCTTTTTGTTTTGGATGGCCATTTGGCCATTTTGTGGGAAAGTAACTGTCCGTATGGCCTTCTTTTGTTTAGGTTTCCATTATGGTCTGGTCGTTTCATGTTTGTGTTTCTTTCCCTTTGGTGTCTTTGATGGGTGGCGTAAGTTAATTGTATCGATTCCTGATCTTTGTTTTACTTCTACTTTGGATCCTCTAAGCGGTTTACCAGTTCTAGTGTGCGGTCTGGATTCAGCGCTGCATTGAAGCATGTTGCAGCCCATATATTTCTTCAAGACCCTACGGGCTGGGGTCTTTATAGACCTTTTCATGGGTAGAAATAAAAACTGATTATTTTTTTCGGAAACTATTGCAGCCTGTGAACTCAAAATTGGTAGATGCTTACTGCAAAATATGTGGATGAAACTAAATGAGTATTCAAGGTCAAATTCATCCCTGGATGTTGGCCCAAGGTCATTCAGATATAAAAATTCAAACTGGTTTTCATAAGACACCACTGGGCCATTTATAACCAAATTGCATATGAAATATTTTACGAACAAGAATTGAAAATTGATTAATTCGAGTTTGGTCACATGACCAAGATGGCCGCTATGCCCACAAATTAAAAGGCTTCAGAAATCTTCTTCTTCTGAACCAATAGGTCGATTGTCATGAAACTTGGTATGGAGCATTGGGAATTCGGGGCCATCATAGTGTGTCTAAATAATGAGCCTCGGATGGCGCGGACATATGTCAAATTTGGTCACATAGACTTTTGTATGGGAAAAAGTCAAAACTGAGTATTTTTTGGAAACTGTTGCAGCCTGTGATCTGATAATTGGTTGATGCAGTAAACTTGATGACTGGATGAAACTACATGAGTACTCAAGGTCAAGGTCATTCCTTGGCCCAAGGTCATTCATATATGAAAAACATAACTTGTTTTCCTCAGTAACCACTGGGCTATTTATAGTAAATTGTACATGAACACTTTTATAAAGAAGAAAATTAAGATAGAATAATTTGAGTTTGTTCTCATGACGAAGATGGCAGCAAACCCATTTCAGGTAAAAAGTCGTTCAAAACTCTTCTATTCCGGAACCTGTAGACCGATCGTCATGAAACTTGGTATGTAGCATTTAGGACTCGGGCCCTTTATAGCTGTTTAAATGATGACCCTCGGATGACCTTGACCTATTCACAACAAGGTCAAATTTGGTCGCATATACTTTTGAATGGGGAAAAAAAGTCAAAAATGAGTATGTTTTTCGGATACTGTTCCAGCCTGTGATCTGAAAATTGGTAGATGCAGTAAGCTTAATGAGTGGATGAAGGTACACAAGTATTTCAGGTCAATGTAATTCCTTGACACTGGCCCAAGGTCATTCAGATATGAAAAATAAAACATGTTTTCCACAGAAACCACAGACCATTTATAACCGATTGGAGTATGAAAGCTTTTTGAAATGAGGAAATGAAATTTGATTAATTTGAGTTCGGTCACATAACAAAGATGGCCGCCGTGCCCATATAAGGTTAACGTCCCTCAAAAGTCTTCTTCTCCGGAACCAGTAGGCCATTTGCCATGAAATTTGGTATGCAGTATTGAGTACTCGAACCATCATTGTTTGTTCGAATGTTACCTCTCGGATGATCTTGACCAATTTTACGCCAAGGTTAAATATGGTCCCATAGACTTTTGTATGTGAAAAGGTCAAGACTATGCATTTTTCAGAAACTATTGCAGCCTGTGATATGCATATTATTAGATGCAGTTAGCTAAATGAGTGAATAAAGAACATGGGTATTAAAGGTCAAGGTCATTCTTTGATCTTAGCCAAAAGTCATTCAATATGTGAATATTAAAACTTATTTTCTTAGAAAGTACTGGGCGATTTGTAATCAAACATATGAAAACTTGTAGGAAGGAGGAAATAAAACTCAATGAATATGAGTTTCGTCACAATACCAATATGGCGGCTATACCCATTTAAGTAAGCAACCCTTCAAAAATCTTCTTCTCCTAAAGCAATGAACCTATGTTGCACTGGGGACTCAAGCAAGTCATAGTTTGTTCAAATAATGACCTCGCATGACCTTGATCAATTTTACGACAAGGTCACATTTTGTTAAATAGACCTTTCGGATCATTGATTCAATTTACGAATTTTGATAATATCTGAGGGCCACTGATGAGGCCAAAATGGCTGAAACTAGCTAGTCCGGCCCAGAAAATATATACACTCCATATTTTCCAGTTCTGTGGTGTATTCTTTGATTACAAAGGATAAACCTTTCTAGAACATATTTTGTATGGAAAAAAACGTCAATACCATATATTTTCAGAAACTAATTCAGCTATGGTATGAAAATTAGTATATGTAGTTAGCTAAATATGTGAATTAAACTACAGGAGTATTCAAGTCCTTAACCTTGACCTAAGGTCATGCAGTTATGAAAATAAAGACTTATATTCCACCAGAACCAATGGACCATTTGTAACTAAATTTAATATAACAGCATTTACAGGCAAGGAAATGGGAATAAATTAATATGAGTTTGAAAACATGACCAGTGTGGCCGCCAAGCCCATAAAAGGCACAAACTTTTTTTTTTTTTTTTTTTTTTCTTCGGAACCACTTTGTTAATTTTCATGAAACTGGGTATGTTGAATTGGGGACTCAAGCCATTCATAGTTTGTTCAAATGTGACTAGGAAACCAAATGGAACCAACACAGTACTGAAGTGAGCGGCACAGGACCATTTGTCCTCTGGTTTTATGTATCCTTTTTGCATAAGCCAGACCGTCCAGCACCGGCAATCCAGGCCTTTTAAGTTACACTAATATATTTTCGTGATTCCACAATGACATAAATGATTAAATAGAAAATATCACCCACACTTTGATGAAGGACAGTGAAGCAATTACGGCCGCCACACATTCCTTATAAACCAGCTGTGTCAATGAAAAGATAATGCCTAAAAAGCAAGGACTACAACACAGAAGTGAAAAAAAATATATATATATATATTACATTCTGAACCAGACGAGACGGCCCATCAGGCTTCATCACTGACGGTCAAATATTTTTAAAAATTGGTAATGGAATCAGTCAATCCAAAGGACTATAAAATTTTACGGCCGCCACAGATACTGTAGCAAGAGCAGTCGTGACTTAAAATGTTCAGTGAAAAGGGAATGTCCTCGGCAGCAAGGACTACAACACAGAACTGAAAGCCGTTGAGGGTACAAGTTCTTTTTCTGGGCCACGCCAGCAAGCTACGGTGGATCAAGCTTCATCAGTGACCCGCAAATATTTTCATATTTCCGTTGTGGTATGCATTATGCCAAAGGGGTGTGTGTGAATTCGGGTTTATCGTAGCTTTCAACAATTTTTCAGTCATATCACGACGGTGTCTGGTTGCGACAGGGAGCTCAATGCTCACTTTTATAGTGCTGTCTCACTGAAGTACCAAGTCCCAGACACATTACATGATACCACAGCCAGTCACATTATCCTGACACTGGGTCGACCAGTCCTAGCTCTACCCCGTAAATCTGAGTGCCAAGCGAGGAGCAGCTAGTACCATTTTAAACGACTTTGGTATGTCGCGGCCCGAGATCGAACCCGTGACCTCCCGTTCCCCGGAGCGGACACTCTACCAACTGAGCTATTATGCCAAAGGACAAGTAAATTTAACACACACTATTATGAATGGCCGGGATACTTTTACGGCTGCCTAACATTCATTTTACACCAGCTGAAGTGACGTTAAATGTTATATGACAAGGTAACACCTTGAAAGCATGGACTAAAATAGAAAGTTAAAAGTTTGCCTTTGGAAAAAAGAACACGCAACAGAACGATAATCGGAGACTCGGTTTTACTGAGTCTCTTCATACATAGCAGTATAGTTTGAAAGGCGGCATACACCTCCTAGCATCGACTTAAGCGATATTAGATTTCAAAATGGGCTCAATGATTACAAAGGAAAAGAATATAATCTGCATAACGATGAATCACGGGGAAACTTTTACGGCTGTCACACGGCAAACAAAAACAAAACAATAAACCACAATAGAATAAAAATCTAAAATGAGTTCCTTTAAGAGCAATGAAAACATTCATAATAAAGAAGATGGGTCATACTACGTAGTTTCGGCTAAAAAAGCCTCAGTGACCCTGTAATGATCCGGCAAAGAAAGCCAGAGAAACCATACTGCAATTTTGCGAATTTCGAATAGGCAGTCGATTCAAAGACTGATATAAATCAAAATGGGGTCCAAATAATTAAAAACATGTCTAGAATACGAGTCTAAACCAATAATTTATTTCTGATTTCTCAGAATATTTACGCTGATCTCAAAGGACCAAAAGTAAAATATAAACTGCACTATGGTTGATGTACGGGGAGACGTTTTACGGCCGCCACAGTGCACAACACCAGCTGCAGTGAAGGCAAATAAAAATCTAAAATGTGTTCCTTTAAGAGCGATTAAAACATTCATTAGAAAGAAGATGGGCCATACTACGTAGTTTCGGCTAAAAAAGCCTCATCAGTGACCCTGTAATGATCCGGCAACGAAAGCCAGAGGAAACGTACTGCAATTTTGCGAATTCCGAATAGGCAGTCGATTCAAAGACTGATATAAATCAAAATGGGGTCCAAATAATTAAAAACCTGTCTAGAATATGAGTCTTAACCAATAATTTAAGCAAAACAACACCAAAATAAACAGAACGAAAAACACTGAAGTGAACTTTTTTTCTGAGCCGACAAAACAGGCCTCATCCAAGACCGTCAAACATTTTCAAGATCTCGGGAATGGAATCAATGATGGCAAAGGACTAGATACTAAAACCTGCACTTTGGTGAAGAACAAGAGGACATTTTAAGACCGATTAACTGTTTAAAAAACACCTATGGTTACGTCAAAGGGTTCTTTAAATGGTTATGCCTTGGAAGCAAACAACTGAATCTTCCGTAGAGGAATCAATGATTCCGAAGTAACAGAAACTATAACTGAAAATACATTTCACAGTATGGAAATGACAGTATGAACAACAAATATCGTATAAAAAGTAGAAGTAAAACAAAGCTCAGGAATCGATACAATTAACTTACTCCACCCACCAAAGACACCAAAGGGAAAGAAATACAAACATTAAGCGACCAGACCATAATGGAAACCTAAACAAAGGAAGGCCATAAGGACAGTTACTTTCCCACAAAATGGCCATATGGCCATCCAAAATTAAAAGACACAAGTGATACACACAGTAAGTAACAAACAACAACATAAATAAATCGCCACAGAAGAACCGCCTTGGAAAGGTCAGTGGAAAGATTTCCACTTGGGGGGGGGGCTTAAATCGATTTTACGTGGCCACAATCCTCGCCCTTACTTCCGTCGCGATTTAGACAAATAATTTGTTCAGTCCGCATGAAGGCCTCCTAACTCATCAGTGCAACATCTCCGTGACACATAAAAATCAAAGTACCACAGAGGTGAGACAACGGTGAGGATTCGACAGCAAGAAACCACTGAAATGCTGGAGCAAAAGAAAACCAACAGTTAGACTCCTAATGTTTAGGACAAATACATATTAATTGCAACTGCTGTGTGTCTTTTTTAACTGTTCACAAGACAATATGTTCATTATACTTTTATTTTTACTTCAATACATGGGTTTTTACTTATCCTTCGAATCGCCAGATCAATGAGTAGGTTGTAACGAGCACTTACAGACTATGATTATAGAGGAAAGAAATATGCGTTAAAGTTCCATAAAAATGATCAGGAATTGTTTTAATTAGAATTAACCCACAGCTCCCATCAGAGACAGCAAAGGAAAATAAGCACAGACATGAACAAACTAGATCCTAATTGAAACATCAATAGCGGAAAGCCACAAGGACAGTCACTTTCCCACAAAATGGCCAACTGGCTACCCAAAACAAACAAATATAAGCGCTACACACAATCAAAGACAAACAATAACAAAAAATAATCTAAAAAAAAACAATAACACAACCGCGACAAAGAACCTCCTTGGAACGGTCAATGAAACGAATTCCACTGGGGGGGGGGGGGTTGGGTGGGGGAGGCTTAAATAAGTATTTCTTTCATGCCAGTTTGTTATTCGAATAATTGCCTGAGCCAATAGATAACGATTAGGGGATAACTGTATTGAAAATTGTCATTTGTGTAGTAAAGCGGCGGTTTTATAGCCGAAAATATATCGTTTTACGTCGACGCACCAGCGGAGCCGTAAAATGGAATTTGCGACTGTAAAAGCGACGATTTTTCTCACCAAAAAAAAAAAAAAACAATTTTCAACGCAGCTATTCCCATTCCAATGCTTTTATTCAGTTATTTTGTTAAAAAACGTACTATTTTTCTCTAAGCGGTAGGTGTTGTGAATTGCCGAAAACCAAACACAACCTAATGAAAAACGACTCAGTTTTGATTTTTATTTACATGATGACGCTGATTTTCGACAGTATATCGCAGGATATACTGTCGCAAATTTTGACGTTATCCAATCAAACCTCGCGTTTCAAACGCAGGTACATTAAAAATGACATTTAGAATAATGTTGCATATTCACATTATGGAAGTTAATACCTAAAACATAAAACACTAATTCAGATACATATTCATATAGAAAGTACAGAAACTATGTCAAACTCAAGATATTAACATTTAAAACATTTGCTGAAAAGAAAACACATGTTCTAATAACCAGTCACGATATATCATTTGTCCAGACGTTTATGGCCCATCAAAAACAGATTGAACACATAACTTTTAACACCAATCTAACTTCACTTCAGTACACAATTCAAACGTTGGTTACATAGTGACTAACATTTAGACCGAAGGGTGTTCCTACGGAAGAGAAGATGCAAAAACGTATAGATCAATAATCCGACTCATGTTATAGCTATGATGTCGCACTCAGCATCAAGAAGACTAAAGTATGCTATAAGCCAGCACCTGGAAAGCCTTACAAAGAGCCCACCGTCACAGTGCAATGTCAAAGATTGCAAGTGGTAAACACGTTCACCTACCTTGGGAACACACTGTCCTGAGCCGTGCACATTGATGATGGAATCAATACCAGGATTGCCAAAGCTAGTGCAGCATTTGGCCGGCTACGTGTTAGTGTCTGGGATCGAGGTGGAGTCAGACTCTCTGTCCCTACATTGATTCTGAAATTAATCATAATCGCCATTTCTTCAAAATATCCTTCATTAATAAGGGTATGGATTTTATAGATTTGCCCAGTATCTTCCGTGAGAGTTCTGTGCTTTCTTCCATTCCTCCTTATTTTCAAAATACTGAAACACCTATAATTTGCTATGAATATAACATACCTGTTAGATCTATCATTTTTAATTTTAATAAACTTGTTTCAGTTCTTGATATTGATACAAATACTCCCGATTCATGTGATTGTAAAAACTCAGTGTATTGCTATCCTGCTGCTGGTCATGTAATTACTGGCAATTTGAAAATTATTCCTGATTCTAGGATAAGGAATATAATTTCTAAAGGACCGAAATATCGGTTTCCTTCTCAAATTGATTTCAGTAAATGTAGAGATGAAATCGCTGCTTCCTTGAATGAATTCGGTAATCGATGGTGTAAGCGAGAGTATGTTGAGCATAAAGCCCTTAAGGACTGGAAACTTAGCATTTTAAAACTAGTGAATAAACGCATTTCTTTCTATTCTCAAAATACTAACTTATTACCTCCTAAGCCCAAGACGTCTTTACGTCATCTTAAACTAGGTATTCAAGAATTTCATAAGAAGTTTGTTTTGGCCCCTGTAGACAAGGCCGCTAACAACGTCGTCGTTGTGTGACGGCTCCACTATGTTAACAAGCTTAAGCAGGAGCTTGGTGGTACTAAGGCCTATGAACTTCAGCCTTTAGCTGTAGAGAGAGTTATAGTAGATAAACATATTTGTCATTCAGCCACCAAGTTTGCTGTGTGTGTTACCGAAGGCCAAGACAAGCTTCCTACGCTATACTGGTTACCAAAACTTCATAAAAGACCTTACAAAGCACGGTTTATTGCAAATTCTAGCTCTTGCACTACCACTGAACTTTCTAAATTATTAACTTCCTGTCTTACTGCTAGTAAAACGCATGTGATTAAATATTTTGATAAAGTCTTTGAAAGATCAGGAAGAAATCTGTTTTGGTCTATAAAAAATCCGAATGAGGTTTTAAATAAATTGAAAGCAAGACATTTTCGTGCTTCAAGTCTGTCTACTTACGATTTTTCCACTCTTTACACTACACTTCCTCATAATCTTATAAAAGAAAAGCTTAATGATTAAATTGAATGGGCTTTTCACAAAGAAGATTCTCTCTATCTTGCATGTAATGTCAGAAATGCATTTTTCACTTCTAAAGAGCATAAAAATTATACACTTTGGTCATGTCAGAAAGTGTGTGATGCCCTCACCTTTCTACTTGACAATATTTATATTAGATTCGGTACTAAGTTATTTAGACAAATTGTGGGTATTCCGATGGGTACGAATTGCGCACCTCGTGGCTGATCTGTTCTTGTATTGTTATGAAAGAGACTTCATGTTGTCACTTTCCATTGATAACCAATCTGAAATTATTGAAGCTTTTAGCTCCACTTCTAGATATTTAGTTGATTTATTAAATATTGATACTACCTATTTCGATGGTTTGATCAGTCAGATTTACCCCCCAGACCTTCAGTTAATTAAGGCAAATTCTTCTGATACCGAGGCCCCGTTTTTGGATTTACATCTATCTATTGTAGATGGGTTTGTTTCGTGCAAAATTTATAATAAACGCGATGACTTTGATTTTGAGATTGTAAATTTTCCTTTTTTGGTTGGTGATGTTCCTCGTGCGCCATCCTATGGCGTTTATATTTCGCAATTAATTCGATTTGCTAGAGTGTGTAGTCATGTAACTGACTTCAACACTCGTAATAAATTATTAACGGCTAAACTCCTTAATCAGGTTTATCGGTACCATAAACTACGCAAAGCCTTTTCAAAATTATATAGACGCCATTCTGATTTAATTTCAAAATTCAGTATTGGACTTAAATTTTTTCTGCAACAGGGTCTATCGGAACCCGAATTTTATGGTGACTTAGTATATAAATTCAGAAAAATATATAATCGCAATGACTTCAGCACCCAATTTCGTAAAATCATTCTTCGATATAAAAAGGGCTAACAATACTTTGCGGAACGGAACGGAACGGAACAACTTCAGGGGCACACCACAGGGTATACTGATAGAATTAATATACTTAATTTAGTAAATGTTTTTTGAAAATATTTAGGCTTATTATCGATTACAATGTTGTTTTCTTCAACATTTAACTGTTTTTGAGTTGTTTTTATATAAGAATAGTTTGTGATTTGCCATTTCTGAACTTTGTTCCGTTCCGTTCCGCAAAGTATAGTTATCCACACTGATAACTATATTTAACGGAACGGAACGGAACGGAACAAGATTATCCAGAATCAAAGTACAGGCAATGTTCCGGAATCGATACAATTACCTCACACCTCCTATCAGTGACACCAAAGGGAAAGAAAACCGAAGATGAAGTGACTAGACCTGATGAAAACATCACTAGCGGATAGCCGAAAGGGCAGTTACTATCCCACAAAATGACCAAACGGTTATCCAAACACAAACCACAACAAGCGATAAACAACGACAGATGAACCACCCCGGAACGGTAAGCAGAAAGTTCTCCACGGGGGGGGAGGGGGGGGCACAAATAGATTCAACATGGCCACAGTTTAGAATATTTTAGGCTTTTTACTGATTACTAGTTTATCCTCTTGAACATTTGACTCTTTTTTAGTTGTTTTTATATAAGAATAGTCTGTGATTTGCCATTTCTGAACTTTGTTCCGTTCCGTTCCGCAAAGTATAGACACATCCAAACACTACGTCATCGCTCAATAATACTATTTGCCGGGACGTACCGGTGGTGGGCAAAAAACGTATTTGGCCGTTTATCGCCATTGTAAATGCGATGCTATTTTCTGTAAACTTGTATTTTGTTTGGACTCGAAACGACAAATTGGAGCTTGAAACTTTTATAATAGACATTTCTTAGCTAGTTATTATTGGTTTCTAGTAGATTTGAGGATGTTTTTGATGATAATTACCTGTTAAACTTATGCAGGTAACGAGGCGGGACGGTTTTAATTATTTGTAATAAAAATACGCAAAACGAATGACTAAATGCGGAAGATGCATGAATGAACTCTAAATATATATATCTACCCATTTAAAGTGTAATTCGATCGATTTTCTGTGACAGTCAACTAAAATATGCCCGTAATATTAAACCAATTTACAATGTGTTTATATGGAACCAGGGGCTTTTTGCCAACCACGAAAGATCGTTATCGGAAGGAAAAGTAATTTTGCGCATGCGCAATGACAGGTAAACAAGGTCACGTGTCAAAACATTGGATCCGTCTATAGTTATCCACACTGATAACTATATTTAACGGAACGGAACGGAACGGAACAAGATTATCCAGAATCAAAGTACAGGCAATGTTCCGGAATCGATACAATTACCTCACACCTCCTATCAGTGACACCAAAGGGAAAGAAAACCGAAGATGAAGTGACTATACCTGATGAAAACATCACTAGCGGATAGCCGAAAGGGCAGTTACTATCCCACAAAATGACCAAACGGTTATCCAAACACAAATCAAAACAAGCGATAAACAACGACAGATGAACCACCCCGGAACGGTAAGCAGAAAGTTCTCCACGGGGGGGGGGGGGGGGGGGGGGGGCACAAATAGATTCAACATGGCCACAGTTTAGAATATTTTAGGCTTTTTACCGATTACTAGTTTATCCTCTTGAACATTTGACTCTTTTTTAGTTGTTTTTAAATAAGAATAGTCTGTGATTTGCCATTTCTGAACTTTGTTCCGTTCCGTTCCGCAAAGTATAGTTATCCACACTGATAACTATATTTAACGGAACGGAACGGAACGGAACAAGATTATCCAGAATCAAAGTACAGGCAATGTTCCGGAATCGATACAATTACCTCACACCTCCTATCAGTGACACCAAAGGGAAAGAAAACCGAAGATGAAGTGACTATACCTGATGAAAACATCACTAGCGGATAGCCGAAAGGGCAGTTACTATCCCACAAAATGACCAAACGGTTATCCAAACACAAACCACAACAAGCGATAAACAACGACAGATGAACCACCCCGGTACGGTAAGCAGAAAGTTCTCCACGGGGGGGAGGGGGGGGGCACAAATAGATTCAACATGGCCACAGTTTAGAATATTTTAGGCTTTTTACCGATTACTAGTTTATCCTCTTGAACATTTGACTCTTTTTTAGTTGTTTTTAAGTAAGAATAGTCTGTGATTTGCCATTTCTGAACTTTGTTCCGTTCCGTTCCGCAAAGTATAGTTATCCACACTGATAACTATATTTAACGGAACGGAACGGAACGGAACAAGATTATCCAGAATCAAAGTACAGGCAATGTTCCGGAATCGATACAATTACCTCACACCTCCTATCAGTGACACCAAAGGGAAAGAAAACCGAAGATGAAGTGACTAGACCTGATGAAAACATCACTAGCGGATAGCCGAAAGGGCAGTTACTATCCCACAAAATGACCAAACGGTTATCCAAACACAAACCACAACAAGCGATAAACAACGACAGATGAACCACCCCGGAACGGTAAGCAGAAAGTTCTCCACGGGGGGGAGGGGGGCAAAAATAGATTCAACATGGCCACAGTTTAGAATATTTTAGGCTTTTTACCGATTACTAGTTTATCCTCTTGAACATTTGACTCTTTTTTAGTTGTTTTTAAGTAAGAATAGTCTGTGATTTGCCATTTCTGAACTTTGTTCCGTTCCGTTCCGCAAAGTATAATTATCCACACTGATAACTATATTTAACGGAACGGAACGGAACAAGATTATCCAGAATCAAAGTACAGGCAATGTTCCGGAATCGATACAATTACCTCACACCTCCTATCAGTGACACCAAAGGGAAAGAAAACCGAAGATGAAGTGACTAGACCTGATGAAAACATCACTAGCGGATAGCCGAAAGGGCAGTTACTATCCCACAAAATGACCAAACGGTTATCCAAACACAAACCACAACAAGCGATAAACAACGACAGATGAACCACCCCGGAACGGTAAGCAGAAAGTTCTCCACGGGGGGGAGGGGGGGCACAAATAGATTCAACATGGCCACAGTTTAGAATATTTTAGGCTTTTTACCGATTACTAGTTTATCCTCTTGAACATTTGACTCTTTTTTTAGTTGTTTTTAAGTAAGAATAGTCTGTGATTTGCCATTTCTGAACTTTGTTCCGTTCCGTTCCGTTCCGTTAAATATAGTTATCAGTGTGGATAACTATACTTTGCGGAACGGAACGGAACAAAGTTCAGTAATGGAAAATCACAACCTATTCTTATATAAAAACAACTCAAAAACAACTAGATGTTGAAGAGAACAAACTTGTAAGCAAATCCATTTGGACAGTAAGCCTAATTGCGAAGAACATGTTTTTTATATGAAATCATGCAAGCTCTAAATATCTTTAATCTGTTAGGATATTTTGAAATTCTATGCTTTTCTTGTTTTGATGCTAAGAGTATCCTACCATGCAATAGCGGCTCACCCATCACGAAACACGCCTATATAATTTTGACCCCCTCCAACCCTACTTTTATATGTAAAACTGGGGTTTACAGGCGTATACCTTTAGTTTTCTTATTTCTGCTCAAAAATATAGATTGTAGGTACTCGTTAGAACCGCTCATCGATAACCCTTTGGTCATTTTGTGGGAAAGTAACTGCCATTTCGGCTATCCGCTAGGGATGTTTCATCAGGCTATAGTCACTTCATCTTCGTGTTTCTTTCCCGTTGGCGTCACTGATGGGAGGTGTGAGGTAAGTGTATCGATTCCGGAACATTGCCTGTACTTTGATTCTGGATAATCTTGTACCGTTCCGTTCCGTTAAATATAGTTATCAGTGTGGATAACTATACTTTGCGGAACGGAACGGAACAAAGTTCAGAAATGGAAAATCACAACCTATTCTTATATAAAACAACTCAAAAACAACTAGATGTTGAAGAGAACAAACTTGTAAGCAAATCCATTTGGACAGTAAGCCTAATTTGAAGAACATGTTTTTTATATGAAATCATGCAAGCTCTAAATATCTTTAATCTGTTAGGATATTTGAAAAACATATGCTTTTCTTGTTTTGATGCTATGAGTATCCTACCATGCAATAGCGGCTCACCCATCACGAAAACACGCCTATATAATTTTGACCCCCTCCAACCCTACTTTTATATGTAAAACTGGGGTTTACAGGCGTATACCTTATTTTTCTTATTTCTGCTCAAAAATATAGATTGTAGGTACTCGTTAGAACCGCCTCATCGATAACCCTTTGGTCATTTTGTGGAAAGTAACTGCCATTTCGGCTATCCGCTAGGGATGTTTCATCAGGCTATAGTCACTTCATCTTCGTGTTTCTATCCCGTTGGCGTCACTGATGGGAGGTGTGAGGTAAGTGTATCGATTCCGGAACATTGCCTGTACTTTGATTCTGGATAATCTTGTTCCGTTCCGTTCCGTTAAATATAGTTATCAGTGTGGATAACTATACTTTGCGGAACGAACGGAACAAAGTTCAGAATGGCAAATCCAACCTATTCTTATAGAAAAACAACTCAAAAACAACTAGATGTTGAAGAGAACAAACTTCTACTCCATAATAAGCCTAAATTTTCTCAAAAAAACATTTACTAAAATAAATATATTAATTTTATATTTATACCCCGTTGTAGGCCCTGATGTTGTTCCGTTCCGTTCGTTCCGTTCCGCAAAGTATAGTTAGCCATAAAAAGATTGGGTACAAAATGGATGTTATACGACAGACTGCATGCATGGTAGTTAACCCAATCACGGTTGGCAACTTGCTTCCCTCTTTAATAGCACGCCGGTGGGTCAGACCTCAGATTCTATGACGGCTCCAACGTAAAGGCTTATGAGAAGTAGAGAGATCTAATTCTTGGTAATGTGGTTGGTGCCTGATGCTCTGTCTCTGGTCGGGCCCATCGGAGTCTTACTGTTGGTTTTCTTTTGCTCCAGCATTTCAGTGGTTTCTTGCTGTCGAGTCCTCACCGTTGTCTCACCTCTGTGGTTCTTTGATTTTTGTGTTCACGGAGATGTTGCAATGATGAGTTAGGGAGGCTTCATGCGGACGGAACAAATTCTTTGTCTAAATTGCGCGGAAGTAAGGGCGAGGATTGTGGGCCACGTAAAATCGATTTAAGCCCCCCAGTGGAAATCTTTCTACTGACCTTTCCAAGGCGGTTCTTCTGTGGCGATTTATTTATGTTGTTGTTTGTTACTTACTGTGTGTATCACTTGTGTCTTTTAATTTTGAATGACCATATGGCCATTTTGTGGGAAAGTATCTGTCCTTATGGCCATCCTTTGTTTAGGTTTCCTTTGTCTCACCTCTGTGGTTCAGTGATTTTTGTGTTCACGGAGATGTTGCACTGATGAGTTAGGAGGCCTTCATGCGGACTGAACAAATTATTTGTCTAAATCGCGACGGAAGTAAGGGCGAGGATTGTGGCCACGTAAATCGATTAAGCCCCCCCCCCCCCCACCCCTCAAGTGAAATCTTCCACTGACCGTTCCAAGGCGGCTCTTCTGTGGCGATTTATTTATGTTGTTGTTTGTTACTTACTGTGTGTATCACTTGTGTCGTTTGGTTTTGGATGGCCATATGGCCATTTTGTGGGAAAGTAACTGTCCTTATGGCCTTCCTTTGTTTAGGTTTCCATTATGGTCTGGTCGCTTAATGTTTGTATTTCTTTCCCTTTGGTGTCTTTTATGGGTGGAGTAAGTTAATTGTATCAATTCCTGATCTTTGTTTTACTTCTACTTTCCATTATGGTCTGGTCGCTTAATGTTTGTATTTCTTTCCCTTTGGTGTCTTTGATGGGTGGAGTAAGTTAATTGTATCGATTCCTGATCTTTGTTTTACTTCTACTTGACACAAAACTGAAAGTGCACATCGCTTTGGTGCTGCCAACACTATTGTATGCCTGGGAAACATGGACAGTTTACCAAAGGCACGCCAAAAGATACTAGCTGTCTTAGAAAACTCTTAAAGATTAAAAGGCAAGGCGAGATTCCAGACACGGAAGTTCTGAACAGGGCAGGGATGCAAAGTGTACACACATTTCTGAAACTTGCACAGTAAAGATGGACATGCCATGTCATCAGAATGCATGAGGAACGTTTGCGAAGAAAATTCTCTATGGTGAACCAGAAATTGGCAAACGCTGCCAAAGCGGTCAAAAGAAGCGCTACAATCCTCCCTCAGGGTTTTTAACATTCCAACAGAGTCGTAGGAACAAATTGCACAGGGTAGGGCAAAGTAGCGAGGTCTCATCAAAAGAGGTGCCAATGAATATATGGCAAAATAAATCATTGAAGCTGAGCAGAAACGCAGATAGCGCAAGGCCAGAGATAAGGCATCACCAACAGAGCTGTCTTCCTCTAGCCTCTGTTGCTCTATTTGCAACAAACAGTTCAGAGCTAGAATCGGTCTCATCAGCCATCTTAGAACACACAAATAGTAACAATTCACCAATATGATTAAGATTGGTCATTGTCAGATGACAGACGAACTATTATAACATTTAGAAAAAACACGTCCCTGTGTATGGAACGGTATTCAGGTAAAAATTAAAATGTGAATGATGCACATTCTAAAATGCGACTATGGCCTTGCATTTTGCAATATGCGCTTTCAATTATGTAATCTGCACTATGTATCTTGTATGATGCAGTTTTTACCATACTTTCCCTTCTGTTTTAATCTAAATACTCGCAATACATTGTCTGGCATTACACTTTCAGGTGTCTGTTCTTAGCATTGCATTATTAGCTTTTGGAATTCGACGCACTGTTTTCAGTTGTTAACTCGGCCAATATTCTGGTTGATATCCGGCTCGCTCTGGCTGCATGTTTCATTATTGGTTCGAAATTCAATTATCGATTTTGCAACTTGCAGTTCTAAATTTGAAATACGGTGGCGCTGGTATCGTTCACGTGACAACAGGTCGTAATTGTACGTTAGAAATGGAAGCGCGCCAGTTTCGAAATGAAGTGGGCAAGTAGTAGTAGTAGTAGTAGTAGTAGTAGTAGTAGTAGTAGTAGTGGCAGTAATTGTTGTTGTAGTAGAAGCAGCAGTTGTCATAGCAGAAGCAGCAGCAGTGGTAATAGCAGCGGCAATATCAGCAGTAGTAGTAGAAGTAGTTGTTGTTTTTAGTGTCGTTAATATGAACAAAGAGTAGTTGTTATTGGGGTGGCTTTCTTTGCCGGATCATTACAGGGTCACTGATGAGGCTTTATTAGCCGAAACTACGTAATATGACCCATCTTCTTTCTTATGAATGTTTTCATTGCTCTTAAAGGAACTCATTTTTGATTTTTATTTGCCTTCACTGAAGCTGGTGTTGTGCCGTGTGGCGGCCGTAAAACGTCTCCCTGTACATCAACCATAGTGCAGTTTATATTTTACTTTTGGTCCTTTGAGATCAGCGTGAATATTCGGAGAAATCAGAAATAAATTATTGGTTTAGACTCATATTCTAGACAGGTTTTTAATTATTTGGACCTCATTTTGATTTATATCAGTCTTTGAATCGACTGCCTATTCGAAATTCACAATATTGCAGTATATTTCCTCTGGCTTTCTTTGCCGGATCATTACAGGGTCACTGATGAGGCTTTATTAGCCGAAACTACGTAGTATGACCCATCTTCTTTCTTATGAATGTTTTCATTGCTCTTAAAGGAACTCATTTTTGATTTTTATTAGAAGTGGTAGTGGCTGTAATAGTGGTTGTAACACCACCACTACTACTGCTACTAGTAGTATATTTAACGTCCCCGTCAACACCATATAGGTCAGTAGTAGTAGTAGTAGTAGCAGTAGTAGTAGTAACACTAGTAGTAGTAGTGGGTGAGTAAGTGATATTTTGTTTAAAGACACCTCATAGGTTACCTATAGGTCATATGGTGCTACTAGTAGTATGTTTAACGTCCCCGTCAACACCGTATAGGTCAGTAGTAGTAGTAGTAGTAGTAGCAGTAGTAGTAGTAGTAGTAACACTAGTAGTAGTAGTGAGTGAGTGAGTGATATTTTGTTTAAAGACACCTCATAGGTTACCTATTGGTCATATGGTGTCTTATACTTTTCTATTAGAAATGTTTGGGATAATGAAAAATGGTAATACATTAAAAATTTAGATTCAACGTAGCTATTTACAATTTATTAAAAATCTGGATTTCTTTAAGAAATGATAAAATCTGTTTATAATGTATTTGATTAAAAAGTTCAAAAATATTGTTAACATGATAAAATCTATCACGGATGATTCCAAAGTCAGCGCATTCAATTAAAATATGTTTAATTGTATAGTCTTGTGCGCAGGCAATGCACTGCGGCTTATCTATGTCTTTTAAAATTTAAGCATGCGTGATATGAGAATGACCTATTCTACACCGGGTCAGTATGACTTGCTCTTTTCGATTATTGGGATAGCTATATGATTGAATAAAATTTGGTTTGATTTCATGAAGTTTATTGAAATGTTGCTTATCCCATAAGTTCTGACAACGATTTTGTATGATATTTAAAATCGGAAAAAGGAATCTTGATGTTAGCCGGCTGTTGATTTAATGCAGATTTAGCTTCCTTATCTGCTTCTTCATTTCCTTGAATGTTGATATGACTAGGAATCCAACAAAATAAAATGGTTTTTGTTGATGGCAATTCAAAATAACGTTTGAAAATTTGTTGGATCAATGGATTTGGATGATCTAAATGTTGAAGTGATTTTAAAACAGAAAGAGAATCCGAGAATATAATGAATTTGTCACAGTCTGTATCTCTTATAGATATGAGAGCAACATTAATGGCAGTAGCTTCAGCAGAAAATATCGAGCATTTATCTGGTAAACGAACATTAAAAGCTTCGTATCGGTTTGTGGCTGAGCATGCTACTTTGTCATCTAATTTAGATCCGCCTGTATAAAAGGACATATAATCGTGATATTTAGAGATAACCTCTAAAAATTTAGTTTTAAAAACAAGAGGGTTGGTTTCCGACTATTTACTCTGATTAAGGTCCAGCAGAACTGTAGGAGGCTTTAAAGTCCATGGTTCCTTTTTAGAGGAAGAATACTTGGCAATATTATGTACATTTATGTCGGCTTCCTTAATGATAGGTTCCATTCGAAGACCAAACGGTTTAAGGGCATGAGGTCTGTTTTGATAAAATTGTTTGTATAAAGGATAAAATACATCGTTATAAGTAGGATTTTGAGGATCTGCAGCAAGTTTGGTTAAATACTGTAATGACAATTTTTCTCTTCTGATGTATAACGATGGCTCGCAAGCCTCAGAATATAGACTTTCAACGGGTGATGTACGAAATGCACCCAAAGCTAAACGTAAACCGTGATGGTGAATAGTATCTAAACTTTTTAAGTATGATTTCCGAGCGGAACCATACACAATGGAACCATAATCTAATTTGGATCGGATCAGTGATCGATAAAGGTTTAAAAGTGTACTTTTATCGCCTCCCCAGTTCGTACTGGATATGACCCTCAGAACATTTAAGGCATTTGAACATTTTAATTTTAACGCCTTAATATGTGCTTTGAATGTCAGTTTTTTTGTCAAAGACAACTCCAAGGAATTTCGCCTCTTCACACACAGGAATCTGTGAACCATAACTTTTTAAGAAAGGATCATAATGAAGGTTCCGTTGTTGACAGAAATGGACACACTGAGTTTTAGTTTTTGAAAATTTGAAACCATTTTCTGTCGCCAATTTTTCTATTTTATTCAAATTTTCCTGGAGTTTCTTTTCTATAGTTTCCATGTCTTGCGAACGATAACAGATGAAAAAGTCATCAACATATAGAGAACAATTAATATCGTTGTCGTTGTCAAGACATTTAGTGATGTTATTGATTTTTTATATTAAAAAGGGTTGGTGATAAGATGCTTCCCTGAGGAACACCCTGTTCTTGATCGTAATTATCAGACAAAGTCTGACCAAATCTTACTTTGAAAGATCTGTTAGAAAGAAAGTTAGAAATGAAGTTTGTCAAATGACCTCGAAGGCCAATTTTATGTAGATCTTTCATAATGCCATATTTCCATGTGGTGTCATACGCTTTTTCTAAGTCAAAGAATATGGCTACAACATGCTGTTTTCTAATGAAACCATTACGAATGAAGGTTTCTAATCTGACTAACTGATCGTTAAGTGCTACGATTTTTCCGGAAACCCTTTTGATATCTGGAGATCAAATTATTTGCCTCCAAATACCAGACGAGCCTCTTATTGATCATTCTCTCCATAGTTTTACAAACACAACTTGTTAAAGCGATAGGCCGATAATTTGTTGGATTAGTATGATCTTTGGTTTTGGGATTGGAACTATAACAGCTTCCGACCAACATTTGGGAAATGTACCTTTTTCCCATATAAGATTAAAAATGTCTAGAAGACATTTCTGAGAAGAATCTGGAAGATGTTTCAGAATTTGGTAGTGTATGTCGTCCGAACCAGCAGCTGAATCATTAGCTTTTTTTAAAGATTCCGAAAGTTCAGCTGTCGTGAAAAGAAGATTATATTTTTCGTCATTTTCAGACTCAAAAATAAGAAAGTTCTGTTCTTCCTCTGTTTTAATATTTTGAAATTTATTACTGTAATGTTCGGATGAAGAGTTGTGTTCAAAAGTTTCACCCAATTTATCTGCTATTTCCTTTTTAGTTTCGTATATAGTGCCTTTAGACTTAATGTGTGTACAAGGTGATTTTTTATTTTTGCCATTTATTTTTCTCAACATATTCCAGATCTTCGTTGGAGTTCGTGAATTTATTTTGGAGACGTACTTATGCCATGATGTTCGTTTGGCTGTTTTTATATTACGTCGAGCATTAGCTCGCATTATTCGAGTTGTATTTAAATTATCTGCGGTTGGTTGTCTGTTAAATTTCTTCAAGCTATTTTTTCTATTTTTAATAGCTTCTTTACAATCCTCATTAAATCAAGGCCTATTTTTCTTTGGATTTGTCGAGGATTTAGGAATACACTCGTGAGATATTTCTAAAAGCGATTCTGAAAAAGACATGATTGGATCAATTTTATTAGTAAAATTCTCAAATTGTAATTTATCTTCACAAAATGTTTTAAATTTCTCCCAATCGGCTTTTTTGAAATTCAATCTTGGTAAAGAAACGTCATTTGCTGGTCCAATTTCATTAATAATGATAGGAAAATGATCGCTCCCATGAAGGTCATCGTGAACCGACCATTCATAATCTAAATAAAGTGATGGATGACATATGGATAAATCAATGGAGGAATAGGTTCCATAAGCTGGATGTAAATACGTATGTATATTGTCATTTAATAAACATAAATCATTCTCAGTGATAAAGTCTTCGATAAATTTACCTTTATCATTCAAATCTGAACAACCCCAAAGTTGGTTGTGTCCATTAAAATCACCCATTAATATAAAAGGACGAGGAGGTTGAAGGATTAAGTTTTCTATCTTCCACTGACCGTTCCAAGGCGGCTCTTCTGTGGCGATTTATTTATGTTGTTGTTTGTTACTTACTGTGTGTATCACTTGTGTCGTTTGGTTTTGGATGGCCATATGGCCATTTTGTGGGAAAGTAACTGTCCTTATGGCCTTCCTTTGTTTAGGTTTCCATTATGGTCTGGTCGCTTAATGTTTGTATTTCTTTCCCTTTGGTGTCTTTTATGGATGGAGTAAGTTAATTGTATCAATTCCTGATCTTTGTTTTACTTCTACTTTGCATATCAGGGCTGTTTTGTTTGTGCCGTGTGGCGGCTGTAAAAGGTCTCCCCGTACATGCATTTAATGCTCTTATTTTTCCAATCCTCAGGGATTGCTTATACAATTGCTTTTCACTGTTCCATCAATTGACATCCTTTAGATACCTGTTGAAGGTCATTATTAAACCGATGTTCGTTCCTCGTTGTATAACAACTGCTTGTTTGACATCCCTGTACTTTAAGTAGACTAGGATGTTTTGTGGGCTTTTGTTGTACCTTCCTTCTATTCGAAGGAATCTTCTTCAATTTATTTATTTAATAACCGGTATGAACATCGCTTTAGTATTGACGGTATCACAACCTTACTAACCAAA
Organism: Lucinisca nassula; assembly: GCA_963580285.1. Classification (NCBI taxonomy): domain Eukaryota; kingdom Metazoa; phylum Mollusca; class Bivalvia; order Lucinida; family Lucinidae; genus Lucinisca; species Lucinisca nassula. Next base: position 2,117,909 of record OY757017.1, read on the forward strand.
ATGAGTATTACAAATACATTTAAAATATCAATATCACCCCTTAGGTTACACTCTGCTTCTTCTGTACGGATTCCCCATTCTATTAAGAACTTTAATACTATGTTGCCTTCGGTATTGGTTAGACCCTTAAATTTGTCTTCTGTAACTTCAGTTAATCTCAAAGGAGCAGGCAATACCAATGTTTTTGGGAGTAGTCTTCGTATAAGATTATCTCCTCTCAAATCGCCCATCCTTCGAAAATATACTAATCCGTGGAAAAGAAGTGGAATGTATCCCAGTATTTCTAAGTGCAATGCCAAGAGGTGCAGATGTTGTTCGCATTTAAGCATTGCGTCTACCGTTACTTCATCTGTAAACGGTAGACGCTTCTCTGTAGTTAACATGTCTGATTTGACTTGACAGTCTACAGATTTAATTTATCTAATTACTTGACGTGCTACAAACTGTAATATGCAGTACGTCGGTCAAACTAACCGCATGCTTAAAACTAGATTGAACGAGCATTATCGTAGAATGAGTAAGCCTAAGAAAACTGACACTTTCTTGTACCGTCACTTTCGACGTACAGGTCATTCTGTAAATAACATTGTTATACAACCAGTGGAAAAACTTTATTACGATGCAAATTCTACATCTAGAGTCAAAATAATTAAAAGACATGAAGCTGAACTGAAATGGATTAAATTTTTACAGACCCCTTTTCCACTGGGATTTAATGACAACATTTATCATGAGGGTAATATTTCCAGAATGCCGGACTTTGATATTTTCTCACTCCTGGAATGTCGAAAACGCAGAACTAGATCTCACGGCACCAGGAAAAATGGTAACTTTAAACGTAAAACACGTGCGTTTAAACGAAACAATACTAGACTGAAGTGACTGTCAATTATATTATTAAATCATGGACGCCACTCTATGCTTTCATTTTTAAGTTCATTACCCGTTTCTGTTTTACGTCTTCTGGACACCGAGGCGAATAAATTCTACGATAGTTCTCATCAGTTATATGATGCGGCTCTCTTAACTAGAGGCTATACTCAGCATACTCTACGTCCTTACATTGATTCTGAAATTAATCATAAACGCCATTTCTTCAAAATATCCTTCATTAATAAGGGTATGGATTTTATAGATTTGCCCAGTATCTTCCGTGAGAGATCGGTGCTTTCTTCCATTCCTGCTTATTTTCAAAATACTGAAACACCTATAATTTGCTATAAATATAACAAACCTGTTAGATCTATCATTTTTAATTTCAATAAACTTGTTTCAGATCTTGATATTGATACTAATACTCCTGATTCATGTGATTGTAAAAACTCAAAGTATTGCTATCCTGCTGCTGGTCATGTAATTACTGGCAATTTGAAAATTATTCCTGATTCTAGGATAAGGAATATAATTTCTAAAGGACCGAAATATCGGTTTCCTTCTAAAATTGATTTCAGTAAATGTAGAGATGAAATCGCTGCTTCCTTGAATGAATTCGGTAATCGATGGTGTAAGCGAGAGTATGTTGAGCATAAAGCCCTTAAGGACTGGAAACTTAGCATTTTAAAACTAGTAAATAAACGCATTTCTTTCTATTCTCAAAATACTAACTTATTACCTCCTAAGCCCAAGACGTCTTTACGTCATCTTAAACTAGGTATTCAAGAATTTCATAAGAAGTTTGTTTTGGCCCCTGCAGACAAGGCCGCTAACAACGTCGTCGTTGTGTGACGGCTCCACTATGTTAACACGCTTAAGCAGGAGCTTGGTGGTACTATGGCCTATGAACTTCAGCCTTTAGCTGAAGAGAGAGCTATAGTAGATAAACATGTTTGTCTTTCAGCCACCAAGTTTGCTGTGTGTGTTAACGAAGGCCAAGACAAGCTTCCTACGCTATACTGGTTACCAAAACTTCATAAAAAACCTTACAAAGCACGGTTTATTGCAAATTCTAGCTCTTGCACTACCACTGAACTTTCTAAATTATTAACTTCCTGTCTTACTGCTATTAAAACACATGTAATTAAATATTGTGATAAAGTCTTTGAAAGATCAGGAAGAAATCTGTTTTGGTCTATAAAAAATTCGAATGAGGTTTTAAATAAATTGAAATCTAGACATTTTCGTGCTTCTAGTCTGTCTACCTACGATTTTTCCACTCTTTACACTACACTTCCTCATAATCTTATAAAAGAAAAGCTTAATGATTTAATTGAATGGACTTTTCACAGAGAAGATTCTCTCTATCTTGCATGTAATGTCAGAAATGCATTTTTCACTTCTAAAGAGCATAAGAATTATACACTTTGGTCATGTCAGAAAGTGTGTGATGCCCTCACCTTTCTACTTGACAATATTTATATTAGATTCGGTACTAAGTTATTTAGACAAATTGTGGGTATTCCGATGGGTACTAATTGCGCACCTCTTGTGGCTGATCTGTTCTTGTATTGTTATGAAAGAGACTTCATTTTGTCGCTTTCCATTGATAACCAATCTGAAATTATTGAAGCTTTTAGCTCTACTTCTAGATATTTAGATGATTTATTAAATATTGATAATACCTATTTTGATGGTTTGATCAGTCAGATTTACCCCCTAGAACTTCAGTTAAATAAAGCAAATTCTTCTGATACCGAGGCCCCGTTTTTGGATTTACATCTATCTATTGTAGATGGATTTGTTTCGTGCAAAATTTATGATAAACGCGATGACTTTGATTTTGAGATTGTAAATTTTCCTTTTTTGGATGGTGATGTTCCTCGTGCGCCATCCTATGGCGTTTATATTTCGCAATTAATTCGATTTGCTAGAGTGTGTAGTCATGTAACTGACTTCAACACTCGTAATAAATTATTATTAACGGCTAAACTCCTTAATCAGGGTTATCGGTACCATAAACTACGCAAAGCCTTTTCAAAATTTTATAGACGCCATTCTGATTTAATTTCAAAATTCAATATTGGACTTAAATCTCTTCTGCAACAAGGTCTATCGGAACCCGAATTTTATGGTGACTTGGCATATAAATTCAGAAAAATATATAACCGCAATGACTTCAGCACCCAATTTCGTAAAATCATTCTTCGATATAAAAAGATTGGGTACAACATGGATATTATACGACAGACTGCATGCATGGTAGTTAACCCAATCACGGTTGGCAACTTTGCTTCCCTCTTTAATTGCACGCCGGTGGGTCAGGCCTCAGATTCTATGACGGCTCCAACGTAAAGGCTTATTGAAAATTAGAGAGATAATGTCGGTTGGTGCCTGATGCTCTGTCTCTGGTCGGGCTCATCGGAGTCTAACTGTTGGTTTTCTTTTGCTCCAGCATTTCAGTGGTTTCTTGCTGTCGAGTCCTCACCGTTGTCTCACCTCTGTGGTTCTTTGATTTTTGTGTTCACGGAGATGTTGCACTGATGAGTTAGGAGGCCTTCATGTGGACTGAACAAATTATTTGTCTAAATCGCGACGGAAGTAAGGGCGAGGATTGTGGCCACGTAAAATCGATTTAAGCCCCCCAGTGGAAATCTTCCACTGACCGTTCCAAGGCGGCTCTTCTGTGGCGATTTATTTATGTTGTTGTTTGTTACTTACTGTGTGTATCACTTGTGTCGTTTGGTTTTGGATGGCCATATGGCCATTTTGTGGGAAAGTAACTGTCCTTATGGCCTTCCTTTGTTTAGGTTTCCATTATGGTCTGGTCGCTTAATGTTTGTATTTCTTTCCCTTTGGTGTCTTTTATGGATGGAGTAAGTTAATTGTATCAATTCCTGATCTTTGTTTTACTTCTACTTTTCTAGATCATTCTGATCTAGATGGGATTGAGGCGGTACGTAGACAGAACAAACAGTAATGGATTTAGACATGGAGACTTTTATAGCTTTTGCTTGTATATTTGTAGTAAGATCGATTGAGCTATGAGGAGTATCAGATTTTACCAAGATGGAAGTTCCACCCGAGGCTTTTAAGCCATCGTTGTGGATATAATGGTAAGCCGAATAATAAGTAATGTTTATAATGTCAGACTGTTTTAATTTAGTTTCCTGAATACATAATATTTGGGGAGAAAATAACGATATAAGTAATAATATTTCATTGTAATTTGCTTTAATTCCTCGACAATTCCACTGAATTATTTTATTGTGTTTTGTGTTATCCATGAGAAAATGAAGAGATTAATAATATTAATCACTTTCCATTTCATAGTCTGGATCAAGATCCCGATAGCTATTTGCTATTTTGATAGGGTCTGATCCTTTTTGTTGTCTGTTAGAAGTTTTGGTTTGGTGTGGCTTTGGTGATTCTTTTTTATCTTTATCCCTTGTTCGTGATGATGGTCTTGGCGTGTGTCCCGAGTGTGAACTGGGTTTTTCCGAGTGTTGAGATGATGATCTCGGTTTAACAGAAGCAGAAGATTGTGATTTGCTAGATGCAGAAGACTGAAAGATTGTGAAGATGATGATGTTGAAGCAGTTTGAGAATAATGGTCAGGTGTTTTTTTTTTATTCTTGGAATAATTACTTTTGAACTCTCCGTGATTTTGCCGCCATTTTTATCCCATTGGCACGCTACCTCTTTCTTTTCTGGTTTTGGAGCTGCAGATTGAAGGATTTGCGAAAATGTAAATTCTGGTTTATTTTCAAACATTTTTTTGGCTTCAAAGTAAGTGGTGTGATTGGAAACTTTAATTTTCATGATTTCTTTCTCATTTTTTCCAAATCTGACACTGATTTGATCTAGACAGATGGCTTTCACCACAGTTCACACATTTCTCAGCATTTTTGCATTGGCTGGTATGAAGGTCATGACCACCAGTACCGCATTTTCACAAATTGACCCTGGGTCTTCGGGACATCTTGATTCATGATGACCAAACCTCTGACAGTTAAAGCACCGCAGAGGGTTTGGTACATACATTTCAACTGGAACGATTCTGTAGAAAATTTTAAGTGCTTTGGGAGGAGTTTCTTTGTTGAAAGTTAACAGAACGGTGTTTGTTTCTATGATTTTTCCTTCTTTTTTAATCGTGAATCTTTTGACGTTGGTGACTCCTTGGTCTGATAAATATTCCAAAATGTCTGCCTCTGACTCACCTTTAAGAATTTTGTCTTTTACAATGCCTTAAGAAGAGTTAAGGGCGCCGTGAATGGAACAAATAATGGGCAGATTGTAAAATGTGTTCAATTTCAAAAGATTGTCCAATTGGATTTTTGAAGCCGTTTCTACTAACAAGGAGTCATCTTTGAACTTTTTAACAGATTTAACCGTCCCTATCAATCCTTTCATTTGTTTCTCAATAATGAAAGGTGACAGGGAGGTTATCTTAGTTTCGTTAGTTGATTTGACGGTAAGAAATCTTGCGAATCGTTCAGTTTTCGAGAACAAGGGAAATTCTTTATAGTCGTTGTCGTTATCCGATCGGGGTCTTTTTAAGGAAGCCATGATTGAAATTTATGATTCGATAGCTATGCGCCCCACCCTCCTTGGAGCCCTACAAGGGGACGTTTAATGAAAATGGATCTCATATTTTCAACGCCAAGGCTACATTGCTATTATACTCGGTGACAGGACCAGAGTCCTTCCGCTCCACCTCTGCTTTATGTCTCCAAACTATGCATCTAGTTTTCAAAAGAAAAAAGATGAATAGTTTGGATCCATTCCCACCCATATTCTCTCCCTCACAGAAGCATCTGCTGAATTTCCCCAGTACAAGCCCACCGATTGATCCATCAGCCGCCGCCCGTCAAACAACACTCAAAGATAGAGGAATAAGAAAAAATTAAACCCGGTTTGTACCATAAAGATACGTAAAAAGTGAGAAGGAAGTAAAGAATAAGCTGTGCGATTCTAGAGCTTGGCACGACTGAGCTGATTGATTCAAGCCGGATCTAGCCCAAACCCCTCGTCTATCTGAAATATGGGCCAAAATGATGTGTTGGAAAGCTGGAGATCCCTGGGCTTCCCTCAATCATCAGGATCCCTTCTTCCAGCATACGAGACGCCACTCACGGCAAACAAGTGGCTCCTGTTTCAACAAGGAATTTCATCCCCATTCACTACAGAAGGAAAGTGACCTGTATATTTTATTCCCTACAGACAAGGGAGACCGAAAACGTTTGCTTTAATAAAAGCTTGGCTTTGAAAGGAAGTCCTTTGCTAAACATGAGATCCACGATTTTGGTAAGAAATTCAGGTAATAAGTTTCCGAAAGAACAAAGAATTTTATAAACTACTAAAGAAATAAGTTGTGTTAGATGATAACGTACACTTCAGAACTTAGTGATATGTATCTGATTCTGATAACTTTGGAGTAACATGAAATAACTTTGGAGTAACATGAAGTGACAAGTTACTTATCTAATAACGTATACAAAATACATCTTTCATTGTTGTGCAGAGTGATGGAGCATGAAAAAGTGACACATACTTAGTACAAACACATATGTTAAACACAGATGAGGTTCTCTTCTTTGCAATGCGCGGCCCACCAGCAATGATGATACACGTACAAATGCAGCGTGGTAGTAACATGAGATAGGAAAGGTTTAAAAGGATAGATCTCGCGTAAGGAATTTTGTAAAAAAAAAAGATGCATTTGAACAAACTTAGTAAAAGAACTCCGATCGAACGGACGATTGTTCTGTATGTTGGAGGCTGCCACAGAAGCTGAAGGCAGCCACCTATTTCGAGGCACCGGGTGGTCTCGGCAATGGGACTGTTTTCGGTGGGGTCTTACCACTGCCACACTCCCGAAGGCAGCCGCCATATTTCTACCCCCGGGCTGGCGCGGGGCCTAGTAGTAGTAGTAGTAGTAGCAGTAGTGGTACAGTAGTAGTGTTAGTTCTGTTTGGTCGTTAGGGGTCAAGGTAGAAGTAAAACAAAGATCAGGAATTGATACAATTAACTTACTCCATCCATAAAAGACACCAAAGGGAAAGAAATACAAACATTAAGCGACCAGACCATAATGGAAACCTAAACAAAGGAAGGCCATAAGGACAGTTACTTTCCCACAAAATGGCCATATTGCCATCCAAAATTAAAAGACACAAGTGATACACACAGTAAGTAACAAACAACAACATAAATAAATCGCCACAGAAGAGCCGCCTTGGAACGGTCAGTGGAAGATTTCCACTGGGGGGCTTAAATCGATTTTACGTGGCCACAATCCTCGCCCTTACTTCCGTCGCGATTTAGACAAATAATTTGTTCAGTCCGCATGAAGGCCTCCTAACTCATCAGTGCAACATCTCCGTGAACACAGAAATCAAAGAACCACAGAGGTGAGACAACGGTGAGGACTCGACAGCAAGAAACCACTGAAATGCTGGAGCAAAAGAAAACCAACAGTTAGACTCCGATGAGCCCGACCAGAGACAGAGCATCAGGCACCAACCAACATTATCTCTTTAATTTTCAATAAGCCTTTACGTTGGAGCCGTCATAGAATCTGAGGCCTGACCCACCGGCGTGCAATTAAAGAGGGAAGCAAAGTTGCCAACCGTGATTGGGTTAACTACCATGCATGCAGTCTGTCGTATAATATCCATGTTGTACCCAATCTTTTTATATCGAAGAATGATTTTACGAAATTGGATGCTGAAGTCATTGCGGTTATATATTTTTCTGAATTTATATACTAAGTCACCATAAAATTCGGGCTCCGATAGACCTTGTTGCAGAAGAGATTTAAGTCCAATATTGAATTTTCGAGCCTGTAAGTTTACCTTTTCACACGTTCTCTGGGCATGCTTATATGCAAGCGCTTAACCAGTTAAGTGCAAATTATTTTTCTTAAGAAACTGACAACTGCCTTCTTGAATCACCGAAATTGAGAGAAACATCGTAGAAAAGATTGCATGAGCAATCTCCACGAACGAAATTTGCCGACCCTGTATGTATCAATATGCTGTATAAAGGGTCATCCTTTGGAGCAATGTATACACCACAGAACTGGAAAATATGAAATGTACATGTTTTGTGAGCCAGACTAGCTAGGTTTGGCCAATTAAGCCTCATCAGTGACCCTCAAATATTTTCGAAATTCCACAATGGAATCAATGTTCCCAAAGGACAAGAAAATATAAACTACACTATGATGTAGGGCAGGGAGACTTTTAACGGCCACATTCCCAGACGCCAGCTGTAGAGACATTAAATATGTTCTATAAAAGGGGTATCCTTCGGAAGCAAGGAATACACTACACACTTGGAAAATATGAAATGTACATGTTTTGTGGGCCAGACTAGCTAGTTTCGGCCAATTAAGCCTCATCAGTGACCCTCAAATATTTTAGAAATTTCACAATGGATTCAATGATCCCAATATTTTCTTGTCCAGAAAATATAAACTAAACCTTCAGCCTATTGATCGTAGTAGTTGTAGTAGTAGTAGTTGTTGTTGTTGTTTCTGGAAACGGTTATGAGAGCTATAGTAGATAAACATGTTTGTCATTCAGCCACCAAGTTTGCTGTGTGTGTTAACGAAGGACAAGACAAGCTTCCTACGCTATACTGGTTACCAAAACTTCATAAAAGACCTTACAAAGCACGGTTTATTGCAAATTCTAGCTCTTGCACTACCACTGAACTTTCTAAATTATTAACGTCCTGTCTTACTGCTATAAAAACGCATGTGATTAAATATTGTGATAAAGTCTTTGAAAGATCAGGAAGAAATCTGTTTTGGTCTTTAAAAAATTCGAATGAGGTTTTATTACGATTTATTTATGTTGCTGTTTGTTACTTTCTGTGTGAATCACTTGTGTCTTTTAATTTTGGATAGCCATATGGCCATTCTGTGGGAAAGTAACTGTCCTTATGGCCTTCCTTTGTTTAGGTTTCCATTGTGGTCTGGTCGCTTAATGTTTGTATTTCTTTCCCTTTGGTGTCTTTTATGGGTGGAGTAAGTTATTTGTATCAATTCCTGATCTTTGTTTTACTTCTACTTTAAATAAATTGAAATCCAGACATTTTCGTGCTTCAAGTCTGTCTACTTACGATTTTTCCACTCTTTACACTACACTTCCTCATAATCTTATAAAAGAAAAGCTTAATGATTTAATTGAATGGGCTTTTCACAGAGAAGATTCTCTCTATCTTGCATGTAATGTCGGAAATGCATTTTTCACTTCTAAAGAGCATAAGAATTATACACTTTGGTCATGTCAGAAAGTGTGTGATGCCCTCACCTTTCTACTTGTCCATATTTACATTAGATTCGGTACTAAGTTATTTAGACAAATTGTGGGGTATTCAGATGGGTACGAATTGCGCACCTCTTGTGACTGATCTGTTCTTGTATTGTTATGAAAGAGACTTCATGTTGTCGCTTTCCGTTGATAACCAATCTGAAATTATTGAAGCTTTTAGCTCCACTTCTAGATATTTAGATGATTTATTAAACATTGATAATACCTATTTCGATGGTTTGATCAGTCAGATTTACCCCCCAGAACTTCAGTTAAATAAAGCAAATTCTTCTGATACCGAGACCCCGTTTTTGGATTTACATCTATCTATTGTAGATGGATTTGTTTCGTGCAAAATTTATGATAATCGCGATGACTTTGATTTTGAGATTGTAAATTTTCCTTTTTTGGATGGTGATGTTCCTCGTGCGCCAATCTATGGCGTTTATATGTCGCAAATAATTCGATTTGCTAGAGTGTGTAGTCATGTAACTGACTTCAACACTCGTAATAGATTATTAACGGCTAAATTCCTTAATCAGGGTTATCGGTACCATAAACTACGCAAAGCCTTTTCAAAATTTTATAGACGCCATTCTGATTTAATTTCAAAATTAAATATTGGACTTAAAACTCTTCTGCAACAAGGTCTATCGGAACCCGAGTTTTATGGTGACTTAGTATATAAATTCAGAAAAATATATAACCGCAATGACTTCAGAACCCAATTTCGTAAAATCATTCTTCGATATAAAAAGATTGGGTACAACATGTATGTTATACGACAGACTGCATGCATGGTAGTTAACCCAATCACGGTTGGCAACTTTGCTTCCCTCTTTAATTGCACACCGGTGGGTCAGGCCTCAGATTCTATGACGGATCCAACGTAAAGGCTTATTGAGAATTAGAGAGATCTAATTCAAGGTAATGTTGGTTGGTGCCTGATGCTCTGTCTCTGGTGGGGCCCATCGGAGAATAACTGTTGGTTTTCTTTTGCTCCAGCATTTCAGTGGTTTCTTGCTTTCGTGTCCTCACCGTTGTCTCAACTCTGTGGTTCTTTGAATTTTTGTGTTCACGGAGATGTTGCACTGATGAGTTAGGTGGCCACGTAAAATCGATTTAAGCCCCCCAGTGGAAATCATTCCACTGACCGTTCCAAGGCGGATCTTCTGTGGCGGTTTATTTATGATGTTGTTTGTTACTTATTGTATGTATCACTCGTGTCTTTTTTTATTTATGGATGGCCATATGGCCATTTTGTGGGAAAGTAACTGTCCTTTTGGCCGTCCCTTGTTTAGGTTCCCATTATGGTCTGGTCGCTTAATGTTTGTGTTTCTTTCCTTTTGGTGTCTTTGATGGGTGGAGTAAGTTAATTGTATCGATTCCTGATCTTTGTTTTACTTCTACTTAGACTTTGGAGTTTGAAGTTTGGGCTTTTAAGAAAAGTTATTTCTGATTTCTGTATTGGATTGTTAAAGGATATTATTTTTCATTTAAGACTGTGGATTCTGTGGGATCAAGGAAAATAGATTCATTCAGGATATTTCATAACAGAGCTACCTACATTTAATTTTCTTACATCTACAGGTTACTGATAAGGGTAAATAAATTTATTTTCTTAAATTTTTCCAAAAGGCTTGTTTGCTTTTTCTTTCTGCTACGCCTGGCTGAGTCACAGATTAATTTAATTTTTGTAAACAACATGTTTACAAGGCAAAGTGCTTCAGAATCTCCAAGAAAATTCAGGCATGAGTTAGGAGGCCTTCATGCGGACTGAACAAATTATTTGTCTAAATCGCGATGGAAATAAGGGCGAGGATTGTGGCCACGTAAAATCGATTTAACTCCTCCTCCCCCCCCCCCCCCCCAGTGGAAGTAGTGTCCGCTGACCGTTCCAAAGTAGAAGTAAAAAAAGATCAGGAATCGATTCAATTAACTTACTCCACCCATCAAAGACACCAAAGGGAAAGAAACACAAACGTGAAGCGACCAGACCATACTGGAAACCTAAACAAAGGAAGGCCATAAGGAGTTACTTTCCCACAAAATGGCCAAATAGCCATCCAAAATAAAAAGACACAAGTGATACACACAGTAAGTAACAAACAACAACATAAATAAACCGCCACAGAAGAACCGCCTTGGAACGGTCAGTGCAAAGAATTCCGGGGGAGGGCTTAAATCGATTTTACATGGCCGTAATCCTCGCCCTTACCTCTGTCGCGGTATACACTAATTTTGTTTAGTCCGCATGAAGGCTTCCTAACTCATCAGTGTAACATACAAATCAAAAAATAATGGAGATGAAACAAGGTTGAGGACTCTACAACATACAACAACAGAATTGCCGGAGCAAAAGAAAACCAACAGTAAGACTCCAATGGGCCCGACCAAAGACGTTGCATCAGGCGCCAACCAACAAAAAGAATACTAAAATAAAATACAATTCCATTTATGCTTTTACGCTGGAACCGTCATATAATCTTAAGCCCGACCCACCGGTGTGCAATCAAAGAGGGAAGCAAAGTTGCCAACCGTGATTTGGTTAACCACCATGCATGCAGTCTGTTTTATAAAATTTTTGTTGAACCCAATTATTATGTATCGACGAATGATTTTACGAAATTGGGTACTAATAGTCGTTACAAGCATGTAGTTTTCTAAATTTATATACTAAGTCTGAATTATAATTCGGGTTCCGACTTTAAATTTTGAAACCAAATCAGAATGACGTCTATGTAACTTAGAAAAGGCTTTACGTACTTTATGATACCGATACCCCTGATTAAGAAGTTTAGCGGTTAATAATTTATTACGAGCGTTGAAGTCGGATACATGACTAGACACTCTAGCGAATTGAATTAACTGCGAAATATAAACCGTACGATGTCGCACGAGGAATATCACCGTCCAAAAAAAGAAAATTTACAATCTCGAAATAAAAATCATCACGTTTATCATAAAGGTTGCGAGATACGAATCTATCTAAAATAGATAAATACAAATCCAAAAAGGGGGCCTTGGTATCAGAGGAACTTGCCTTGTTTAACTGAAGTTCTAGGGGATAAATCTGACTGATCAAACCATCAAAGTAAGTATTTTCAATATTTAATAAATCATCTAAATATCTAGAAGTAAACTACAAGTTTCAATAATTTCAGATTGGTTATCAATGGAAAGCGACAACATGAAGTCTCTTTCATAACAATACAAGAACAGATCAGCCACAAGAGCTGCACATGGCGGTTCTTCTGTCGCGATTTATTTTTGTTATGGTTTGTCTTTGGGTGTTTGTGTCGCTTGTGTTATTTTATTTTGGATAGCCAATTGGCCATTTTGGGGGGAAAGTAACTGTCCTTTCGGCTTTCCGCTGTTTGTGTTTACAGTAGGTCTGTTGTTGCATGTTTGTATTTCTTTCCCTTTGGTGTCTCTGATGGGAGCTATGGGTTAATTATATCTATTCCTGATCATTGCCTCTACTTCTTTTTTTTTTTTTTTTTTTTAATTATTTTTAGAAAATTACCTAATCTTATTCCACAGCCCTCTGGAATGTTCAAGAGAAATCTTAGGGTCTATAAAAGAGTTTGATTTTTCTCTTTGAGTCAGACTTTGGAGTTTGAAGTTTGGATTCTCTCTTTGTTTTACTTCTACTTACAAGAAATGTTATTTCTGAATTCTGTGTTGGATTGTTAAAGGATAATACTTTTCATTTCGGACTGTGAATTATGTGAGATCAAGGAAAATAGATTCATTCAAGGATATTTCATAACAGAGCTAAGTACATTTAATTTTCTTACTTCTAAAGGTTGAAGATACTTTGTAAATATATTTTGTTTTTGTTTTTTCCCAAAAGGAGTGTTTGCTTTTCTTTCTGCTACGTCTGGCTCGTAATCGGGTTTTTTTTCCGTTTGTGTATCTGATGGCAGGTGAAGGGTATTTGTATTGATTCCTTATCATTGCCGTCACTTCTATTGTACGACTGACAATAAGTGCATTTCTGTCACTGACGTCGAGTTTACCGCCACAGAATGCAAATATTAACGAGAACATCAGAAGTGGAGGCAATGATCAGGGATCGATACAATTAACCCATATCTTATATCAGAGACACCAAAGGGATGAAACAACAGACCCTTATGGAATCATCAATAGCGGAAAGCCAAACGGACAGTTACTTTCCCAAAAAATGTCCAGTAGGCTATCCAAAATCAAATAATATAAGCGACACAAACACTCAGAGAAAAACCATAACAAAAATAAATCGCGAACTGCCTTGAAACGGTCATCGGAAACGAATTCCACCGGGTTTGTGGGGGGGGGGGGGGGGGGGGGGTGGGGCTTAAATCGATTTTACGTGGCCACAATCCTCGCCCTAACTTCCGTCGCGATTAAGAAATATAATGTGTTCAGTCCGCATGAATGCCTCCTAACTCATCAGTGCAACATCTCCGTGAAAACAGAAATCGAACAACCAAGAGATGAAACAACGGTGAGGACTCGACAGCAAGAAAGATAGAAGTAGAGGCAATGATCAGCAATCGATACAATCAACCCATAGCTCCCATCAGAGACACCAAAGGGAAAGAAACACAAACATGCAACAACAGACCGCATGGAAACACCAACAGCGGAAAGTCAAAAGGAAAGTTACTTTCCCACAAAATGGCCAAAAGGCTATCCAAAATAAAATAACACAAGCGACACAAACACCTAAAGACAAACCATAACAAAAATAAATCGCAACAGAAGGACCGCCTTGTAACGGTCAGCGGAAACGAATTCCACTGGTGGAAACCACTGAAATGCTGGAGCAAAAGAAAACCTACATACAGACTCCGATGGGCCCGACCAGAGACAGAGCATCGGGTACCAACAAATATAAAACCTATAGCATTTGCTTTACTTCAAATATTTACCAAATTTTCGTGGGCAGTGTTATATGGACACCACACTCTATATTTAACATGACAGTCCAAAATGGCCTTCCAATATTTGAGATATCAACTCCATGACGTCATGAAATTACGACGTTAAAACGCCATGCAACCTTCGGCACGACGTCGCAAATATTGGCAATGTATTTCAAAGACACAAGAGATACCCACCACATTACACATTCGAATGAACCCATGGCTTTACAAATAAATAATAAATAAATGAATACATAAATCAGTAATAAAATAATTTTTTGACTAGATAATCTTACAATAACATTATTTACTACAACTGAAACACATGGGGTCGTACTTTATACAAATAAACACGTAAATAAATAAATAAATAATATGTAAATAAATAAGAAGGGCCTTTTTAGCTCCCGATTATTAAAAGTGTTAAAATATGACTTCACTACAACCTGATGATGTTCAAAGATTCTATGACGGTTCCAACGTAAAGGCTTATGTTGGTGGGTATCTGATGCTCTTTCCCTGGTCGGGCCCATCGATGTCTAACTGTTGGTTTTCTTTTGCTCCAGCACTTCAGTGGTTTCGTGCTGTCGAGTCCACACAGTTGTTTCATCTCTGTGGTAGTTAGATTTTTTGTGTTCACTGATAAGTTGCACTTATTAGTTAGGAGGCCTTCATGCAGACTGAACAAAGTATTTGTCTTAATCTCGACGATAGTAAGGGCGAGGATTGCGGCCACGTAAAATCGATTTAAGCCCCCTAGTGGAATTCCTTTCCGCTGACCGTTCGTCTGTCGCGGTTTATTTTTGTTTCTTTCCCTTTGCTGTCTCTGATGGGAGCTGTTTGTTAACTGTATCGATTCCTGATCATTGCCTCCACTTCTACTTTATAATATGTAGGATATTCGGGGTTCGATAAGGCCTCTTTAATTGCACGCCGGTGGGTCAGGCCTCAGATTCTATGACGGCTCCAACGTAAAGGCTTATTGAGAATTAGAGAGATCTAATTCAAGGTAATGTTGGTTGGTGCCTGATGCTCTGTCTCTGGTGGGGCCCATCGGGGTCTAACTGTTGGTTTTCTTTTGCTCCAGCATTTCAGTGGTTTCTTGCTGTCGAGTCCTCACCGTTGTCTCACCTCTGTGGTTCTTTGATTTTTGTGTTCACGGAGATGTTGCACTGGTGAGTTAGGAGGCCTTCATGCGGACTGAACAAATTATTTGTCTAAATCGCGACGAAAGTAAGGGCGAGGATTGTGGCCACGTAAAATCGATTTAAGCCCCCCCAGTGGAAATCTTCCACTGACCGTACCCAGGCGGCTCTTCTGTGGCGATTTATTTATGTTGTTGTTTGTTACTTACTGTGTGTATCACTTGTGTTTTTTATTTTGGATGGCCATATGGCCATTTTGTGGGAAAGTAACTGTCCTTATGGCCTTCCTTTGTTTAGGTTTCCATTATTGTCTGGTCGCTTAATGTTTGTATTTCTTTCCCTTTGGTGTCTTTTATGGGTGGAGTAAGTTAATTGTATCAATTCCTGATCTTTGTTTTACTTCTACTATTTATATTTATTTATTTATTTATTTATTTATGTGTTTAGTTGTATCAAGTACGACCCAATGTGTTTTAGTTGCAGTAGATAATGTCATTACGATTAAGATTATTTGGTCCTAAAATCGTATTTATTCTTTTATCTATTATTTATTTATTAAGACATGGGTTCATTGGGGAATGTAATATAATGGGTACCTCTGGTGTCTTTGAAAGTCATTGCCAATGTTTGCGATGTTGTGCCAAATGTTGCATGACGTTTTGGCGTCGTTATGTCATGACGTCGTGGAATTGCTGTCTTAAACATGGTACTTAAATTGTAGAGTGTGGTGTCCATATAATCCTGATGAAGAGGGGAGACACTCGAACATTTGGTAAAGAGTTGATGTTAAACAAGCGGTTGGTTATTATTATTGCATTATGGAAATAAATCTAAAATTGAAAAAAAGACTATATCGATAAGATAACAGAACATTCTTTTTTATTTAAAATATGTCAAATATAAAGAAAGAAACACGTCAACTGCAGCCATTTTTTTTATAAATTCTAAATTTTGAAGTGTTAGAAATGACGTGGTTCATTTAAAACAAGCAATTTCAACAGCTAGTTTCTAGTCAAAATCATAACCATATAACGAGTTAAAATTGATGCAAATCCCATGACATCAACGTTTTTAAAAATAAGAATACAACTCGTACGTTTTAAAAGACCATGTGTTATGTCGGCCAAAGCGGAATGCGGCTTTTTGAAATATGCACTCTTTCAGGATTTTTTCCAACGTATGGAAAATGAAATGTCGCCAATCAAAACTTCACATTTTTCTGATTTATTGTTTTTGGAATGCTGAATGAGCAATCTTTCAAAATATTGTCTAGTCCTCCTCTTCTATCATAGTCTCCAGTGGGTCACGATGTTTGAGTACGTAATCCATGAAGGCACCAAAGTCTATTCTGCCGAAATAAAACTATATTCTAACACAGCGCGCCTATATAGGCAATGGAAACCAACTGTGTTTTATATTACAACAAATCACGGCTAGGAAGAGCGTGACAAGTGACGTCATTAAAAACTGCCAATTGATGACGTCACTAGTCGATTTCCTTGACGTTAGACGGTGTAACGTCATTTTCTCGCATCGAAAACGTTAGAAAAGGATGTAAATGCATGTGTTTCAGTCGTTAATTTTAGCGGGCTTTTCTTCTAACAATGGCGAAAAGTTGTTAGATTTTGAAGGAAACAACAACATTATTGCCGATTTTCAGCGTGTTAGAATCGAAATAGATCAGCTCTAGTCTGTGATTTATTGAGTAATAAATCACAGTTTGTCGGTCAGTTGTAAGTAGACAAATCACGCTAGCTACGCGCTCGTGATTTGTCTACTTTACAACTGACCTCCAAACTGTGATTTATTACTCAACAAATCACAGTTAGAGCTGATCTATTTCTTAAATAAAACCGCGTCAAGTGAACATATAGTAAATAAATGGTAAGTGTCTTTAATAATAAAATATAATCGGTGAGCCTTAAACAAATTTTTAGGGGTGCGCTTTAGCGAGCCCGTATAAAATTGTCGGGGCGAACCGATGATATTTTGTTATTAAAGACACTATCCATGTATTTTGTTTATACCGCAATCCAAAACAATCAATGGGTTTCGCAATAACTAAGCAAATTTAAGCACAGTGTGGCATGTTAAACGACATTCAGTGACATGGCGCGCACACATATAGTATAACGTGACGTCAACGAGTGCAAAGTTTCTGACGTCACCACGCCACAAAGACGTAGGAAACAACATGGATGCTCGAATAAAAGTTTCTCAGCGGTTTAGATTCTGTATGAAAATCTGCAAATAAATAGTTTATTTTAGCTTTAGAAAGTATTTTCGAGGCTGAGACGCAACTGCTGCAGCACTGCGTAGTTATTCCATCGAGCCATTCAAACTAGGAAAGGCCGAGAAGGTAAGATTTTAGCTGAAATTTCTCAATATCTGTTCAAATAAATATTGCAAAGATTTTAACATGCAGTTTCGTTGTTTTCCCATGTGTAAAATGTTGCATGTTATTGTTTACACTTGTAAATTAGTGACATGAAAAGTAGGTCCGGTCTATAAAGTGTCACTAGACGTATTATCGGTTAGTAGAACGTACTATTATAATGTTATTAATCAAATAATTTCGTATTGGTCTAGTTACAGATCCCAGGTCTGCTTTATTGGCCCGAGGCCGAAGGCCGAGGCCAATACAGCTGATCGAGGATCTATAACTTGGCCAATACAAATTTACTTGATTAATGACAATTTTATTAATTGACGCAATTAGAAACATGGTTTATGATTTTGAATAATGGTTGACCTGGTGAAATACAGGATAATCAATTAATAAAGGTCATTATTAATTGATTATCCTGTATTACATCAGGTCAACCAATATTCAAAAATTATAAATCATGTTTTTTATTGTGTCAATTAATAAAATTGTCATTAATCAAGTAATTTCGTATTGGCCAAGTTACAGGTCCTCGGTCAGCTGTATTGGCCTCGGCCTTCGGCCTCGTGCCAATACAGCAGACCTCAGACCTGTACCTAGGCCAATACGAAATTACTTGATCAATAACATTATAGTACCGATTATAACGTGCAGTTATTCGACCCCCTTTATTAGGTTACTAGAATGTCTGGTTGCGGTATAAATTTACTTCTGAATAAACTAAAACTTCAATAACTCGAGCACAGATATCTCAATTACAATGGTAGCTCAGTGGGATGCGCTTCTTACTGGAGATCAATAGGGCGCGGGTTCGATACTTGCCGGGTTCGGCAACAGATTTTTGTCGAGATTGATCATGGAATGTTTTCTGTGGCCATTCTCTCCCTTCCTCTGATTCAAGAAGGACAGTTGTCAGTTTCTGGCGAAAGAATGTGTACTGTACTGGGAAATCGCTTATGTATAATATGTTCCGTAAAAGGGTTATCCTTTGGAAGCAAGGAATACACCATAAAACTGGAAAATATAGACTGTACATTAGGCCTCATCAGTGACCCTCAAAATTTTCAAAATTCCACAATGGAATCAATGATCCCAGAGGACAAGAAAATAAAAACTACACTATGATGTAGGGCAGGGAGACTTTTTATAGCCGCCACACATTCCCACACATCAGCTGTAGTGACGTTATATGTGTTCTATAAAAGCCTGTCCAGGAAAAGTATGGATAAGTAAATTTGCTGGCTCAAAACAAGTGTCGACTGGGTCGGTAAACTCGAATACAAACAAACAAAATCTATTACGACGGCTGATTTGAACTCATTATTTTTAGTCCCCCAGAAATTTTGATTTTAGTTTTAGAAACATTTTTTTATTATCATAAAAATGTACCAACAGTTGCATGTTCTCACGGAAATCGCCTCGAGGAAGCGACGCTAACAAGTCCGTGAAATGAACACTCCAGTAAACCCCACTTTATATAGAGAAAACTATGGTTTACGGGGGTATTTATTATTTTTCTTATTTCTGCTGCAAGTCATAGGTTGTAAGTACTCGTTAAAACCAACCGTGTGTACTCATTAGAACCAACGGGTACCCACAACCAATAAATTTGCTGTATAAATAAGACAGTACCATGCTCCGAAATCCCTAGCCGTTTCTTCGGGTGGTAGGGCTTAAGATTTCATTTTTATAAAAAATGTTGTATAAAAGTCTTATTAAATTGAAAGTAACGTCTCCAAAATGACCAATACGAGAACGTAAAAAAAACGCCACAAATAAACAAATAAAACGACTCGCTTTAATAAGTGCAAGTGTTTTACGAAAAGGTTTATTCTTGAATTAAAAGAAAACATTTATTTTCTGTTAAGCTTAATGAAATAATAATATAATGAGGCAAAAATGCGTATAAATAAAAGTTGTAATACTGCCAACAAATGTGTAGCCTTTTGATTGAACAGCGCAAGGGTAATTATTTTCCATGTACCCCATTAGCAGAATATTGGCTTTTCACGTTCACTTTCGTTGAATCGAGATGTCCGCCATCTTTGCTTACTGCCTACATGGTGAGGTATGTATACAGATTAATTTCATGCATCTCAATACTTTTCAGATAAAAATGGCAAAAAACCTTTGTTTTAATTTAGCAGGTACTTTATTTTATTGCTTATCATTCCAACTTGGCAAACTACTTCCCACTCCGCACCGTGATCAACAGAGTGCGTACAGATGGGCTCGTTTGATGACATAACATGTAAAGTTTTACTTCTCACGGTGCCCGTTGCAAAAAGCAAACCTTGGAAAACAATGCAATATTGCACTTTATCATATGACGTCGCGTCTGAGAATGTAATAAAGTCATGTAATATTTTCGATAATCCACTAGTGGATTAAATATGCAAATTAGCTAGATACGTCCCGTAACGTTACATGTACGACGTCCTTAACGACGTCGCGTTTACTTATTGCGAATATTGACATTTTTGTTAACAATCGTAAATAAATTGCGTTTAAATGTCATATGATAAATAGAATCTTGCATTCGTGCTCATGTATTATCGAATTTATTAAACTCGTTGAGAAAAAGGGATAAAATGCTCGGCAAAGCCTCGCATTTTATCCCTTTTCCTCAACTCGTTTAATAAATTCAATAATACATGAGCACTCGTGTAAGATCCTCTATAAAACACTAAGATTGGGAAATCAGGCCAGAACAAATAAATATTCTAGCCACCGTTAACAGTAGGTTCCTCGTATGACCGAAAGTGTGGCCGTTTTTGGACACTTCTGCCAAACCTGTGAAAAACGAACATTAATAAAAGTACTCGTATATTTTAATGTTTTCTTTAGAAACGTAAAAAGACAAAAAAAAACTCTATACTAAGCATACATTTTTCGAACGACTAATAAGCTTAAAGCACACCTACTTGTGTCAGATATAAAAGGCATAAAGTCATTGAGATGGAATTTGGGAACACGAACACACACACGCACACAAGAATAAACATCAACTATTAAACTGCCTGTGTCAGCACGAACGCACGCACGCTCACACACGCGTACACAAGACTTAACGGCAAGTATTAAATTGTCTTAGTCAGGCCAACAAGTTTCAGCTGTCTTGATCTTATCAGCGACCCACGCAGTGTTAGTTTTTGTCTGTTGAGAACGCCTTTCTAAGAGTCTAAGTAACTTGGCTTAAATAACAAAGGTCGCTTTACGATAAAAAGTCCCTGTAATGAACTACCCTCTAGAACCTATCTTTTAAAAAACAGAAGTGAATGTATTGATCAGGAATCGATACAATTAACCCACAGCTCCCATCAGAGACATGAAAGGGAAAGAAACACAATGTTTGTGTGTGAGTTCGGGTTTAACGTCGCTTTCACAAATTTTTCAGTCATATCACGACGGTGTCTGGTTGCAACAGGGAGCTCAATGCTCACTTTTTTGTGCTGCCTCACTGAAGTATCATGTCCCAGACACATTACATGATACCACACCCAGTCACATAAGCCTGACACTGGGTCGACCAGTCCTAGATCTACCCCGTAAATCTGGGTGCCAAGCGAGGAGCAGCTAGTACCATTTTTAACGACTGATACCCAGGCCCCGTTTTTGGATTTACATCTATCTATTGTAGATGGATTTGTTTCGTGCAAAATTGATGATAAACGCGATTACTTTGATTTTGAGATTCTAAATTTTCCTTTTTTGGATGGTGATGTTCCTCGTGCGCCATCCTATGGCGTTTATATTTCGCAATTAATTCGATTTGCTAGAGTGTGTAGTCATGTAACTGACTTCAACACTCGTAATAAATTATTAAAGGCTAAACTTCTTAATCAGGGTTATCGGTACCATAAACTACGCAAAGCCTTTTCAAAATTTTATAGACGCCATTCTGATTTAATTTCAAAATTCAATATTGGACTTAAATCTCTTCTGCAACAAGGTCTATCGGAACCCGAATTTTATGGTGACTTAGTATATAAATTCAGAAAAATATATAACCGCAATGACTTCAGCACCCAATTTCGTAAAATCATTCTTCGATATAAAAAGATTGGGTACAACATGGATAATATACGACAGACTGCATGCATGGTAGTTAACCCAATCACGGTTGGCAACTTTGCTTCCCTCTTTAATTGCACGCCGGTGGGTCAGGCCTCAGATTCTATGACGGCTCCAACGTAAAGGCTTATTGAAAATTAAAGAGATAATGTTGGTTGGTGCCTGATGCTCTGTCTCTGGTCGGGCTCATCGGAGTCTAACTGTTGGTTTTCTTTTGCTCCAGCATTTCAGTGGTTTCTTGCTGTCGAGTCCTCGCCGTTGTCTCACCTCTGTGGTTCTTTGATTTCTGTGTTCACGGAGATGTTGCACTGATGAGTTAGGAGGCCTTCATGCGGACTGAACAAATTATTTGTCTAAATCGCGACGGAAGTAAGGGCGAGGATTTTGGCCACGTAAAATCGATTTAAGCCCCCCCAGTGGAAATCTTCCACTGACCGTTCCAAGGCGGCTCTTCTGTGGCGATTTATTTATGTTGTTGTTTGTTACTTACTGTGTGTATCACTTGTGTCTTTTAATTTTGGATGGCCATATGGCCATTTTGTGGGAAAGTAACTGTCCATATGGCCTTCCTTTGTTTAGGTTTCCATTATGGTCTGGTCGCTTAATGTTTGTATTTCTTTCCCTTTGGTGTCTTTTATGGATGGAGTAAGTTAATTGTATCAATTCCTGATCTTTGTTTTACTTCTACTTTGATATGTCGCGGCTCGGGATCGAACCCGTGACCTCCCGTTCCCAAAAGCGGAACTCTACCAACAGAGCTATCGGGACCGGTGAAAGAAAAACAAACTTGAAATAATTAGAGCCTTATGGAAATGTCAATAGGGCAGTAACTTTCCTACAAAATGGCAAATTACTTATCTAAAACAAAAAATATAAGCGATACATACACTCAAAACAAACCATAACAAAAATAAACCACCCAACGGTTTAAAGGAGTATAGATTATTATCCTTAGTTTTGTTTATACGCCTGGATTGTCGGTGCTCAGGGAAGCGGTTCTAACCAACAGCTACAATCTATGTTTCGACAAACAAAATATCAAACATGTTTACTGGAATTAAAATTTAGTTCTAGAGATAAGAAAGACGCCATTTTCGGTAACGGATGTGTTATCGTAACGGTAAGGATTGACGTCAAATTATTATATAAAAAGAGGATCTTACATGAGTGCTCTTGCAGTATTGGATTTATTAAACGAGTTGAGGAAAGGGGAAAAATGCGAGGCTTCGCCGAGCATTTTATCCCTTTCCTCAACGAATTTTTTATAAATTTTATAATACATGAAGACGAATGTAACATTCTATTTATCATATGACATTTAAAACGTATTTTATTCTCGATAATTTGACAAAAATGTTAATATTCCGCCATTAGTAAACGCGACGTCGTTAAGGACGTCTTATATGTAACCTTACGGGACGTATCTAGCTCTTTGCATATTTAATCCACCAGTGGATTATCGGAAATATTACATGGCGTTATTACATTCTCAGAAGCGACTTCATATGATAAATTTGAATAATACGCCCGTGTAACCATCTATGTTCTGAGTAGCAAATGCCACATAATAAAGACCCCAGTCAACCTTTTTTTTAATATATAAAGGGATGTTTACAGCGCTAATCATTACAAGGACTAATTGAATGTACGCATAGCACATATTGTCGTGTATAAAACGAACTGGGACTGCTCAATTTCAGAATACAGTAGAACTTCGATGGCTCGAACACCGATGGCTCGTTTACCATGGATGAGTCGAACACATTCTTGAGCCCCTAGCGAAATCCTCTACACAAGAAAAGTGGGGGATAATTAAGGAAATTTTAGTCTTTTATCTTGCAAATGTATGCTGTGTGTACTCTTTAGAATCGCCTCGATGAGGCGATTCTAATGAGTCACACAGCATACATTTTCATTATAGAACACCGAAAAGATGTCTAAAAGTATCTCGTTATGCCTCTAGACAGTAACCCTCAGTGGCCCGAACAGATATTCGAGGTCCCAAAGGTGTTCGAGCCATTGAAGTTCGATTGTAATGTGCCCAACAGACATTTAACACATGTCCTGCTGAACCCGGATATGTCTTATCTTTCTAACACTGGAGATCCAGATCAGATGTAATGGCTTCTGATCAGGATCTTCAGTGTTTGCATTCAGTTTATGTATTTGTCGCAATAAATTGGATCAAGTAATCTGACTGGTTGATAATTGTAGTGGGCGTGGTACATTTAAATATTCAGCAGGTCAAGGGTTTAATTCTAGTCATTCGATAGGCATGTTATACAGCGATTTGTTTTATAAGTGCTATTATACTCGTACATATCTACACGTCTGAGATTTTTTCATATCATAGATGCGATATTATTACGGAACTGCACAACGATCATGAAGCAAAGTAAATATATTTTGTTTTGTTTTCATATTTCTTTGATGATTTACTGACTTCCTGTGGGAGAAACACCGTTAAACAAGTTGCTGTCTTACCTGGATCTTCCAGTTACAGCATAATATTCAGTTATTGCTTTTAAATATCTTTGGAGCTCGTCTTTAGTTGTAAATTCTGCTGGTCGTTCAGGGGGCGCTAACATAGCATCTGATATCAACAATACAGCAAAAAATAAACAGAGTAACATTCGTTGCATAGTGGCCAAAAATGGTCTGAAAACAATGAAAAATGTTTACAATCAAATAAGTTCAGCATAGCATGTTAAGTATCACAAAAAAACATCATGAAAACACGCCGATATAATCTTGACCCCATTGAAGTAGAAGTAAAACAAAGATCAGGAATCGATACAATTAACTTACTCCACCCACCAAAGACACCAAAGGGAAAGAAACACAAACGTCAAGGGACCAGACCATAATGGAAACCTAAACAAAGGAAGGCCATAAGGACAGTTACTTTCCCACAAAATGGCCAAATGGCCATCCAAAAATAAAAAGACACAAGTGATACACACAGTAAGTAACAAACAGCAACATAAATAAACCACCACAGAAGAACCGGTTTGGAACGGTCAGTGCACGCCTTGGAACCCCACTTTTATAGAGTAAAACTTGGGTTTACAGGGGTATTTCTTATTTTTCTTATCACTGGAGGACTGGAATTCTTGTGTTTCTTCATAAACACACATAAACAGTATGCCCCATCGCACAACAAAGGTGTTAGTGGGTGGGGATTTTGCATTTGTCCTGCACTTACATACATACATACATACATACATACATACATACATACATACATACCTTACACACACTCATGCAGACACGCATGCACTCATACATGCATGCATGCACTCACACATGCATGTATGCATGCACGCACACGTGCATACTCGTGAATGCAAACACATACATGCATGTACACAAGCACACACACATGCATTCATGCATGTACATGCACATGCATTTACATGCCCATGCATGTATATCCACTCACGCATGCATATATACACACACTAAAACATAAATCCAAACACTCACACATGCATGCTTGCACCCACGCATGCACGCACGCACGCACGCACACATACACGTGCAGACACACTTACTTGTGTACACACATGCATGCATGTACACATACTTATTTATAAATGCAATTACTCACACATGCTTGCATGCAAGCACACATGCATGCACAAATATACTCATGCACACATGCATGCTGCATGCAACTTACAAACATGCATATATACATACATTGCATGTGCATGCACTACTCATGCATGCATGCACACACTTATACATTAATGCACACAGTCATGCATGCATGGATGCAAGCACGCATACATGTACATATACACTCATGCATGCATGCACACACATGTATGCATGCACACATGTGTTTATGCAGGCATGCATGCACATTTGCAAGCACATGCACATGCATACATCCACACAAACACTCTTGCATGCAAGCTGACTCACGCATTAATGCACACAAACACACACATGCAGACACACACTCACTTGCGTGCACACATGCATGCATGCATGAGTACATGCAAGTACACATACATGCACGCGTGGGCATACAATCATGCATGCATGCACACACATATATTAATGCAATCACTCACACATGCTTGCATACAAGCACACGTGCATGCACACATATACTCATGTACACATGCATGATGCATGCAACTTACATATATTTATGCACATGCATGTGCATGCACTACTCATGCATGCATGCAGACACTTATACATAAATGCACACACTCATGCATGCCTGTATGCAAGCACACATTCCTGCACACATACACTCATGCATTCATGCACACATGCAATTTTGCAGGCATGCATGCACATATGCATGCATGCACTTGCACATGTATGCATGCATACATGCACATGCATACATGCACACACGCATACTCATGCATGCATGCACTCACACATTTATGTATAGACACACACACACATGCATGCACACTCACACATTTATGCATAGACGCACACACATGCATGCACACACACACACACACGCGCATTTGGTTATGGTCCTTGAAAAGTTGGTTATTTAGGGGCAAGCATATGGTTGGGGGCATTGTGTTTCACAAACACCATTTATAGTTCAACTATTCTTCGTAAAAGTTTATTTGTTTTTGTTATACATGTAACAGTACATATTGAAATTTTACAACAACATAAAGAAAGTTTAATGATAAAAAGTCTGACATTTTTCTTATTTCTGTAGAACCGATGCGGCGAGGCGGTTCCAAGGAGTACCCATACCTATGTTTTTAAACAGAAATAAGAACATTAATGTATACCACAATTTTGCAATATAAAAGTGGGTTTTAAAGGGCTCAAAATTATATAGGCGTGATTTCGTGATGTTCCAAAGTAACTGTTGTGCCTTTTTTGTTTTTTACTGTTAACATTTTAACATTAAAATATCTTGACTGAATTATTGTATCAAAACACAAATTTAGATTTTTTAGTTTTGTTTGTTTGTTTTGGATTTTACCGGCCAAGTCAACACTATTTAGGTCATTTTGGACCTATCCACACTTTCTTTTGCAGGCTTTATGTTGGTTGGCGCCTGATGCTCCGTCTTTGGTCGGGCCCCTCGGAGTCTAACTGTTGGTTTACTTTTGCTCCAGCAATTCTGTTGTTGTATGCTGCCGAGTCCTCAACCTTGTTTCATCTCTGTAGTTTTTGATTTGTATGTTCTCGGAGATGTTACACTCATGAGTTAGGAAGCCTTCATGCGGACTAAACAAAATTTGTGTATACCGCGACAGAGGTAAGGGCGAGGATTATGGCCATGTAAAATCAAGTTAAGCCCCCAGTGGAATTCTTTCCACTGACCGTTCCAAGGCGGTTTCTTCTGTGGCGGTTTATTTATGTTGTTGTTTGTTGCTACTTGCTGTGTGTATCACTTTTGTCATTTTTTGTTGGATGGCCATTTGGCCATTTTGTGGGAAAGTAACGGTCCTTATGGCCAATCTTGTTTAGGTTTCCATTATGGTCTGGTCGCTTCATGTTTGTGTTTCTTTCCCTTTGGTGTCTTTTCTGGGTGGAGTAAGTTAATTGTATCGATTCCTGATTTTTGTTTTACTTCTACTTTTTATCCGCAAGCGGTTAACCAGTACAGTGCACATTATTTCGCCATATGACGTAACACACGCCATAGAGTGGGGTTTAACCATGATCGTATAGTTTTACATTAATAAAGTGTTAGTACTTCGCAAATAATTAAAGTTAGGAAGTTTCTGTTTTTTTTTTTGTTTTATTTTCTGACCAAGTAAAATGGTCTCTTTTAAAATTTCAATGTTACATATTATAACATATCGAAAATCGAAAGCTTCTGAGTCAGGTAGTGTCCAGGACTATATCTAGCCCGATATACTGAACACGTCTCTTGCATAACTGAAAACCAGACTGCTACATATCTGAGAATCTGACTGATTTGGCATGATCAAACTTGACGTTGTATACGTTTCAGAGCATTCCATGGGCTTTTGTTCTCACGTTAACACAGTTTCTGTTTATACCAAACGTACATCATTAACCAACATGTTAAAAGTATCTCAACACCTGCTGACCACGTACGCACACACCTGCAGGGTACTATGCACTTATACAATGCCCGCATGATTGGCGTAAACGGAAACATGTACCCCTATGATTGACGTTTTGTAGATACATTTCAGGTTTTATGTAAACTGCACTTCTTTTTTCTCCCGCCAAAGTATTTGAATAACAGCACATGTTATTTGCGAAAATCATAATTGAAATGTCAAATTAAATGTCAGTAGATTTAGTCGGGGATTTGAAATTCGTAGCACCCGTATTTAAGGAGTTTAATGCACCTTATTTTCTCACACTTAACTATGACATGAATTTATTGAGAGGTCTCTCAGCATCTTGAAAATGGAGTTAGAGAATCATAAAAGTGGGGAAAAAGACATAAAAAGGGGAGATAAATGTACCTGCCCTATTTTCTCATTTGAACATCCAAACAATTCAAAACGACATTTCCTCTGAAACTACAAGGCCAATTGGAACCAAATTACATGTGAAGCCGCCATGGGGTGGAAGAACAAACATATATTCTGAATGTCTGGGTCACATGACCAAAATGTCCACCATGCCCATATATGGTAAAAACCTTTGAAATCGCCCGTTCTCCGAAACCAATAGACCGATGGCATTGAAACTTGATATGCACTATTGGGGACCCGGTCCCTTTCAGATTTGTTCAAATGATGACATTTGGTTGACCTTGACCTTTCTTACGTCAAGGTCACATACGGTCACTTAGGGTTTTGTATGGCAAAGGCAGGATTTTCTTGTTCTGTTGCAGCTTATGACATCAGAGTTGATATTTGCAACCAGCTAAATGATCCTGGGGCCATAAGATTACATATTTCTATTTTTTTCCAAAACTACTGTGCTTACTGATACCAAATTACATATACTGCGTCAGTGTGGTCGAGAAATCAAAGTTTGTTTGAGGGATCTGTGTGATTGTCACACCAATATATGGCCAAAAGTGATTTTGAATTCTGCATCTCAGGAAATACAAGACCTTGGTATGCAACATTTTGGACTTTAGACCTACTGAGATTGTTCAAAGCTGACCATAATGTATGCGACGGCAACAAAAAACAATGATTGATTTAAAAATAATTTGGCAGCAATGGTCATGCAATTGGCCTCTACTAGACCATTATGGTCGATTAAAATAAATGGCCACCAAGGATGGGATAATTTATGCCCACTTGAGCTCTGGTGAGCGTAGTTGCCCATGGGCTCTTGTTTATAACTTTGTGTTCAGGTTAGTTATTAAAAGTCGCGTAAGCTTGATGCCAAGCGTAAACCATATTTAATTGGCGTTAACACGATACAGCAGCCACAGTTCTCTGCTTTACTGATTGCGCTTGTTTGGTTATCTTTTATTGCTTAGCTGCATTTTCCAGCCTTCACAAACCATTTATTCGATAACCAGTGGTAGTTTGGTATGAAGTTACGCTGACAGCAATACCTCTGAAAGACAACAATGTTCAGTGAATTTAACAACGCGACCCTATTTCAGTCAGAATTTCGTCCAGTATTTCATAATTGAAGGAACGACGTATTTTAATCAGTTTAAGCCTCTAAACAATCCAGCCTCCTTTTGACTGAAGGTCTGCGAAATTTGTCTGCAAACAAAAAGGAAACATTAAATAATATTTGCATGGTAGAACGACGATTTTACATACATTTATGTTTTATAGGTTTGTTTTGGTTTTTACCATTAAGTTGCTGCAGAAAAAGATGCTCTACTAAATTTAAATATCAGCATCTAATTCTCCAACTGCGGATTTGATATACTTCAGCTTATTTGCTGATTGAGACTCTGGTTTTGGTTGATCTTTTGGCAAATATGCGAAAATTGTGGTTACCAAGTTACATGAAGATGCAGAAAAGCGGGTCAGTCGAGAGTCTATGTTGAACCCGATGTTCCCACCCTTCTTGACAAAAGTGTAGAAGAAGAAGCTTGATTTACATAGGAATCGTTACATTTATTATGCCAAACATCGTCCCTGTTCAAAATATCTGACCTATAAGGTGTCAACCTTATATAAGTTAACCTTTCATTCAGTTCCTTTCATAAGTACGAATGCATTTCCGCCAGAACGCCTGAAGGTAGGTGCATGATGCTCTGTCTCCGGTAGGGCTAACCGGAGCCTAACTATGGGGTTCCTTTGCTGCAGCATTCTAGGTATTCCATGCTGTTGAGTCCTCGTCGATGTCTCATCCACTTATTCGTTTGATTTAATGTTCGCGGGGATGTTGCATTGATGAGCTAGAAATCCACCATGCAGACTGAACAACTAATGGGTTGTAACCAAGATAACCAATGATGAGGATTGAGGCCACCTTAAATCAATTAAAGTGTCCACCCAAACCCCAACATCCGTAAACTTCTTACTGACCCATTCCAAGGTGTTTTGAATGGGAGATGCGAGGTATTTTGTATAGGTTCCTAATCATTGCCTATACTCTGTTTGTCAAATCATGATAACTCCTGATGGCTTGACATAGAAGGCCCTTTTGGTTAATCTGTATGGGACAATTGGTGTGGTTAGGTGAGGCAAAGGTGACGTTTACCTTGCGTCAATAGGGCGTCCAACTGATATTGGCTTACAGCTGGACAAGACCTGCCGTTCTTGCAGCAGGTAATGGTAGAGGAGGGATACAGTTATTTCTTCTGTTTCTGCACTTATATTTTTTTCTTCTTTCTCTTCTGTCCCTCACTTTCATCTCCTATACTATCTCTTCTATCGCTTTTCTCTGGGAGAGGACACAAAATGACCAACAAGGGTGGACGTGCCTTTAAACCCAAAACAATCAATATATGCGATAAATATCAGTAAAAGGAACTACTGAAAAAGTAGACGAAGAGCAGGTTAATCAGTGCATCATGTGAACAAGTCCGTGAAAAGAAGACCCCTAAACCCAACTTGGTTAGACTCGTATTCTAGACAGGTTTTTAATTTTTTGGACCCCAATTTGATTTATATCAGTCTTTGTATCGACTCCCTATTCGAAATTTGCAAAATTGCAGTACTGATGTTTCCTCTGGCTTTCTTTACCGGATCATTACAGGGTCACTGGTGAGGCTTTATTAGCCAATACTACGTAGTATGACCCATCTTCTTTCTTATGAATGTTTTCATTGCTCTTAAAGGAACTCATTTTTGATTTTTATTTATATGGAGAAAACTTGGGTTTACGGGATAAACATTATTTTTCTTATTTCTGGTCCAAGACATAGGTTGTGAGTACTCGTTAGAACCGCCTGATGCGGTAATAACGAGCACCCTCAACCTATGTTTTGAATATTTATAACAAACATATCAAGGATTTTAATCAGAAAAGTAGCCATTTTGGAGATGTGAAAAATGCACTATGTCGCACGGGTGAGTTATCGTAATGTGTGACAAGAGACACAGGATAATTAAGAGCTAATGGCGAATAGAGGGACAAGGTTATCGAAGGCAGATTGTCCAATGAAAAGGTAGAAAGTAAGTGGAGGTGACATCTTAAGATGTACGTTTACAGGTTATACCACTACTCTGGGAAAAGGGAAGAAGGAAAATTGAATAAGGGGTGGATTTACATTACATAAAAGCTCGGTTACTATTTATTTTTAATCGTGCGACTTACCAGAAAATAAGGCACCCAGTAAGATTTCAATACAGACCTTGTAGATGCCAGTAACATTTACGTGTTTAAAATATAATACTGTTGATGTTAGTTTGGGAGCCTTCAGCACAAACTGGAATCTTTAGATAATGAATGTTGAAATATACAATGTATTTATTAAATGTTGAAAGATTCAAGTCACCAGTTTAGAGAATCACTTGATAGTTCATCGCTGACAAATATGCTTGGTGATGTATATTCACTTCACTAAATACAAACCAGAAGGAAATGGTCACCAGTAATTTTTCAAAAATATATCTGTTGGCCCCTGTTATGATACATCTGTGACCAGCGAGTAAAATAATCTATTTTATGTATGTTTTAATGTGGATTTTTATCACGATCTGTGACACAGCAGGAAAACCCAGCAAAAGGGTCCATAGGTATCCGAGTCCCTTGTTCATGCCCAGATTGACACAGAGTCATCAAGTTTCACATCCATGTGCAAAAATAACCGCCCTGCATACTGACGAAAAAGAAATTGTTTAACAAAATACTAAAAATCCTTTACCGCAAAATTTACCAAATTTCTTGGGGTAAAATTTCATTGGTCAAAATTTATGGTAACACCGGATGTAGTTACGTCATATCATGAATTTTGGTATCTTCGAGTATTGACAAATATTTAGGCTGATGCAATAAATCAACATTCAGTTGTAAGCGCAAGCTACACATAACTTAACTTAATCCAACTATTCCATTCGCATGGGGGTGGGTGTAAAGTCATAGAATTTTCAACCCCTTTTCCCCACCAGATTTGCTAAATAATCACATGTCACATAGATTAGGCTTCTATCTCAATGAAACAGCACAAACAAAGCGTGAGAATTTTGGGTGCATTAAATTTTTCGAAATCTGGTCTCAAATCCCGGACTAATTTGATCATATTCCAAAGTAAACACCTAAATGTATAGTGCATGTTAGGATATTATCGAAAGACTGGATTAAAATATATGCAAGGTAAAAACGTTTCAATTTTCAATGTGTTAAACCATATACTGTTTCATAGCCCCATTTACATTTATTACCCATTCAACAGCATATTGGCCATATAAAGTTCCCGCTACTCTTCAACGTTGTTTTAACCATTCATGTAACATGCCTATGTAACAAAAGTGCATACTTTACAATACGCCAACACTATTTGGGTCATTAAGATCACACGCCTATGTTTCTACGTTACAGCCAGAAGCTGACAACTGCCTTTCTTGAATCAGCGCAAGGGAGAGAATGACCGTAGAAAAGATTTCATGATCAATCTGTACGAACGAATGTTGCCGACCCAGGCAGGTATCGAACCCGTGTCCTCCTGATCACCAGTAACACGCGCATCCAACTGAGCTACTGAAGCTGGCTTAGATGGGCCCCGTCAAGCGATTTTGGTACTTATCGCGTATGCGAGCAGCGAAGGTTCAGGCGAGCCTGCGCATCCGCGCAGTCTCGCCAGAACCTTCGCTGCTCGCTCATACAAACAGTGAATCAAGAGAAACCTTCAGACAGAAAGCCATATCCCTGGCCCCTCTGAATGGCTGTGCATGCGCAGTTAAAATTTGTCATGACGGAATGCTCGAAGACACAAATTCGCTTGGCGGGGCTCAGATATTTTAGTACTTGAAGCCATGTTCGAGGTAATAGAAAGAAAGCCAAAGCATTTATAGTACTGATGGTTCGTTTGTTTGAGCTCGCAAAATGGTCCTGAATGGAAATTAAGGCTGTTTTGATTACTGCTCGAATTCCTGTACGTTTATGTAGTCTATGCCCTGATAAGACCACACGTTCTGTGGCGTTTGGTCTGGTCTACACTATTTGCAAATGCCAAAACACGTGAGCTAAGACAATGTCTTACAGGTAACACTCTTGACGACATAACAGCAAGAAATGAGCTACTATAAATAAACGTCACCTAGATTTTGTGCAGTAACTTTGACATCAATAGGTTAAGCTGCATACTGTGTTTAGAAACGGAGGGTTGATTGACAAACAATCGATCCATAAATCCTCAGGAGTCCCTGTCAACAATCACCCTCAAGGTATAAGCAGTACAACATGAATTAGGTAATTTAGCACGCAGACGGTTCTATTTGAAAACTGGTCTTCCAGCAAGAACGTTCAGAGAACTTAGTTTGGAATCATTCTAAACAGACACTTTATCAAATTACAATCTGCTATACCTGTCTAAGTTGTATGTCATTGATCCTCCATATGACGCCCAACGAAGACTCTGATCAGACTGTGTGCATGCACAGGTTGATCCGAATTTTCGCTGGACGCACACAGTCCATTGGTGTGCCTCACAAAATTGAATAAATCAGGCCAAAAGGAGATGGATTTTCATCATTTTAATATGTGGCTTGTATGAAAAAGTGCGAAATTCTCCGCTAAAGAAAGGATGGTTTTAACTCCATCTGCCCTAGTCGTATGCCACCTTTGATGTGACAGTGACGGGGATTATAAGAATCTTATATGGGTGTGAGGGGTGGATTGAAAAATCCGTCCCGAGGGACACTGTCCGGCATCACGAGGCTTGCCGAGTGATGTCGGACAGTGATCCCGAGGGACGGATTTTTCTATCCACCCCTTACACCCATATTGGATTCTTTTTCTTGCATACCTTCCATTTCTATTGCGAATTTTTAATGCTGCTGTCACTTCGGTTGCCGACGTCCGCCATTTTGTGATGACACAACACAAATGTTTAGTGACGTCACGCATGACGACGCCGCGCATGAGGTTGTAATCAACCAGTGCATTTGTCAAACACGCGATTATATTCGATTTGGGGTCGGAACACCAGGGTCAGAACATAAATTTCTATCCCAGGGTAAAATCACAGATTTCCTTGTCTGGTGTGCAAGAATATTTTATCTATTGTAGATGGACGTGTTTCTTGCAAAATTTATGATAAACGTGATGATTTTGATTTCGGGATTGTAAATTTTCCTTCTTTTTTTGGACGGTGATGTTCCTCGTGCGACATCATACGGTGTTTATATTTCGCAGTTAATTTGATCCGCTAGAGTGTCTAGTCATGTATCCGACTTCAACACTCGTAATAAATTATTAACCGCTAAACTTCTTAATAAGGGGTATCGGTATCATAAACTACGTAAAGCCTTTTCTAAGTTTTATAGACGTCATTCTGATTTGGTTTCAAAATTCAATGTTGGACTTAAAGCACTTCTGCAACAAGGCCTATCGGAACCCGAATTCTATGGTGACTTAGTATATAAATTTAGAAAAATACATGCCTGTAATGACTTTAGTACCATATTTCGTAAAATCGTTCGTCGATATATAACGATTGGGTACAACATAAATGTTATAAAACAGAGTGCATGCATGGTGGTTAACCCAATCACGGTTGGCAACTTTGCTTCCCTCTTTGATTGCACACCGGAGGGTTGGGCCTAAGATTATATGACGGTTTTAGCATAAAACATAAATGGAATTATTTTTTATTTCAATAACAAATCTCTGCAGAGGTTAACTCATTTGTAAGGGTGCATCTGATTGGGCGATAGGGCTTGAGAGGTCATTTCATCTCAATGTCGGGTAAAAGTCCCACAAAATTGGAAGCAACGTCTCCAAAAAGACCTTTACAGTGTTGACGGGGACGTTAAACCTCAAATCAATCAATCAATCAAAAGGGTGCATCTGAACAGATTGTATGTCTGATGCCTTGATTTTGATTTTGGCTGATCCATATGTAAAGTTTTTTTTTCTCTCAACAGAGCAAAAATCATGTGTTGCCCGAGCGGACTGTACATATATGAACAAAGGAAAAATCCTCTGTTGAGCTGAACTGATTTTCAATAGATTTTCATGTGCGGAATAATGTTAAATAACAAATCTCAGCTGGAGTTAGCTCCTTGGAAAGGTACAGCTCGAAAGAGGAAATATCCTCTGTTCGGATAGTATGGCTGATGCCTTGACTTGGGTAAAGTTCAGTGGTTTCTTGCTGTCGAGTCCTCACCGTTGTCTCAATTCTGTGGTTCTTTGATTTTTGTGTTCACGGAGATGTTGCACTGATGTGTTAGGAGGCCTTCATGCGGACTGAACAAATTATTTGTCTAAATCGCGACGGAAGTAAGGGCGAGGATTGTAGCCACGTAAAATCGATTTAAGCCCCCCAGTGGAAATCTTCCACTGACCGTTCCAAGGCGGCTCTTCTGTGGCGATTTATTTATGTTGTTGTTTGTTACTTACTGTGTGTATCACTTGTGTCTTTTGGTTTTGGAAGGCCATATGGCCATTTTGTGGGAAAGTAACTGTCCTTATGGCCTTCCTTTGTTTAGGTTTCCATTATGGTCTGGTCGCTTAATGTTTGTATTTCTTTCCCTTTGGTGTCTTTTATGGGTGGAATAAGTTAATTGTATCAATTCCTGATCTTTGTTTTACTTCTACTTCTAAAAATATTCTTTCAACAGAGGAAAAACCTGTGATCTGAATATATCAGAACAGAGGAAAAATCCTCTGTTGATCAGAGTTGAAACAATTGGCATGTACTTTCTGTGCAAAGCCTTTACAGAGGAAAAATCCTCTGTTTAATGTGGCATTGTGTACAACTGAAAACGAAAAATCCTCTGTTGCCAGCTTTGACTGTATATATCAGAACAGAAGGAAAATCCCCTGTTGATTAGAGTTGAAACCCTTGGCATGTACTTTCTGAACTCTGTGCAAAGCCTTCACAGAGGAAAAATCCTCTGTTTAATGTGGTATTGTGTACAACTGAAAAAGAAGGAAAAGCGGAAAAGAGCACTCCGATGTGCGACATCGAACAGGGTCGAAATTGGAAAATGACCCTTCTAAAGAGAGGAAATTTCCTCTGTTCTATCCAAGCTGTCAGACCAAAAGAGGACCAAAATCGATATATGACAATGTACACATCCATACAACATGTACACTTCATATGTTCCAGTTCTGTGGTGTATTTCATGCTTCCAAAGGATAACCGTTTTATAGAACATATTTGAGGTTAAAACAGCTGATGTCAAGGAATGTGTGGTGGCCGTAAAATGTCTTACTGTCCTACATTATAGTGTAGTTTATATTTTCTTGTCCTTTGGGATCATTGATTTCATTGTGGAATTTTTAAAATTATTATACTTGAGTGTAACTGATGAGGCCTAATTGGCCGAAACTAGCTAGTCTGGCCCATAAAACATGTACACTTCATATTTTCCAGTTCTGTGGTATATTCCATGCTTCCAAAGGATAACCCTTTTATAGAACATATTTAACGTCACTACAGCTGGTGTCTGGGAATGTGTGGCGGCTGTAAAACGTATTACTGCCCTACATCATAGTGTAGTTTATATTTTCTTGTCCTTTGGGATCATTGATTTCATTGTGGAATTTTGAACATACTTGAGGGTCACTGATGAGGCCTAATTGGCCGAAACTATCTAGTCTGGTCCATAAAACATGTACACTTCATATTTTCCAGTTCTGTGGTGTATTCCATGCTTCCAGAGGAT
The DNA here is from genome assembly GCA_963580285.1 of Lucinisca nassula. Classification (NCBI taxonomy): domain Eukaryota; kingdom Metazoa; phylum Mollusca; class Bivalvia; order Lucinida; family Lucinidae; genus Lucinisca; species Lucinisca nassula. The sequence goes on from OY757017.1 coordinate 2,154,806, forward strand.
AACCCTTTTATAGAACATATTTAACGTCACTACAGCTGGGGTCTGCGAATGTGTGGCGGCCGTAAAAGGTCTCCCTGCCCTACATCATAGTGTAGTTTATATTTTCTTGTCCTTTGGGATCATTGATTTCATTGTGGAATTTTGAAAATACGTGAGGGTCACTGATGAGGCCTAATTGGCCGAAACTAGCTAGTCCGGTCCATAAAACATGTACACTTCATATTTTACAGTTCTGTGGTGTATTCCATGCTTCCATAGGATAACCCTTTTATAGAACATATTTAACGTCACTACAGCTGGGGTCTGGAAATGTGTGGCAGCCGTAAAAAGTCTCCCTGCCCTACATCATAGTGTAGTTTATATTTTCGTGTCCTTTGGGATCATTGATTTCATTGTGGAATTTTGAAAATACTTAAGGGTCATTGATGAGGCTTAATTGGCCGAAACTAGCTAGTCTGGCCCATAAAACATGTACACTCCATATTTTCCAGTTCTGCGGTGTATGCCATGCTTCCAAAGGATAACCCATTTATAGAACATATTTATACCTCAAAAAAGTGATTCAAATGGGAAAATCTTTTTTTTAAATTTGGAAGACTTGAGCAATTTTGAGTTATTAAGGTATTATACAAATAATAAATCGGGCGGGCCAGCCTGGCCAAACAGAGATCATAATTGGCAACTCCTACATCGCTCCCGTCAAAAGAGAGAAGCGGAGTCCAGCCGAAGAAAATCAGACGGTTTCCCGATCATTGCATCCACTTCTATTTAACTTGGTCTAGACGTATCTCCATGATCTAGCGGGTAAGAGCGCTGACTCCTACTTTTTCAGGCCTCTCACCGCTGTGGTGCGAGCCTCGTTCGGATCACATGTGAGACGCCACGTTCTGCAACGAGGGTCAGGTGGTGTTCTCCGGGTTCATTGGAAATCCTGAAAGGGTCGTAAAACCAAAATAAATATATAATTTGATAGTAATAATATTAAACTAAGGTATTGCTTTTTTGCGACTCCGCATTGTACACTCTTGATGATGCAAAAATATAAAAAATCACTTCAGGTGATAAATGCCAACTATATGAGCAATGTGTTTATCATAGACAGTAGTCATGCGCACATTCTAACTAAAATACATACTGCAACATTCTCCAAGAAACATATGGGCAAAAGTCGAAAAGGGGACATAATGCTGTAATAAGGGGCTGGATCATAACCATGTTTCCTTTATGCACACCTTAAATGCATGTCTGAACTGTGCTGTAAGTTCCAATGTCTAGTATCAAATATTGTAGGAGTTGCAGAAATAAAACAACAATGCCATTTAATCCTGCAATAAGCGGCCGGATCAGAATCTTGTTTCCTTTATGTAAATGTTCAATGTGTGTATGTAATATAATGCAAGTTTCAAAATCCGAGAAGTTGCAGGGACACGAACAACACTTTTTAACATCATATGCTTCAGGTGTGTCCAAAATGATTAAGTCGTCAGAATAGAAATAATTTTGCTGGATAAGAAACCAGTTTGGGTACAACATGGATATTATACGACAGACTGCATGCATGGTAGTTAACCCAATCACGGTTGGCAACTTTGCTTCCCTCTTTAATTGCACGCCGGTGGGTCAGGCCTCAGATTCTATGACGGCTCCAACGTAAAGGCTTATTGAAAATTAAAGAGATAAAGTTGGTTGGTGCCTGATGCTCTGTCTCTGGTCGGGCTCATCGGAGTCTAACTGTTGGTTTTCTTTTGCTCCAGCATTTCAGTGGTTTCTTGCTGTCGAGTCCTCACCGTTGTCTCACCTCTGTGGTTCTTTGATTTCTGTGTTCACGGAGATGTTGCACTGATGAGTTAGGAGGCCTTCATGCGGACTGAACAAATGATTTGTCTAAATCGCGACGGAAGTAAGGGCGAGGATTGTGGCCACGTAAAATCGATTTAAGCCCCCCAGTGGAAATCTTCCACTGACCATTCCAAGGCGGTTCTTCTGTGGCGATTTATTTATGTTGTTGTTTGTTACTTACTGTGTGTATCACTTGTGTCTTTTAATTTTGGATGGCCATATGGCCATTTTGTGGGAAAGTAACTGTCCGTATGGCCTTCCTTTGTTTATGATTCCATTATGGTCTGGTCGCTTAATGTTTGTATTTCTTTCCCTTTGGTGTCTTTTATGGATGGAGTAAGTTAATTGTATCAATTCCTGATCTTTGTTTTACTTCTACTTTTCTTTATGCACACGTTCAGTGCATGCATGAAGTGTGTTCCAAAACAGAAGGCAATGATCAGGAATCGATACAATTAACCCACAGCTCCCATCAGAGAAAGCAAAGGCATGAAGCACAAACATTAAACAACCAGACCCTAATGGAAACATCAATAGCGGAAAACCAAGGACGGTTCCTTTTCCACAAAATGGCCAATTGGCTATCCAAAACAAAATAATATAAGCGAAACACACACTCAAAGGAAAACCATTACAACTGGGTGACCCAAATCGATTTTAGGTGACCACAATCCTCGCCCTTATTTCCGTCGCGATTATGACAAATAATTTGTTCAGTCCGCATGAAGGCCTCCTAACTCATCAGTGCAATAGCTCCGTGAAAACAAAAATCAAAGAACCAAAGATAAGAATCAACGGTGAGGACTCGACAGCAAGATACCACTAAATGATGGAGGAAAAGAAGACCAACAGTTAGACTCCGATGGGCCTGACAAGAGACAGCAAATCAGGCAACCAACATTACTTAAATCTAGATACTCGCTAATTCTCAGTAAGTCTTTACGCTGGTACCGTCATAGAATCTGAGGCCTGAAAAACCGGCGTGCAATGAAAGAGGGAAGCAAAGTTGTCAACCGTGACTGAGCCAACCCCCACGCAGGCAGTCTGCCGCACAACACCCATGCTGAACCCTATCTTCTTATATCGAAAAACTATTTTACGAAATTGGATGCTGAAGTCATTACATTTGTAAAATCCGGGCCCCGACAGACCCTGTTGCAGAAGGGATTTAAGTCCAACACCGAAGTTTGAAACCAAATCAGAATTACGTCTATAAAATCCCGAAAAGACCCTGCGCAGTTCACGACACCGATAGCCCTTAGTATTTAACAATTTGAATGCATGTCTGATCTGTTGGGGCTTAAATCGATTTTACGCGGCCGCAATCCTCGCCCTTTCTTCCGTCGCGATTTAGACAGATAATTTGTCCTATACTATGCATATGGCTAAAATGCTTTAAAGTTATTTAAAGGGACATATTTCCGCAATAAGGTGGTGAATCAGAATCCTGTTTCCTTCATGCACACGTTTAATGCATGGCTGAAGTGGGTTGCAAGTTTCATTGTCTTGCATCAAATACTGTTGCAGGTGTGGCCGAGGCAAGAATAGTAATACAGACTGTGACATACTGACGTACATACGGCTTCGTGGTGGGGGCATGAAAATGTTGCAATGCTGAGTCTACAATGTCTGTTGCTTTTGATATATGGCACTAGGACCTGAACGATGGTTGAAGACACGTGAACCAGGTATGCCTAAACTTGACCTATTTATCACGGCTATGACCTTGAAAATTAGGTCAATTCTAACAAAAACAAAATCAGCTATTCATCCTGTCCGAATGTAATATCCATTGATTAAAATTCACCCTTTAGTTCATGAGAAAAACTGCATACAATCTAAATTTAGCCTACATTTGACCTAGTAGGCATGGCTGTGACCTTAAAAATAAGATCAAGGTCTCTAAATCCTAATTAGTTCGTTATCGTGTCCCAATGTTGTAGCCATAAAAGTTTGATTAACATGAGATAAACTGCACACAACCTAAATTTGGCTTACATTTGACCTATTTACAACCTATCGGTCGGGGGATAGAGATTTCCACTCCAAATTGAAAGTTTACAGATAAAAGAAAATCTGATATTTGTTTTATATTTCTCCAAAAAACAGATTGTGGTTACTGGTTAGATCCGCCTCGACGAGGTGCCCAGAACCTATGTTTTTGAGCAGTAAGGTCTAAAAAATAGCAGTGTTTTCGCTGAGCCGACCGACCCTGCCTCAGACACCCATATGCTATGTTTTATCAAAAAAAAATAACAAAATAAAAATTAAAACGCCGACCCTACCATTTGCAATTCCCGAACCTACCTAGTGTCGTCTTTGCATTTTCCCATAGTAATTTCGTGTTTTAGTACATATTTTGTAGTTTTTTGGCATTAAGTACTTTCCAAAATACAGAGCTGACTGTTTTTAGAATCTAAAATGAATAATGATATACAGTGCAAGTCTCAATATGACAATTTTATTAACAAAAAATGTACAGAAACAAAAAAAAAAAAATAAAATAAAAGTAAATAAAAAATACAGGCCCGACCCTGTTTTTTTTTTTTTTTTGTTTTTTTTTTTTTGTTTTTTTTTTTTTTTTTTTTTGTTTTTTGTTTTTTGTTGTTTTTTTTTTCGGGATTAAAATACAATAATAAAAAAGATATTCTATCTATCCACCAAGTTTTTTTCAGCATATTAGTAGCATCAGTTATTTTTTACGCATAAAAATGCAAGAAAAATAATATGACCCTGTTTTACTATGTATTTAAATTAAGGTGATATTAAAGCCTAAACGGTCCACAAACTATTGATCTTCCCGGGATATGTTTTTTACCAAAATGTGTCAGTTTTGTTGTGATGTTAATGATGTCAATGTCCCATTAATCTATTGAAGATTTTGATGTTTCTATTAGGGTCTGTATCTGGTCGGGTCCATCGGAGTCTAACTGTTGGTTTTGTTTTGCTCCAGCATTTATGTTGTTTCTTGCTCTCGAGTCCTAACCGTTGTTTCATCTCTGAAGTAGTTTGAATTTTGTGTTCACAGAGATGTTGCACTGATGAGTTAGGAGGCCTTCATGTGGACTGAACCAATTATTGAAGTAAGTGCGGAGATTTTGGCCACGTAAAATCGATTTAAGCACCCCAGCTGAATTCGTTTCCGCTGACCGTTCCAAGGCGGTTCTTCTATCGTGGTTTATTTTTGTTATGGTTTGTCTTTGGGTGTTTGTGTCGCTTACATTATTATATTTTGTATAGCCTTTTGGCCATTTTGTGGGAAAGTAACTGTCCTATTGGCTTTCCGCTGTTGGTGTTTCCGTTGGGGTCTGTTGCTTCATGTTTGTATTTCTTTCCCTTTGGTGTCTCTGATGGGAGCTGTTAGGTAATTGTATCGATTCCTGATCATTGCCTCTACTTCTATTTTGGTATATCTTTATAGCTATGGTAATAACTACAAACTATGAAAACAATTCAATCTTTAGTGCCGGTGAAACAAGAGTGCCCTGGATCGCTCACCTAATCCACACTGTGCAGATGAAATGGCAGGTAATATAGTAAGTTAGAGTAGAGGGTTAAAGCAATTTTGATCGATGGTGAATAAAGGAATAGTTCTGTGAAATTCTATCAAGATCAGTCTGGCTGTTTATATGAAGGCCATTTTAAGGTTTGTATATTTAAAGCTGTGGTGGCTATCATGTTTATTTGAGCAAAGCCCATCAAGAAATGATACTAGAGCCATAACAGCGTTTTTTCTATAAAACAACCACAGTGAACTTGACCTTCAGCCCAGAACCCTAAATGTTGATCTTGCTTGAGAATATTATCAATTCTAACATTTGTGTTAAGTTCATCAAAATCCATTGATAAATCAATGTGTTAGCTAGAGCCATTTAAACGTTGTTTTTTTTTTTTTTTGTTTTTTTTTTTTTTGTTTTCTAAAAACAGCCATTGTGACCGTGACTTAAGCTCAGGGTCAAACGTCGAACTTGCTTCATATATTATCATACCCTACATTTGTGTGAAGCTACATTAAAATCCAACAATAAATGTAGGCGCTATAGCAATGACAAAGTTTTTCTAAAACTGTCAATAGTGACCTTGACCTAAAGCCAAGGGTCCTTGAAAGTCAAATATACTTGAGATATTATCATACCCAACATGTGTGAAAAGTTACATAAGAATCCTTTGGTAAATGTAGGCGGTAGAGTGATGATAAAGTGTTTATAAAAATAGCCACTGTACCCTGGACCCTGAAGTTCTAACTTACTGGAGACATTAGCATAGCCAATATTTGTGTGAAGTTACATAAAGATCAATCAATAACTGTAGGGATTACAATGGCGACTAAGGTTTTTTTTTTTCTGAAAATAGCCCCAAGAACATTGCCTTTGATCAAAACACCCTCAAAGTTTGACTTGTTTGAGATATCATCATACTAAATATTTGTGTGCAGTTTATTAAATTCCATCAATAAACGAAGGCACTTGTTCAATAACGAAAGTTTTCTTAAAATATCTACAATTACCTAAAATTCGAGGCTAGCAACCTAAAAGTCAGTCTTGCTCGAGATATTATCTTATACACAGCATTTGTGTAATCCATCAATAAATGTGCGCGCTATAATGATGACAACGTCTTCCTCAAAATAGCCACAGTGACTTTGTTCTTGAGGCCAGGGCACTGGAATTCGAACTTGCTCGATAAACTAGAACTGTCAGAGGATCTGACTATAGCCCCGCTATAGCCCTGTCAGAGGAGAAAGACTCATGAATTAAAGGTAAAGACTTGTGAGAGGGTTAAATCCCTAACAAGGTACCTATGCCTTATAGACTTTTCGCGTTATTAGATCTGAAAAACAGTCTAAGTTAAAAAATAGGTTTTGGATAATGAAAAAAGCACATGCACATCTTCAGACCTATATGAAAACAACTGTTAAATTTCAAAAGGATTGACTAGAACTGTAAGAGGAGTTGCGATCACAAGGTAGCAACTCCCTATACATTTTAACATTAGTAGATCTCAAAAATTGTCTAAGTTAAAAAAGGTGAAATAAGTAAAACAAATTATTTAAGGATAATGAAAAACGAATATGCACATCTTCAGACCTATATGAAAACACCTGTAAAGTTTCAAAAGGATTGACTTAGAACTGTAAGAGGAGTTGTGGTCACAAGGTAGCTACTCCCTATTCATTTTAACATTAGTAGATCTCAAAAATTGTCTAAGTTAAAAAAGGTGAAATAAGTGGAAAAAATTATTTAAGGATAATGAAAAAAGAATATGCACATCTTCAGACCTATATGAAAACACCTGTAAAGTTTCAAAAGGATTGACTTAGAACTGTAAGAGGAGTTGCGGTAACAAGGTAGCTACTCCCTATACATTTTAACATTAGTAGATCTCAAAAATTGACTAAGTTAAAAAAGGTGAAATCAGTGAAAAAATTATTTAAGGATAATGAGAAAAACATATGCATATCTTCAGACCTATATGAAAACACCTGTAAAGTTTCAAAAGGATTGACCTAGAACTGTAAGAGGAGTTGCGGTAACAAGGTAGCTACTCCCTATACATTTTAACATTAGTAGATCTCAAAAATAGTCTAAGTTAAAAAAGGTGAAATAAGTGAGAAAAATTATTTAAGGAAAATGAAAAAAAGAATATGCATATCTTCAGACCTATATAAAAACACCTGTGAAGTTTCAAAAGGATTGACCTAGAACTGTAAGAGGAGTTGCGGTAACAAGGTAGCTACTCCCTATACATTTTAACATTAGTAGATCTCAAAAATAGTCTAAGTTAAAAAAGGTGAAATATGTGAAAAAAAATATTTAAGAAAAATGAAAAAAGAATATGCACATCTTCAGACCTATATGAAAACACCTGTGAAGTTTCAAAAGGATTGACCTAGAACTGTAAGAGGAGTTGCGGTAACAAGGTACCCACTATCAAATATTACAGACAGACAGACAGACGGAATTTCGGACAAATTAAAGACAGACAGACAGACAGACGGAATTCCGGACAAGCCAAATCCAATATAGCCCCCACTTTTTCAAAGCGGGGCTATAATTATCATACCAGACATTTATGTGGTAACATTAATATTTCATCACTAGATTCATAACGAAGTTTTTCTTGAAAACAGCTGCAGTGACCTTGACCTGGGGCCAAGCACATTGAAAGTCCATTTTGATTGAGATATAACCATACACAGTATTTGTGTAATCCATCAATAAATGTTATGATAAGAGTTCTGACAAAAGTTTTTTGTTTCTTAAAATAGCTACAGTGTCCTTGACATTGAGCCCAAGATCCTGAAAGTCGCCCGAGATATTATCATACTCAACATTTGTTTGAAGTTATATTAAAGTCCAATCAATTAATCTAGGCACTAGAGTGACAAACATTCTAAGAATAGCTGCAGTGAGCCTAGGACCCTGAAAGTCGAACTCACCTAAGGTATTATCAAATATGTGTGTGGATTTATATCAAAATCCATCAATAAATGAGCCCCGCCAAGCGAATTTGGGTCTTCCAGCATTCCGTCATGACAAACTTTAACTGCGCATGCCCAGCCATTCCCGGGGGCCAGGGATATGGCTTTCTGTCTGAAGGTTCCACTTGAGTCACTGCTTGTATGAGCGAGCAGCGAAGGTTCTGGCGAGACTGCGCGGATGCGCAGGCTCGCCTGAACCTTCGCTGCTCGCATAGGCGATAAGTACCAAAATCGCTTGGCGGGGCCCAAAATGTAAGTGCTTGTGTCGTTACAAAGTGCGTATGAATCCACGTAAGTACGCACGTACGTTCATACTCGCATACATTCTTACGTATAGGAAACAAGAGAGCTCAATAATTTTTTTTTTGTGCTTTGACCTACTGTTGTTTCTAAAGTGCTCAAAAGTTGTTTTTTTCTACAATTGGACCTAGTGACCTAGTTTGAATGAGTCATCAGTATCTCTAATTTCCCGATAGCAAACACAGTCGTTGTATTTTTGAATCAATGTCACTAAAAATATCATTGGTGTACAGGGAGAACAACAGTGAACCAAGAACAGTCCTTTGGGAGACTCCTTGTGGGACTCCAGACAAAACTGGAGTCTACTCCGAAGATTCACCATTAACAACAAAACGCTGTTTTCTGTAGCAAAGAAAAGAATCTATCCATTTGAGAGTCTTCCCATAAATATAATAACCTTATATCTTAGATTTAAGTAGTTCATGTGTTCGGGTGTCAAAAATGTTCTATAAAAGGGTTTTCCTTTGGAAGCAAGGAATACACCACAGAACTGAAAAATATGGAGTGTATATGTTTTCTGGGCCAGACTAGCTAGTTTCGGCCAATAAGGCCTCATCAGTGACCCTCAGATATTTTCAAAATTCCACAATGGAATCAATAGTCCCGAAGGACAAGAAAATATAATCTACACTATGATGTAGGGCAGGGAGACGTTTTACCGCCGCCACACATTCCCACACACCAGCTGCTGTGAAGTTAAATATGTTCTATAAAAGGGTTATCCTTTGGAAGCAAGGAATACACCACAGAACTGAAAAATATGGAGTGTATATGTTTTCTGGGCCAGACTAGCTAGTTTCGGCCAATTAGGCCTCAACAGTGACCCTCAGATATTTTCAAAATTCCACAATGGAATCAATGATCCCAAAGGACAAGAAAATATAATCTACAATATGATGTAGGGCAGGGAGACGTTTTACCGCCGCCATACATTCCCACACACCAGCTGTAGTGAAGTTAAATATGTTCTTTAAAAGCCTTCTCGAAGCCCAGAAAAAATTTCCACCTGTCCTCCTATGTCCAAGATTTTTGCCTCTTCATAAATACTGTGCTCAGCTGAGTTTCACAACTATGCCTTTTCCGAACTGTATGCTGTTGGATTAGGCAAGATGCCTTAGAAAGCTGATATTGTTAGCATTCCCGGTACTAACAGGTCACCTTGCAATAGTAAAAGTATAGCCTTCTATCTGATTTCTGATGGCGTGTGTTCCCAATGCTGCATGCCAATTTTCATGGTCATCGGACATTTGATTCTAGAGAATTTCAAAGGATTTTTCGTGAAGGACGACGATGACGACGAAGTCTCTGAAGATTATAAATTTCCTTGTAAACATCCCCACAGCCTATGGTAATAAAAGCCTCCATGGTGTAGTGGTAACGCTACTCGCCTTGTAAACCAGGGATCGCAGGATCGATCCCGGACTTCTCCAGACTTTTGGATGAGTCTTTTAACCGAGGTCCCGTCGCCTATGACCTTAGCTGTTGGTGGGACGTAAAACTCAAACACTCACTCACAGCCTTGTGTCAGGGGAGTTAAAGATATGAGGAAGACGTGTTTCTGCCAACTCTTACTGACGCATATATATATTTAAAATAATAATGATAATAAACCTGATAATACTATACATCTTTCCTCGAGTGTTAATCTGTTTAAAAGAAAGAAAGAAATAATGGTTTGATGGAAGGCAAAGGCGTATTTGGTTGATTGTTTGTCAGTCGACCCACCGCTACTAAGCACAGTGATTGGTGTCAACGTGACTATCATTGACGTTGTGGAAACTCGGGTTGTAAAACAGCCATGTTATCTTTATCTCTTAGGTCGTTGGTCAGTGTTGCGTAAGAGGATTAAGCTTTCGAATCTTGACGGGAATTTTGTATTGGGTTTGGCTAAGGGGGTAGAACCAGACCAGAACACTACGAACGCGCGTCTGATCAAGGCATACCCTGTTTGCTAACAACAAGGTCTAAGCTACTTTGATGACCTGTTTTCAAGCTACACTACGCTCTCAGATAATCGACCAACCGGTGCTCTGATTAACATTATTGACCGAGAGTACATTTCCTACTGGCAAAGATTTAATTCACTCTGCGCGTGCCCAAGGTCTTGTCAGCAATTCCAGAGTCATATACTAACCAAAAGAGCCAAGCAAATTCTGCGCAGAGAGAATTGTGTCATTGTTTGGCACACAAGTGATTTCGTAGGGAAAGCTTTGCCAATGGTCCAAGAAAACATCAACTGTCCATCTTAAAAGTAAAACGGAACTGCCAGGTACTGGTTTTCCTAATAACAGATAAGGTAACCTGGTCGGGCACACAATAGAAGTGGGGGCAATGATCAGGAATCGATATAATCAACCCACAGCTCCTGGCAGAGTCACCAAAGGGAAAGAAGCACAAACATGAAACAACAGACCTAATGGAAACATCAATAGCGGAAAGCCAAAAGGACAGTTACTTTCCCACAAAATGGTCAATAGGCTATCCAAAATAAAATAATATAAGCGGCACAAGCATCCAAAGACAAACCATTACAAAAATAAACCGCGACAGAAGAACAGCCTTGGAACGGTCAGGGGACACGAATTCCACTGGGGGCTTAAATTGATTTTACGTGGCCACAATCCTCGTCGCCCTTACTTCCGTCGCGATTTAGACAAATAATTTGTTCAGTCCCCATGAAGGCCTCATAACTCATCAGTGCAACATCTCAGTGAACACAACTCTGCAACAACATTGCTTTGGCGTAAAGTTTCTTAATTCCATATTGCCTGTCATCTTATTTCACAAAAGTCGGCTGCATAATTTGTTGTCGCATATTCCGAAGTCGGTTGCATCATTTTGTAGGAATTATCTCCGAAGTCGGTCGCTGCCTCTAAAAATACAGACCGAATTCGGTTGCATCAATAAAATCCGACCCCATGTGTGTTTGAGGCAATGCTGTGCGTAAACGTGTTTGTTTGAATAATATTTTTGTTCTTACGTGACCAGGAATCTTTATTATGTATACAGACACACCCACGATGTAATTCGACGGAGCAGAAGCCAAGGTATCTGCGATTGAAAATGCTTACGCGAGATTTCCGGTTTAAATGTATAATTTTCCGGCAGTAGGAGTTGGCTTTTACTAGAACGAAAATGGCCAAAATAGCAGTAAAGTACGCTTTTCTTCTTCCAAATCTTTCAGTTCATAGATCTTTTTCTAAATATGAACAAAATGAGAAAAAGCGTCCTCTTTTCTGTCTCCGTCACTGCACGTGAATCGTTAACTTACATCTGATCTCCGTAGTCGGCTGTTTTGTTGTATGGTAGATACATGTGTTGGTCAATGTATACAGATCCCAAATAAGACAGCCAAATTTTAGACCAGTAGCTCATTTATCAACCTCTAGACCAGGGATCATGTTATGAGGATATACTATATGAGCCCCGCCAAGCGAATTTGTGTCTTCGAGCATTCCGTCCTGAAAATTTTTAACTTCGCATGCCCAGCCATTCAGAGGGGCCAGGGATATGGCTTTCTTTCTGAAGGTTCCTCTTGGTTCACTGCTTGTATGAGCGAGCAGCGAAGGTTCTTGCGAGACTGCTCGCATAGGCGATAAGTACCAAAATCGCTTGACGGTGCCCATATGGTCCAGCACACGACATAACCTACACAAAGCCGTGAGACCCTCAAATACCCGCTTAAGTACCAAAATCGCTTGACGGTGCCCATATGGTCCAGCACACGACATAACCTACACAAAGCCGTGAGACCCTCAAATACCCGCTTCAGTCTGCTGATGTCGGGTACCTATCAACGAACAGCCAGCAGGCTATAGAAGGGCAGGTGCAATTCACGAAGGCTCCAATCAGACTGCGCCTGATTCGAGATCTCGCCGGTCGCACATGCCAGTAAGAAAAAGGGTCTCTGGAAAGGCCATAATCCATAATAAGAACGAACTCCCAACGCAGGCCTTGCCGCGCACTAGCTCGTACAATAGCTCGTTTTTTAAAAATAAAAACTTCTAGATTTTCTATTTATTGGTGTCAAGTACTCTAAATATGTTGGCTCTGGCTCAGTAGCATTGAGACTACGGTCAATAAACAATTTCATATCGTCACTTTGCCATACCATCACTCCAAATGGAGTGATTACTTTCTCCCTTGGATCAGACTCAGGTATTGACTGACATTTAGAGAGAGTTTACCTGATCTTCTCATCAGCTGACTTAGCCATGCTTTTTGTACATTGCCTGACTAGAGGTTCTTCACCGCGAAACTTAAGACGTAAAACATCTGCTTATCTGCGTATACCTCTAATATCAAACCCGCTGTACTGGGACATCCTAAACACAGTGTTAGACCTTTACGATGGATTTTTTTCAAGCTGACTGCAGTTTGCAATCTGCCAGACTAGAGCTGCATACTCCATTTGTGGTACAACAATACTGTTGTATAACGTAACCATATTAGGAGTATATTTTTTTCTGTTTTGCCAAAAATCGTCCTGCCTTCTTTTCAACCATATCCAAATGATCGCGAAATGTTAATTTCTTATCAAGTATGGCACCAAGCACCTTAACCTTTTGTAATTTCAGTGTCACCTCAACCTTTTGTACTTTCAGTTTCATTGCCCGGTTTCAGTCGATGTGCCAAGTATAAAGTCGGTTACATTTCTAACGAAATATATTTATCTTTAAAGTTCAGACTCAATGTGAAATTACTGCATTGTTTTCTTCCCGAAATTCTTCTAATAATAAAGGTATGTGTAATTATACGCCTCTGATCAGATGACAATCTAACACATGGCGTAATATCAGTCAACAATTGGATGCAAATGAGCTTGTTTCCGGCATACTGGTTAGCGCCGCCAACTGTCACAGGTGAAAAGGACGCCAAATATTCGGTAACCGTTATTACGAGTCCTAAACATAAACGTGATTTAATTGGATTACGTAGGGATTGGGTTACTCGGTGTTTTTCGCTGAATTTAAAATTCGCACTTTTCTGACCTAGGGTGAAAGTTTCTCTGGCCTCTAGTATATGTTATCCCATAATTCCATACGCGATACCATTTGACGTCACCAGTGTTGCTGCTTTGCAGCCATGAGGCGGTGCCGATAATAATAATGATAAGAAGAAGAACAACAACAATAATAACAGCAACAACATCAACAACAAAAAATACTCAAATCAATAATGATATAAATAATTATAATTATAAACTAAGTTCAACCCGAGTCAACGGCCACCTTTGATAAACTTTTTGTAAAAAGCTAGTAATAAGAACACTTTTTAAGAAGTCGCAAAATAACTTTAAATAAATAGACAAAAGAAATAAATACACAGAGAGAAAAAGACGGATTGAATATTACCTATCTTTCTGCGCTTTTATAAGTCGTTTGCCAGTATTGGTTTAAGCCCCCCAGTGGAAATCTTCCACTGACCGTTCCAAGGCGGCTCTTCTGTGGCGATTTATTTATGTTGTTGTTTGTTACTTACTGTGTGTATCACTTGTGTCTTTTGGTTTTGGATGGCCATATGGCCATTTTGTGGGAAAGTAACTGTCCATATGGCCTTCCTTTGTTTAGGTTTCCATTATGGTCTGGTCGCTTAATGTTTGTATTTCTTTCCCTTTGGTGTCTTTTATGGATGGAGTAAGTTAATTGTATCAATTCCTGATCTTTGTTTTACTTCTACTTTGTATAGAAATATACCCTGACTGTGAAGAAAGCCTACTGGATGAAGCCTGAATAAACAGTTTCAATTTATGACAAGATATTAGTATTTTTTATATTTTCACCATCTGTTGGCTGATAAAATGAGTCATTCTACTTAGTCACATAGATGTGGCAAAGTTAACGCGGAATTTAAAGGCATAACGACAACGCATCAAAGTGACAGATTGCATTCTCACATTCATGGTATTCCAACAAGCTGGCTTCCTTTTAAAACGGAATCCGATAACTGGGCTAGTAATGTTGTTTTCGATACAATCAACCCATAGCTCCCATCAGAGACACCAAAGGGAAAGAAACACAAACATGTAACAACAGACCTAATGGCAACACCAACAGCGGAAAGCCAAAAGGACAGTTACTTTCCCACAAAATGGCCAATAGGATATCCAAAATAAAATAACGCAAGCGACACAAACACCTAAAGACATCACTGGATGAAACTTTAATAACCTGACCCATAGTTACAAAATAAAAAAAAATGTTGACGTAGGTCAAACGTTGGTTCGACATTATACATAAACGTGTCATTTTTTCACACGATTTTTTTGGGATGTTGGGCCAATTTTGGGCCAACATCAAACAACAACTGGTGGTGTTTTTTTTTTCTTCAATTTAAGAGAATGTTGGGCCAAAGCCATATGCAGAAGTGTTATATATGCTATTTATTGTGTATGTTGAGCCAAAGTTGGGCCAATGTTGGACCAACACAATAGAAACAAGAGGCCCATGTGCCACAATGCTCACCGGAGAAAATTTGGACTCAATCAGCCTAGTGGCTTCAGATTCTGATATCGCTTGAATTTGTTGATGCAGGACAACAGATGACAATTGACAATTTCCCATCTGTGGCAACAAATAGGCCAAAAAGAACATTAATATGACAAAATATCTTGAAAGGCATTTATATCATTTTCAATTTTCCCCATTATAAGTCAATGCGAACTCTTATCTTGCCATAGCAAACAAACAAAGAGACAAATTTCATAAACCAGAGCTCAGGTGGACACTGCCCAATGGCAGTCATGTATTATAACATGATATGATTTTAATACACCAATTATAAAGTCTCCCAAACAAAACCCATACCAAAATGAGCACCCATGTGGACAATATCTGAAATATTAGTAGAGAGGGTAGGCATGGACACAATGGAGCCCTGGTTGGTGTCTTATCAAAACGGAACATAGACATATATGGTTCAGCATAGGGGATATGTAGGGTTCCTGAGATTTAAGGCCTTTAAAGCAATGGATTGATTCGGGCATGGCAGATCCCTGAAAAGCCCAAGATTTTTGCCACCGAATATGTCTGCTCATAAGGACCAAGGGTATATATGGTTAAACGGTTAAACGGTGGGGATCTGGATGGTTTCTGAGATATGAGGCAGGGATATAAATAGATGGGGGGGGTGTGACTGAATGTATTTAATAACAATAAACAAGACTATATGTTATTATAGGATGTGGATTCTGAGATATATGACTATTATGAAGTGGGGTCTTACCATAAGGAACAAGAATATATGTGGTCAAGAGTTGGGGATCTGAACGGTTTCTGAGATATATGGATTTTAATGAAGTCAAAAGGGTGGGGCATGGCCCGTGGCACCCCGGGAGGGGACCCGCATGCTGGTGTCGCTGATTGCGTATTATCACAAGGAACAAGAATATATATGGTTTAGGGATGGGGCTCTGAACAGTTTCTCAGATATATGGTCTTTTGTAAAGTCGAGGGGTGGAGCATGGCCCGGGTGCGCCCTGGGTGACCCCTAGGTTGGTGTCACTGAATGTGTCTTGTCATAAGGAACAAGAATGTATATGGTTTAAGGGTGGGGACCTGTAAGGTTTCTGGAATATTTGGCCTTTTATGAAGAGGTAGGGGGTTGGGCATGGTCCCGGCACATCTTGGGGGACCCACACGTTGGTGTCACTGAATGCAACATCATAAGAAATGAGAATATGTATAATTTTGGGGTGGGGATCTCAATGGTCTTTGAGATAAATGGCATTGTATGAAGTGGATGGGGTGGGACGTGTCCTCGGCACATCCCGGGGGACCCGCAGGTTGGTATCACTTAATGCGCCTTATCATAAGGAACAAGAATATATATTGTTTAGGGGTGGAGATCTGAAGGATTTCTGAGATAAATAGCCTTATATGAAGTGGAGGGGTCGGGGCATGTCCGCGGCACATTCCGGGATCACTAAATACGTCTTAACGCGGGACGACTTAATGAGTAAGTTAATTGTATCAATTCCTGATCTTTGTTTTACTTCTACTTTACTTATCATAATGAACAATAATATATATGGTTTAGGGGAGGGGGACTGTAAGGTTTCTGTGAAATAAGGCATTTTATGAAGCAAAGGGGGCGGGGAATGGCCCCGGCACAACCTAGGGGACACCAAGGTTGACATAAAAGCATCTGGCTAAGAGAGGTTCACTCCAGGAACATTACTATGTAAGTTTTGTCAAAAAATCTGCAAAGACTTGGCAGTAAAAGCCATTTTTCATTTTTCCACATTATAAGCCAATGGAAACTATTAGTTGCCATAGCAACAAATCTAAAAGGCCAAATTTCATAAAAAACATAAAACCTGTAAAGGCAAATATGGTGAATATTTTCATAAAGTCTCTGCCTCCTAGAGCATACGGTTCCTGAGGAGATGATTTTTCAAGTATTTTTTTCTACTTTTTGCATTTTGGTTTTCATGGCAACCAATCAAATGAGCAGTAGGCCTATAATCATATTGCAGATAGTAGATTGCCAACGGAACATTTCCATGAAATTTTTTGTCAAAATATCTGCAATGACTTTGCAGTAAATGCCATTTTTTTTTCAATTTTCCCCATTATAAGTCTATGAAACTCTAAGTTGCCATAGCAACCAAACTAAAGCGACATACGGCATACGACGACATACGACGACGGACATGTGCCTATCCTATAAGCCCCCCCCCCCCCCAACACACACACACACACACGGAACCTTCGGCTCTGGTGAGCTAAAAAGTTAAAGACGTATAATTTGTGTAGTTTTTGTAATGTTGGCCCAACATCATACAAAGTAACTCATAATATGGGAGACTTATGAAGAAGGTAGCAAGTGTTTTCTGTCATCGTTGGCCCAACGTCGTGCCAATGTTATGCCACCAACGGATAGCCATCAACCAACGGCACAACCAAAAGTCAACCATATGCCAACGTTGGCCCAACGTATGCATGTTATCTGGGGTGGAGCTGCTTGCTGGACAGTCAACGACTTTGGCAGAGAGGCAAGTGTTCCTAAAACTAAGCTCGTAAAAACGTGGATGGAGAACAGCATTAGAACAAAGCCGTAAGCCCCGCCCATAGGGGCTTGAAGAAATATATGGGCTGCATGATGCTTCCACGCAGAGCTGAATCCAGCCCGCCCAGTAGTACTGGTAAACCGCTTAGAGGATCTAATCCCGTCCAGGAACCGCGGTGCGAGGCGCACCGTCCATGCTAATAAACCCTATTGGTTTCATTGGGCGACAGGGCTTGAGATGTCATTTCATCTCAACGTCGGGTAAAAGTCCCACAAAATTGGAAGCAACGTCTCCAAAATGACCTTTACAGTGTTGACGGGGACGTTAAACCTCAAATCAAACAAAACAAAACAATAGAACAAAGCCGTGCTGATGCCCGTCTTTGTCTCTTTAATAGAATATTCACAGACTTGTCGTTGTCCCCGCCCTCGCCCCACAGCCTACATACAACTTTATCAAAGATACTCAAGATAATAACACTCTATATATTTTAGGCAGGTATACGCAATAAGGTGAATTCTGCAAACTGCAGCCCACGCGCCCTTTGTCCTAGTGAGGCTTGTTTTATCTGATTTTAGCTACTCTTTACTATTCGACCTGATATTATGAACGGAGGCACGGTCTATATACGGGCATTGCCATTGTTTACCTCGTATAACAAACTGTTGTTGTTGAAACTTCTGGGTTCATATAAGGCGACGCATACGAAAGGTAACCGAGAGAATGCTACCGATTTTTTATATTTCGCTCCAGATGTCAGAGTTATCAATGATAGATAGAACGATAGATAGAACGATAGAACGATAGAACGATAGATAGATAGATAGATAGATAGATAGATAGATAGATAGATAGATAGATAGATAGATAGATAGATAGATAGATAGATAAGCGCTTCTCTCGCTACCGAGAAGATAGAGGAGCGTCATCCACACTTCCGAGAAGCTCCGATAAAGGCTCCGGTAAATCGTTGGCTCCAATGCGCTGCTGAGTTTTACCCATTGTCTTATGTTTCTGTTATAAGGAGTATAATTATATAATAGAATCAATATAGAAATCAGAATCAGAATCAGAATTGTTACTGGTTACACGTCAAATGACATTCATACACCAGGACCTGTGATGTGGGAAGTTAGTCCCTAGACAAATGACATTCATACACCAGGACCTGTGATGTGGGAAGTTAGTCCCTAGCTCTAACCAAAGAGGTAAATTTAGCTACACAATCATCAGCACCTTGAGCTGTCGAAATAATCGAATCGGGAAGGGCATTCCAATCTCTAATGGTTCTGGGGAAGAACGACTCTTTATAAATGTCAATTCTTGCAGTAAGGGTCTGAAACGCCAACTGCGCTAAAATAAGCACTGAAGAAACAAAAAAAGACAAATGTCAATGATGTATTGGACTGGTGGTCGTCTCTGACAAAGAAAGACATTTTATGTGTTTACCAGTCCGAGACGGTTGTCTCGCGAAGTCTCGCTGAGATGTAAAGTTATTGGTCCATGAAAGCAAATTTCCTTCGCCATACTAGGTTGTGACATCGATCATGGTCATGCAAACAGTCTTGTTATACTCAGCAATCACCTGGCGTTGGGTCAACGCTAGGGGTTTAGTTCTATTTAGGTCGCGACGACGGGAACTATAATACAACGTCGATACAACGTTGAAAATGCTTTGCCAGTCCAACGTTAGAATCTGGCAATGAAAAGACGTTGTATTATGGTTGAATTTTGTCTAAGTCATACACGACTAAAAGAAATCGTCAATACAACGTTGAAACTGCGATGTCGTTCCAATATCTATAAGATACGTTGTGTGTGTTTTGGGTGGAATTTTACTAGACCTATGTATAATTGTGTCTGCTCTTATGATGTAATTAAATTAAATTTACATTTGATTGCAAAGTGAAAAGAAATCAAGAAGAAATACGCATTGTTTCGTCATTGATAATATGACTTTTAATGCTCTTAAAACATCAGTGCTATACACAAGTCCTGAAATATGTCGCCATCAATTTATAATCTAAAACTATTTTCAACCCTAATAACATACAGCGTCTAACAAAATGAACATAGGATAATTCAGAGGGTGCGGTGGGCGAAGACTGGGAATTAGTTGCAACTTCGTAGACCGCTATGTCTTTTTTCTAGATAACAAAATTACTAATATGCACATTTCGTTCTTTAATTGTATTTCTGTAGATACAGATGATATCAAAAGAAAACGTAGTCCATCATCTGCCACTGATCCATATAAATTTGAATTTGTAGTCATTGAAAAGTAATTTTCTGTTACATGTATAATTATATAAACAATACTTTTAAGTCCAGATAGGCATGTTTGCCTAGTAGAGGGAACTGCAGTTTCCATAAACGCCTCCAGATTTCAACTTCTGCCTTGAGGGCATTATTTGTTTAATTGCTGCTAATGCATCAATTTCCTGCAGACAGCTGCTGCTGTCGAGTGACAATTGTAGCTTTTAACACTTAATTCGACTCCAACTGCCTTAGATCTGCTGGATGACCTTTACAGTGTTGACGGGGACGTTAAACCTCAAATCAAATCAAAATAGATCTGCTGGAAATTGATGCGAAAGCAGCAATTAAGCTGCTGTATGCAGCTGCTGTATACAGTATACATACCAAACCTTACGGAAACGTAATAAGGCATAGCAAAACATATTAAGAGGTAGGAAACCGTAGGTAATGCATAGTGTAATCTGTTGTTGACCTCCAAGTATATAGTATAGGTATATTTCGTTTTGTATGTGTTGAACGCGTTTCGTCTACGTTTAACGGTGTTTTGCTAAGTATTCGCTACGTATATTGAAGTGCAACGTATGTTTTTAAACGTAGCTGGGTCATGTTTGTAGCCATATGTAGCCTTATATAATGCGTTTTCACTACGTTTTATTACGTTTTACTGTGTTTTGCTAGGTATTCGCTACGTATATCGAAGTGCCACGTATGTTATAAAACGTAGCTGGGTCACGTTTGTAGCCATATGTAGCCTTATATAATGCGTTTTCACTACGTTTTATAACGTTTTACTGTGTTTTGCTAGGTATTCGCTACGTATATCGAAGTGCCACGTATGTTATAAAACGTAGCTGGGGTACGTTTGTAGCCATATGTAGCCTTATGCAATGCGTTTGCACTACGTTTTCTACGATAATTGTTTTTCTGCTAAGTTTTGAAATACACAGTAAAACCCAGCCCAAAATAGGTGACAGTGAGACCGCAGTCTGTGCAGCAATATTTAGTCAAGTATATTTCGTTTTCACTGTTTTGCCATGTTTATTGCCGTTTTGTGTCGTTTTGAAAAAAAAGTAAAGTCTAGTCCACCATACGTGACAGTGTGACTGTGACAATGTTTCATAATGTCCAGTGTGGGCGTTTCTCATCTGAAACGGTTTTAAACATAAAAGACTAACATGCAGTGACTTTGGCCTAATTTTATATCAGCGACCTTAAGGTTGACCTTGACTTAAAGGTCATGGACATTGATTGAGGTTGTGATGTAAATAACCTTTAAGTTACCAATTATACTTATCATGTTAAGTATTAATTTCAAATAGAAGTGGGGGCAATGATCAGGAATCGATACAGTTAACCCACGGCTCCCATCAGAGTCACCAAAGGGAAAGAAACACAACCAAGAAACAACAGACCCCAATGGAAACATCAACAGCGGCAAGCCAAAAAGACAGTTACTTTCCGACAAAATGGCCATAGCTTTGCAAAATAAATTAATATAAGCGACACAAACACCCAAAGCCAAACCATAACAAAAATAAATCGCGACAGATTAACTGCATTGGAACGGTCAGCGGAAACGAATTCCACTGGGGGGAGGGGGGGGGGGGGCGCTTAAATCGTTTTTTGTGGCCACAATCACTTTATTAATTTGTCAAATCTTAAATCAGTTTTTCGATTTTTTTTTTTTTTTTGTTTGTTTTTTGTTTTGTTTTTTTGTTTCGTTATGGTTTGATTTCACGACCCATATCCTTTAATCAGTTACAAAGCGCTGTATACATGATTTATTTTGGCACAAAAACTATCTTTTGTTGGAACTGGCTGTGATCCTAGGATGCGTTATTCAATAGCCGGACTTAATAGCCGATTCAATAGCTGTTATTCAAGTCACCTTCGAGACTGATCAGTTCAAAACTGATCAGACTGCGAATATACCCAGGTAGATCTTAATCTTGTAAACAGCAAATGCCGACTTCGGAGTCTAACTATTGGTTTTCTTTTGCTCCAGCATTTCAGTGGTTTCTTGCTGTCGAGTCCTCACCGTTGTTTCATCTCAGTGTTTGTTTGATTGTTTGTGTTCACGGAGATGTTGCACTGATGAGTAAGGAGGTCTTCATGCGGGCTGAATAAACTATTTGTCTCAATCGCGATGGAAATAAGGGCGAGGATTGTGGTGACGTAAAATGGGAGCTGTGGGTTGATTTTATTGATTCCTGATCATTGCCTCTACTTCTATTTTGCACAATCTCCTACCAGGGCACACTATTACACTGGTTGACTAAAAATCAATCTCTGGTAAGACTTAACAAGAATCTTAAGAATTTGACTAGTAGGATAGTTTTTACATTGACAGGTAAAAAGAAAGTTAACGTCTCTCATTCTTCCATATATGGAAGTTAAGGCAATGACCAGGAACCGATACAATTAACCCACAGCTCCCGTCAGAAACACCAAAGGGAAAGAAACATGAAACAACATACCCTAATGGAAACATCAACAACGGATAGCCAAAGGGACAGTCACGTTCTCCACAAAATGGCCAATTGGCTATCCAAACAAAATAACATAAGCGATGCAAACACTGAAAGACAAACAATAACAGAATAAACCGCGACAGAAGAACCGCTTTGGACCGGTCAGTGAAACGAAACCAATTGGGGGCTTACGTGCAGTAAATACTTGTTAGAATTGCCTCGTCGAGAATATAATTCTCACAAGTACCCACACCATATGGGCCCCGTCAAGCGATTTTGGTACTTATCGCCTATGCGAGCAGCGAAGGTTCCGGCGAGCCTGCGCATCCGCGCAGTCTCGCCAGAACCTTCGTTGCTCGCTCATACAAGCAGTGACTCAAAAGGAACCTTCAGACAGATAGCCATATCCCTGGCCCCTCTGAATGGCTGGGCATGCGCAGTTAAAATTTGTCATGACGGAATGCTCGAAGACACAAATTCGCTTGGCGGGGCCCATATATTGCTGACAAGAAATGAGGACAATTATCGCTTTATTATTCTCGTTACCTGCCCTGGGGCCAGTTGTTCAAAGCATCGTTGGCTTAACGAGCTCGTTAGTGGTCATATTGTTAACTCTTCTAGCAAGTATAATATCGAAAATTTTTGTATTTTAGCTGAAAAAATGTGACCAGTTTTTGCGTCAGCAAAAGCTGCTCACATTTTTTCAGCAAAAATTTCAGCATATTTGCCATATTTAATGATCAAAGTTTTAACGATACGTTAACTAACGACGTCGTTAGTTTTGAACAACTGGCACCTGGTCTGGAGCTATGTATCGCCTTCATCTCTAATAATTTACACATGTAACGCAAATACCACCTATTAACTGATGAACAACATAGACAGGCTATTTTGTCTCCCCAATGTGTCTCCCGAACAGTTTAATGATTATTTTTTGCTAGTTTTAATGGCAGTCCCTTGATGAGGGGTGGGGGAGGGACTACTTACAGTTTGTGCAACAGTCTATCTCTGTCTGGAAGGGAGCATTTTCAACGAAAGTTAAACCATGAGGATGGGATCTTGATGATTCTTGGTATGTAATTGTGTTACGTTCCAATAATAACTACGGTCATATCGTGATGGGAAATGGTTAAGCCTCAATCCAAAGTCTTAGTCTGCTTCTTTGCTTGTTCTTCGAGATTTACGTACCACAACAATCACGGTCAAATGGAGATCTTACCTTGCTTAAACACCCACCTGCTTTATAAAAGGATTTAGGCCGGGCTTATTTTAAATTTGTGCTTATCTTAAAATAAATATCGTCTCAAGGGGCCATTAATAATTGAATATGCTATATGAAATTACTGGAAACTGCTGAGGATGTAAACTGACCACAGGTATATGAAGATATTCAAAATTAACCCTGGGCACAGACACTATTATCGCACATTATAGAACATCTTCTTTATATTTTTTTTTTACAGAATATAAGAATCTTATATGGGTGTGAGGTGAGGATTGAAAAATCCGTCCCGAGGGACACTGTCCGGCATCACGAGGCTTGCCGAGTGATGCCCGACAGTGATCCCGAGGGACGGATTTTTCTATCCACCCCTCACACCTATATTGGTTTCTTTTTCTTGCATACCCTCCATTTCTATTGCGAATTTTTAATGCTGCTGTCACTTCGGTTACCGACGTCCACCATTCTGTGATGACACAACAGGAATGTTTAGTGACGTCACGCATGAGGCTGTAACCAGTGCATTTATCAAACACGCGATTATATTCGATTTGGGGTCGGAACACCAGGGTCAGAACATAAATTTCTACCCCAGTGTAAAATTACGGATTTTCTTGTCTGGTGTGCAAGAAATAGACATACCAGGACGTCTTTGCATGAAGGCTGAAACTAGTGTTATAATGATGTGTATATTTAACCTTATCCCGCTGAACACGACGACCACTACTTTTGCCAACAGTGTAGATCCAGATCAGATGGCTTTTGAAGGATCTTAATTTATTCAGCAGGATAAGGATAAAGTCTTCGGAGACATATTGGTTTTGCTGCGTTTCCTCTCCTTTCGGTCTTTCTATATTTCCTTATTGCCTTTTTCCCTTCCGCCCAACTGTTGTCCAGATTTCTCAGTAACCTCTTGACGGACTGTTCTGAAATATTTGGATATGATAGATATGAATGTAAGTTGTGCAAGAGGGTTTCAGTATTTAAAACAGCAGACTCAAAAGGGGCATATAAAATCCGCCCAAATTTTTTCCGGGATGAGTTCTAATTGACAACTCGACTGATTGTTCAGAAATTTTGGGATATGATATGTACCAATATGGAGTTTGCCTTAACATAAATACTGTCCGTTGCCTTCATCATGCCCCAAACTTCGAAGAAGTTGGAGGGGCATATTGCTTCTAGGAGGTTTGGGCCTCCCTCCGTCCGCCCGTCCGTCAGTTCGCCCGTCCGTCCGTTACACTTTATGATGCAGAACATTACTTCTGAACCTTGCAAGCTAGGATATGGATATGGATTCCTCATGAAATATTAGGGGACGAGTATTTTTTTGTCTCATCCGGATTGCGCCCCTTTCAAGAGTTATTGCCCCTTGATTTCTTTTATAAAATTTTGTCAGCAAAATATTTCAAAAAACTATAGGAGCTAGAGCCTTGAAAGTTGGTGAATAGATTGGTGGTGATGAGTAGAAGTCGTGATTAACTATTGACAAAATTCCGAAAAATACTAACTTAATGAGTTATGGCCCCTTGTCACTTTGGATATTTTACATTGTACCTCTATATGCTTTGTTTTTCATAGCATAACTTTAGAACCACATTTGCTAGGTTTTTTTTTTAAATTTCATATATATGGACTCCTCGTGGAAAGTTACGGGACACATATTTTTTTTTCTCATCCGGATTGTGCCCCTTTCAAGAGTTATTGTCCTTTGATTTTTTTGGATACAATCTTGTCAGCAAAATATCTCGAAAACTGTTAGAGCTAGGGCCTTGAAAGTTGCTGAATAGATTTGCGGTGATAGGGAGATTATATGTTAAACGTTTGACTAAATTCCGAAAAATACTTCACGAGTTATGGCCCGTTGTCATTTTGGGTATTTGTACAAAGCATAACTATAGAACCGTGTATGCTAGGGTTTTGAAATTTCATATATGGATTCCTCATGGAAAATTAGGGGACGAGTATTTTTTTCTCATCCGGAGTGTGCCCCTTTCAAGGGTTATTGCCCTTTGATGTTTTTTTAATAAAATCTTGTCAGCAAATATCTCGAAAACCATAAGAGCTAGAGGCTTGGAAGTTGGTGAATAGATTGGTGGTGATGAGTAAATGATGTGATTAAATATTGACTAAATTCCGAAAAATAATTCATGAGTTATGGCCCTTTGTCACTTTGGGTGTTTGTACATTGTACCTCTATATGCTTTGTGACTCATAGCAAAACTTTAGAACCGTGTATGCTAGGGTTTTTAAATTTCATATATGGATTCCTTATGGTAAAATAAAGGACGCGTATTTTTCTCATCTGGATTGAGCCCCTTTCAAGAGTTAATGCCCTTTGGATTTTTTTTATTAAATCTTGTCAGCATAATATCTCAACAACTATAAGAGATAGAGCCTTGAAAATTGGTAATATTTTGAGGGCGATGAGTAGATGAATTGATTAAATTTTGACTTAATTCCGAAAAATAGTTCATTAGTTATGGGCCTTTCTCACTTTGGGTATTTGTACATAGTGAAAAGCAAATCTTATGAGCCGTGTGCCAGTGTAGTGGATGGAGCGCTGGAATGGATATCAGTTCGTGGACAATGAATCTGTGGGACGTGCGTTCAAACCATGGCGGAGGACTGGATTTTTTCTTCTTATTTTCCTTTTTCCTTCATTAACACACATAAACAGTTATTATTATACAAAGTTGTTAGGGGATAGGGATATTGCATTTGTCTTGCTCATACATACATACACACATACATACATACATACATACATACATACATACATACATACATACATACATACATACATACATACATACATACATACATACATCATACATACATAGAGACATACATACTAGCAAACTCTTATGCAAACACGCATGCATGCACACACACACTCATGCATGCATGCAGACTTACGCATACATGCATGCAAAACATGCACACATGCACTCATGCACAAATTTACACATGCATACATGCCCACACGTATATATGCAAACATGCATGCGCACTCATGCATGCATGTATGCATGCACATACACACATGTATACACACACATGTATGAAGACATGCTTGCATGCATACATGTATGCATGCACACACATGCATGCATGCACACATGTATGCACACAAACACACTCATACAATTATGCATGCACACATACATGAATGCAAGAACTCACACATACATGCACACATGCATATATGAACATGCACACACAAACATACATGTGTACATGCATGCACAAACATGTTTGCATGTACTCATGCATGCATGCTCATACACATACTTGCATGCACATAGACAAACACTTATGTATAAATACCAACACACACATTTCAGGCATGTAAGCACACATGCATGCACACGTACACCATTGCATGCACACACATACACACACACACACACACACACACACACACACACATACATGCATGCACACACTTATGCATAAATATACACACACGCATGCATGCAAACACACATGCATGCACACGTACACTAATGCATGCACACACACACACACGCACACACATTCAGGCACACATAAACTTGCATGCACACATGCATGATGCATGCATGCTAAAAAACATCCATGCACATACATGCATGTCACTAATGCATGCATGCACAAACACATAAATAAATGCAATCACTCACACATGCATGCCTGCAAGCACACATGCATGCACGCATACATGCGAGAATGTAACTCACAAACAAACATGCACATGAATGTGCATGCATTACTCATGCATGCATGCACACACTTATGCATAAATGCACACTCTTTATGCATCAACACATACATGATTGCATGCAGTCACACATACATGCACACATGCATATATGAACATGCACACAAATACATGCATGTACACATGCAAGCACAAACATGTTTGCATTTAATCATGCATGCATGCTCATACACATGCTTGCATGCACATACACAAACACTTATGCATAAACAACAACACTCACACATTGCAGGCATGTAAGCACACATGCATTCATCCATACACTATTGCATGCACACACACACACACACGCACTCACACACACGCGCGCAAACAGGCACGCTTTCACACGTACATACATGTATGCAGATGTATGCACACACTTATGCATAAATACACGCACACGCATGCATGCAAGCACATATATGCACACGTACCCTCATGCATGCACACACACACGCACGCACACACACATATATGTAAGGACCTTCAACTGAGGGCATGTCATTTTTTACGTGCAAATGAGGACACTCATTTCCAGTTGATTATTAAACATACGGAGTATACCATAAGACAAAGAAAAACTTTAAGTATACGATCTGAACGATTATATATGTGTCCACACAAAAACTCTCTTTTTGAAGAAATACCTTCTACTGAGGACACCACACACTGTTCAAACTGAGGACACCCACACCAACTGGGGACACTACACACTCCTGTCCAACTGAGGACACCCACACCAACTGGGGACACTACACACACCTGTCCAACTGAGGACACCCACACCAACTGGGGACACTACACACTCCTGTCCAACTGAGGACACCCAGACGAAATGGGGACACTACGCACTCCTGTCCAACTGAGGACATCAACAGAAACTATAGACACTACGCACTCCTGTCCAACTGAGGACATCCACAGAAACTAGAGACACTACACACTCCTGCCCAACTGAGGACATCCACAGAAACTAGAGACACTACGCACTCCTGTCCAACTGAGGACATCCACAGAAACTAGAGACACTACGCATTCCTGTCCAACTGAGGACAACCACAGAAACTAGAGACACTACGCACTCCTGTCCAACTGAGGACATCCACAGAAACTAGAGACACTACACACTCCTGCCCAACTGAGGACACCCACACATATTGAGGACATTATACACACCTGTCCCACGGAGGACGCATCAACTAAGGACATCACATAACTTAAATAAGGACTTTACCTCTGCCCAGCAAGGACACAACACATTCTTCAGAATAATACAATACAATACAATGTTTCATCTCACATCTATAATGAGACATTAACATATTCATCACATTAATACATCCATTAGACAATGAGAGAGAGAGAGAGAGAGAGAGAGAGAGAGAGAGAGAGAGAGAGAGAGAGAGAGAGAGAGAGAGAGAGAGAGAGAGAGGATGTAACCAGTTAACTGGTGATGGTTAAAAACAGCCGGTTAACCAGTTACAAATTTCAAACTGGTTAACTGGGTTGATTAAAACCTTCCGTTTCTTGAGTCAATGATTTCAACTGAATGTTAAAAATTGCAAGCAAATGCAATAATTATTTTGAAAATTCTTGGGACCTTACAACGAACTATATACATGCTGAACGCTGAGTTATTAATGCAAAGAACTCATTCATTCCTGGGGCGGGGGCATTTTGGGTTCCAGGGCTATAATTTGAACAACTTGGTAGAGGTTGGTAGAGGTCCACTAGATAAAGCTACATACAAAATATCAATGTTTCTGAAAAGAAGATTTTTTAAACTTTTCCCTATATAAGTCTGTGTAAACCAGTGGGCCCTGGAGCGGGGTGGGGGGGGGGGGCATTTTGGGCCCAAGGCCTATAATTTGAACAATTTTGGTAGAGGTCCACTAGACAAAGCTACATACCAAATATCAAAGACCTGGGCCTTCTGGTTTCTGATAAGAAGCGTTTCCCTATATAAGTCTATGTAAAAACAGTGGGCCCCAGGGCGGGGAATTTTTGGGCTCCAGGGCTATAATTTGAACAACTTTGGTAGTGGTCCACTAGACGAAGCTACATACCAAATATCAAAGACCTGGGCCTTATGGATTCTGATAAGAAGATTTTTAAAGCTTTTCCCTATGTAAGTCTATGTTAAACCAGTGAACACCAGGGCGGGGCATTTTGGGCCCCATGGCTATAATTTGAACAATTTTGGTAGAGGTCCACTAGATGAAGCTACATACCAAATATTAAAGACCTAGGTCTTCTGGTTTCAGACAAGAAGATTTTGAAGGTTTTTGTTTATTTTCCCTTTTGGCCACCATAGCAACCAGAGATTTCCATGGAATCGAATTCTTTGAATAACTTTGAAAGAGGGCCACCCAAGGATCATTTCTGCTAAGTTTAGTTAGAAACCATCCAGCGGTTTAGGAGGCAATGTTATTTAAAGAAATTCGGGACGGACATACAGACGACAACGACGACTCAGGTGAACTAAAAAAAAAAGTGGCCTTCACCAGGGTCGAACCTACAACTTTCAGATTGCCAGTCCAACATATCCACTAGGCTACAGAGGATTCTACTAACTGGATCTGAAAAAATAATAGTGTTATACAATAAAAATAATTATCGGCTGTTTCTGTGAATATCTTACAATGCGTACTAATTTGCATAAGCTGACCAAGGCTCAAAGTTCTTACTCAGTTTTATACAATTTACTTTGCACATCCAACAAAATTTGTTGTAAACCTTAATTACAAGAGGGCCAAGATGACCCTGAATCGCTCACCTGATTTTTAGGGTATCTATTTTTAGTCGGTGAATTCGCAGACTATAGCGATCGTACAGATGGCATTTCTCACTCTCCGTCTATTCAATGGTTTTTGAAAACCTTATAGCTATCGTATTTGTGCTTTCGCCTTATTACTAACTGTATATAATACCACTGCGTGAGAAAAAATAGATCTTGAAAAAATTCGATCAACTAGGAACAGGTTCCCGGCCTTTGTTAAAAGCTGACATTTTTCTTTCTTTCTTTCTTTCTTCAAGTTTAAGGGAAAAAAACAATGAAAGTACTAAAACGGTCATTAAAGTTTCGTCTGCTTCAATCATTAATGAATGTTCTAAAAATAAGGCATAGTATATGCCGTGTACTTTAATACAATCCACACCTTCTTATCGTTTCACATAATTAATATTATCTAACACTTCAGTATTACAATAAGATTGTTCATAAACATTGCCTTGCCAATGGGATTCTACACAAGAAATATATAGAACTTGAAGAAAGTGATGAAATGATGGTCGTAAAGTGTTTTAAAATCGAAATAAAGCTTTAAAGGCTACAACCAGCTCATGCGCCGGTCAACAGTACGAAAACACGGATATTCAAATATATTGAAAATTTAAATACTCAGAAATGTAAATTTTCAGATGAAAAATTGTGATTTTATATATTTCTGCTCAAAACATACATTGTGGGTACTCATTAGAACCGCCTCTGTGAGGCGGTTCTAACGAGTACTAACAATATATGTTTTTGAGCAGAAATATAAAAAAATAATGTTTACCCCTGTAAACCCTAGTTTTACTATACGAAATTGGGGATTTAAAGTGGTCAAAATTATATAGGCGTGTTTAGGTGATAAATAATTCACTGACTTTGAGGGTTTTCAACCCTTTGATAAGTTCTAGCAGACATCGTGTTCAACGTATCAGACTGTTTTAGTTATTTTGAAAGAGGGTCACCTGAGCAACATTCCTGTGAAGTCTGAATTAAACTGGACAAAAGGCAAAGGAGGAGTTGTCACTTTAAGGGTTTTCTATTTTAGATCTGGCGGCCACCTTGTCCATCTTGTTCAGCCAAGTGGAACCTCTTTAGCAATTATAGTAAGCAACATTCCTGTGAAGTTTGAACAACTAGTCATGCTTGTCATTTGTACCAAATTTCAAGTTTCTAGGTCTAGTAGTTCCCCAGAAATCTTTGACGGAAAATTAATGTTAACACACACACAGACTGACAGACAAACGGAAAAGACAAAAACTATATACCCCCATGGCATACATAGTATGCCGGGGGTATAAAGATGTTCATGTGAATACGTTTAGTTTTCAATTTTCTGTGCCAGGCAGAGGATCATAAAAACATGACGAGTGTTCAACTTTTTATTTATTTATTTTTTGTGTGAAGAATTCTGAAATATAACAATTCTGAAAATACAAACTTCTAAAGCTAAACTAACAGTAGCAGGCGGCATTTAACTTCTTCATGACTGAGCTTTGCTATGTAATTTCCAACAACTAGAGGCCAAAGTTGGCCAGAAATCGCTCACCTGAATTAGGCTGATCATGATATGTCTCATTGTGCCATGGGATACCAGAACAGAAAGATTTTAGCAATTCTGAAGCTCCATGTCCCCACAATGCCTCCCATCAAGTTTAAGCTCTATCCGATTTTTAATTTGTGAGATGTCGATAGCCACCGTAGTGGCCATCTTGGATATTGGGATAGAAAGATTCTGAATTTCTATGTCACCCCGATGCCTCACATCAAGTTTCAGCTCAATCCGACTTGTTGTTTAGAAGGAGATGTCATTTGAACAATTTCAAGATCTTGGATAATGGACCAGAATGATTTTAGCAATTCATGTCAACCCAATGCCTCCCATGAAGTTTCAGAGCCATTCGACTTTTGGTTTGGGAGGAGGATAACAAACCAGAATGATCTTAGCAATTCTGAATCTCCATGTCATTCCCATGCCTCCAATGAAGTTTCAGCACAATCCGACGTTTGGTTTGGCAGGAGTTGTTATTTCAAGAATTTCAAGATGGCTTCCATGGTGGCCATCTTGGGTAACGGACTGGAACGATTTTAGCAATTTTGAATCTCCATGTCACCCCAATGCCTCAAATCAAGTTTCAGCTCAATCTGACTTTTGGTTTGTGAGGAAATGTTGTTTAAGCTATTTCAACATGGCTTCCATGGTGGCCATCTTGGATAATGGACCGGAACGATTTAAGCAATTCTGAATTTCCATGTCACCCCGATGCCTCACATCAAGTTTCAGCTCAATCCGACTTTTGGTTTGGGAGATGTCGTTTAAAGAATTTCAAGATGGCTTCCATGGCGGCCATCTTAGTTAATGGACCGGAACAATTTTAGCTATTCTGGATCTTTATGTCACCCCGATGCCTCCCATGAAGTTTCAGCTCAATCTGACTTTTGGTTTGGAAGGAGATGTCGTTTAAAGAATTTCCAGTTCCAGATGGCTGCCAAGGAGTTTAAAAAGTGGTCAGACAGAATCTAACGAATCGCCCTGGATCGCTCAACTGATCCATATTGTACAATGGAATGGTAGGCAATATAAGGTGTATTCCTATGGTTTTCTATTTTTAGCTCTGGTGGCTTTCTTGTTCAGTGAAACAAAATGGCTTGTGCAATTTGGTAGAAGGTCACCCGAGAAATATTCCTGTGAAATTATTTCAAAATCTATCAAGCTGTTTAGGAGTAGAAGTTGCTTAAAGGTTTTTCTATTTTTAGCTCTGGTGGCCATTTTGTTTAGCAGAGTGGAATGATTTGATCAATTTTGGTAGAGGGTCACCCAAGGAACATTCTTGTGAAGTTATTTCAAAATCCACCCAGCAGTTTAGGAGGAGAAGTTGCTTAAAGGTTTTTCTATTATAAGCTCTGGTGGCTAATTTGTTTAGCAGAGCGGAACCGTTTGAGCAATTTTGGTACAGAGTCTCCAAAGGAACAGTCCTGTGTAATTATTTCCAAAATCCACCAAGCGGTTTAGGAGGAGTAGTTGCTTAAAGGTTTTTCTTTTTTTAGCTCTGGCGGCCATTTTGTTTAGCGGAGTGGGACAGTTCGAGCAACTTTGGTAACGGTCACCCAAGGGACATTCCTGTGAAATTATTTCAAAATCTACCAAGCCGTTTATGAGAAGTTGCTTAAAGGTTTTTTTTTCTATTTTTAGCTCTGGTGGCCATTTTGTTTAGCAGAGCGGAACTGTTTGAGCAATTTTGGTAGAGGGTCACTAGATATGGTACATACCAAATATCAAAGAAGTGGGCCTTCTGATTTCTGATAAGATGATTTTTAAAGCTTTTCCTTATATAAATAAAAATCAAAAATGAGTTCCTTTAAGAGCAATGAAAACATTCATAAGAAAGAAGATGGGTCATACTACGTAGTTTCGGCTAATAAAGCCTCATCAGTGACCCTGTAATGATTCGGCAAAGAAAGCCTGAGGAAACATACTGCAATTTTGCGAATTTCGAATAAGCAGTCGATACAAAGTAGAAGTAAAACAAAGATCAGGAATTGATACAATTAACTTACTCCACCCATAAAAGACACCGAAGGGAAAGAAATACAAACATTAAGCGACCATTAAAGTCTATGTAAAACCAGTGAGCCTCCAGGGTTATACTTTGAGCAACTTTGGTAGAGGTTCACTAGACAAAGCTGCATACCAAATATAAAAAACCTGGGCCTTCTGGTTTCTGACAAGAAGATATTTAAAGCTTTTCCCTATATAAGACTATGTAAAACCGGTGGGCTCTAGGGCGAGGGCATTTTGGACCCCAGGGCTATAATTTGAACAACTTTGGTAGAGGTCCACTAGACAAAGCTACATACCAAATATCAAAGACCTGTGCTGCCTGGTTTCAGACAAGAAGATTTTTTAAGCTTTTCCCTATATAAAGCTATGTAAAACCAGCGGGCCCTGGGGCGGGGGCATTTTAGGCTCCAGGGCTATAATTTGAACAACTTTGGTAGAGGTCCCCTAGACGAAGCTACATACCAAATATCAAAGACCTCGGCCTTCTGGTTTCAGATGAGATTTTTAAAGCTTTTCCCTATATAAGTCTATGTAAAACCAGTGGGCCCTGGGGCGGGTGCATTTTGGGCTCCAGGGCAATAATTTGAACAACTTTGGTAGAGGTCCACAAGACGACGCTACATACCAAATATCAAAGACCTCAGCCTTCCTTTTTCTGACAAGAAAATTTTTAAAGCTTTTCCCTATATAAGTCTATGTAAAAACAGTGGGCCCTGGGGCGGGGGCATTTTGGGCTCCAGGGCTATAATTTGAACAACTTTGGTAGAGGTCCACAAGACAAAGCTACATACCAAAAATCAAAGACCTGGGCCTTCAGGTTTCTGACAAGAAGATTTTTAAAGCTTTTCCCTATATAAGTCTATGTAAAACCGGTGGGCCCCGGAGCGGGGGCATTTTGGGCCCCAGGGCTATAATTTGAACAACTTTGGTAGAGGTCCACTAGTCGAAGCTACATACCAAA
Source organism: Lucinisca nassula (assembly GCA_963580285.1). Lineage (NCBI taxonomy): Eukaryota > Metazoa > Mollusca > Bivalvia > Lucinida > Lucinidae > Lucinisca > Lucinisca nassula. The sequence continues at coordinate 2,189,426 of OY757017.1, forward strand.
TATCAAAGACCTGGGCCTTCTGTTTTCAGACAAATTTTAAAATTTTCAGTTAAAAAATCTATTTTTAGCTCCTGTGACCTAGATGTGCAATGGACCGGAACCATTTGAACAACTTTGAAAGAGGACCAACTAAGGATCATTCCTTTGAAGTTTGGTCAAAATCCAATTAGTGGTTTAGGAGGAGATGTCGTTTGAAGAAATTGTGCACAACGGACGGAAAGTGATCACAAAAGCTCACCTTGCCACTACGTGGCAGGTGAGCTAAAAAGGAGTAAACCTTTTAAAAGCTACCAACTAATGTAAACATGAAATGGACCTTCGGCAAAGGTTGTCCATAAATGCTAGTCAAAAGTAGAACCAAGGTTCTTAAACAACATCACAAAAATGCATCTATATATTTTTCACTGGGGTGATTCTAATTAGTACTGACAATTATGTTTTGAGTAGAAATATGAAAAATATCGGAATCTTTTATCTGAAAATTGTATCATTTTTTTGGAGGTAAAATTTTTAATATATTTGCATAGGCATGTTTTTGTAATAAAGTTCAAGAGCCTTTGGTGCTATTTCTGAACTTCATTTAGGGACCATCTGTCTTCAAAATTCATTGAAATTCTTCCTCAAAGTGGTAGCTTCAAAAGGTTTTACCGTAGATATTAAGCAGTTAAAGAGCCCTGGAATGCCAAATGGCAACAATGACACATGATTCAGACAGTACAAATTTATAATAAGCAGCTTTAAGATCTCAACTACCTACTACAGTAACTAAAAAATACAAACATTTCAGATAAGACGCATATTTCAACATCTAAAATCTGAAACTAAATCTTACATTCGACTTCTGTAAGGATCACTTCAATGGGACAAAATGGTCAAACATGGAATGCAGATTACAATTTTGCAACTCTCTACTGCTAAATAAAACCGAAGAAGAGAGAATTGCTCAAAATTTATAAAATGCTGTATGAGGGTTACGACAGAGCTACAGATAATGATGCAAAAATTAACTTAATTAAACCAGTGCTTCAGCTGAAGTGCACGACCCGCCGGATGCTTTTAGCTTTATGAGTGTTACCATATATGGGTATGGCGACCATTTTGGTCATGTGACCTGGACATAAAACGGTTCCCCCAATAAATGCGCCTTATCGTAAGGAGCAAAAATATATCTTATACTTTAGTACTGTATTCTGAATCATTTGCAGGATAAAATCCAACACAAAAGCATATGTGTCAAAGTTTGACCTAGGCACAAAGAAGGTCAAGGTCAACCCAGGGTCACCATTTTAGCAATTTATGATGGGCCTACGTTCCAGATGCTATTTATCAAGTTTCGTGGAAATCTGCACAGTGGTTCTGGAGAAGACTATTTTTGAAGGGTTTTTACCAAATATTGCTTGGCGGCCATTTTGGTCATGTGACCTGGACCCCATGAGGAAATTTTGGTTTCCCCCATCCCGTAGAGGCTCCATATGAAATTTTACTTCAATCGGCCCAACGGTTTCCGAGGAGAAGCAGTTCGAAAATTTTCACATTTTTCGCCTCGGCGAGGCTGTACTAAATGGAATGTAATATTTCGCAAGTTCATTGATAAGAGCTCATTGATATTTATCAGTATGCCAAAAATTGTTTAAATATTCCAAGCGGTTAAGTCACTATCACCAATTTTCACAAACGGGTTACGGACGGACAGATAGACAGACCATATATGGCTTGGCGGCCATTTTGGTCATGTGTCCTGGACCCCATGAGCAATTTTTGGTTTCCCCCATCCCATAGAGGCTCCATATGAAATTTGATTTCAATCGGCCCAACGGTTTCCGAGGAGAAGCAGTTCGAAAAATTTTCGCCTCGGCGAAGCTATACTAAATGGAATGTAATATTTCGCAAGTTCATTGGTTAGATCTCATTGATATCTATCAGTATGCCAAAAATTGTTTAAATATTCCAAGCGGTTAAGTCACTATCACCAATTTTCACAAACGGGTTACAGACGGACAGACAGACAAACCATATATTGCTTGGCGGCCATTTTCGTCATGTGACCTTGACCCCATGAGCAAATTTAGGTTTCCCCCATCCCATAGAGGCTCCATATGAAATTTGACTTCAATCTGCCCAACGGTTTCCGAGGAGAAGCAGTTCAAAAATGTTCGAAAAATTTCACATTTTTCGCCTCGGCGAGGCTATACTAAATGGAATGTAATATTTCGTAAGTTCATTGGTTAGATCTCATTGATATCTATCAGTATGCCAAAAATTGTTTAAATATACCAAGCGGTTAAGTCACTATCACCAATTTTCACAAACGGGTTACGGACGGACCCAAAGAAGGTCAAGGTCAACCCAGGGTCACCATTTTAGCAATTTATGATAGGCCTACATCCCAGATGCTATTTATCAAGTTTCGTGGAAATCTGCCCAGTGGTTCTGGCGAAGACTATTTTTGAAGGGTTTTTACCATATATGGCTTGGCGGCCATTTTGGTCATGTGACCTGGACCCCATGAGCAAATTTTGGTTTCCCTATCCCATAGAGGCTCCATATGAAATTTGACTTCAATCGGCCCAACGGTTTCCGAGGAGAAGCAGTTCGAAAATTTTCACATTTTTCGCCTCGGCGAGGCTATACTAAATGGAATGTAATATTTCACAAGTTCATTGGTTAGATCTCATTGATATCTATCAGTATGCCAAAAATTTTTTAAATATTCCAAGCGGTTAAGTCACTATCACCAATTTTCACAAACAGGTTACGGACGGACAGACAGACAAACCATATATGGTTTGGCGGCCATTTTGGTCATGTGACCTTGACCCCATGAGCAAATTATGGTGTCCCCTATCCCATAGAGGCTCCATATGAAATTTGACTTCAATCGGCCCAACGGTTTCCGAGGAGAAGCAGTTCAAAATTGTTCAAAAATTTTCACATTTTTCGCCTCGGCGAGGCTATACTAAATGGAATGTAATATTTCGTAAGTTCATTGGTTAGATCTCATTGATATCTATCAGTATGCCAAAAATTGTTTAAATATTCCAAGCGGTTAAGTCACTATCACCAATTTTCACAAACGGGTTACGGACGGACAGACAGAATGACAGACTGACAGATTGACAGAATGACAGAATGACACGGTGATTTTAGGGCACTCTTAGAAAAAACCGACTTCAGTCGGTTGCTTTTTCTGCGGGTCGTGCAATCCACAACATCTCAGTTGTTTCTCAACCAATGTCTATGTTTCACCACTCACCAGAATCCTCATTTCTCAGCCGAATTCTTTGTTTAACCTCTGTTTAGAACTGTCCTGAACAACATTTCTTATGGGTGGTCAAACATAGGAATCCGTTTACATTTCAAAAACAAGCCTACTCAAACTTCCTTAAAATTTTATCTCCAAAAAATGAAAATTTTCAGATAAAAGATTGATATTTTTTCATATTTCTGATCTAAAAATCGATTGTGGGTACTCACAAGTAACACCTTGTTAGAGTACCCACAATCTATGTTTTTGAGCAGAAATAAGAACAATAACGTATACTCCTGTAAACCCCAGTTTTACTATATAAAAAGGTTTCAGGGGGTCAAAATTATATTGGCGTGTATTTGTGATGAAAACAACAGGGATGAGAACAGTATTTCATTAAAAAAGAGGAAATCCATACAAGAAAAAAGGAAACCCCTATACCCCCAATGGAAAGACTCAGATTTGGACATACTGAAGGAAATCTGGTAATTTTTATTTCAGCAAATTCCAGTGAAAAAAGCAGAAATCCTCTAAAAAAGATGAAAATTCTCATCCCTGAAACAAGATATTGCTGATTCGATTAAAAAATATGCATCTTATCTGGAATTCTTTTGAATGCCAGCCTACTTCACATTCATATAACTTCTCGAAAAATATACAGTTTAGAAATTGAATGATCCTTTTTAACACTAGAAGTCAACTCAGTCGCATGTTTAAAATATTTGCATGCATTTTATAAATGGATTAATTGCAGTTATAGTAAATCTATTCTAGGAATGTAACAGTTTCAAGTCAGTTGAGAACCAGGAATAGCCTTTTGTTATTACTACTTTTTTCACAATATTTAAATACTGTATACGGTTTTATACCAATGATACACAGCTTCATTTATGTCTATTATTTACAGAAAATATTTACTCTACCAAAGTGACATGGGCTAAAGATGAACAGAGCTCAAAATAATATGGATGCCTAAATAAACTTAAATCTGCAATATTTCAGTTGTTACTGAACCAGTGTCTACAACTGACCACTCGTTTGAATCATCTTGTTATGTTGTCTAGACGATTCTAATGAGTTAGTGGTAAAACACTGAAATTGGTTGGGTAATAACGATTTTAGATTTTGAAATACACACCTTATCTGGAGCCCTGATTCAGAGGTGGCAAATTTTTGGGTTTGAGGAGGAAAAAAACTATTTAATTTTTTAAACAGTTTCTTTTTATTCAGGTTTACTATGAGTCAACTGACAATAAAACAAATAAAATTTCAGTTGTTCTAATACCTGCAAACAAGACTTGACTCCTATTTCAAATCTGTTAGTATGAAAAAAAAAATCCATATTTCTATAGGTATGTTAGAGCACTGCTGTGAAATTTTCAACTATATAAAAGTTCATGTTGTGTCGGCAATCACCAATTTATTTGCTGTATTCTAACCATTATTCCAAATTTCTCAATAACACCTAAGAGATGTAGAGGAAACATTAATATACACTTTACAGATTAAGTTTATATGGCAAAATGTGTTGACCTTAAGTAAATCCTGCCACGTCCGAGATATGGCATTGTAACGCCACTTATTGTCCACACAACGCTTATTATCCACGTGAGTGGCAACGCTTATTGTTCATTTTGCCAAACTGACAATAGGCGTTGATCATTAAGATCAGAACACAGTATCAACGGCTAATGGTAAGTATTACAATGGTTACGTATTACAATGGTTACGTATTACAATGGTTACGTCTTGATCAGATGAGTTAGGAGGCCTTCATGCGGACTGAACAAATTATTTGTCTAAATCGCGACGGAAGTAAGGGCGAGGATTGTGGCCACGTAAAATCGATTTAAGCCCCCCAGTGGAAATCTTCCACTGACCGTTCCAAGGCGGCTCTTCTGTGGCGATTTATTTATGTTGTTGTTTGTTACTTACTGTGTGTATCACTTGTGTCTTATAATTTTGGATGGCCATATGGCCATTTTGTGGGAAAGTAACTGTCCATATGGCCTTCCTTTGTTTAGGTTTCCATTATGGTCTGGTCGCTTAATGTTTGTATTTCTTTAACCTTTGGTGTCTTTTATGGATGGAGTAAGTTAATTGTATCAATTCCTGATCTTTGTTTTACTTCTACTTTTAACATGCTATGGTGATTCGGGCACTCATCAGGATACATTTAAATCTGGGCCTATTTCACGGTCCAGTGATTTTGCCTTATATCTTGAAGACTTTTTTATATATGCATACCGTACTTCAGAATTATGAGTATGACCAGACATTTGACCTCAAAATAAATACGAGTCAGTATGATCAGACATTTGACCTCAAAATAAATGTAGGTCACTGGACTATGAAATATAGGTCATGATGACCTTCGATTCATGATCCATAAGTCAGTGTCACAAGGCTGACCAAAGTCCTACAAACTGGCTGCCTAAGTTGTTTTCAGAACAGAAAAGTAGAAAAAAAAATACACACACACACACACACTTTTAAAAGGTGTTCTAGAATTTGATGTCTAGCCCCATCCCGGGACATCAACAGTGAGGCCAGAAGTCAAGGAATGAAAGCTGGCTCTCCTGGGTACTTATGGTCCAAATATGAATGCTTTCTGATGAGTTGCAGTCAAGATATGAACTTTTGAAAAAAATAGCACCTTGAAGTTGAGTATATTTTAAAATGACATGGTGAACAATAAGCATTGCAAGTGCAATGCTTATTGTCTAGATGAACAATAAGCGTTGTAATCGCAACGCTTACTGTCCAATGTGAACAATAAGAGTTGCAGTCACAACGCTTAATGTTCATATGGACAAGAAGCGTTGTGTGGACAATAAGTGGCATTACATGGCATCTAGTCTGGTCAATACTTTTTGTTGTGTCTATGGTTGGAATTCCATGACTCAATTCAACAGCAACGTCATATTAAAAAACAAACAAGAGAACCATGATGGTCCTATATCGATCGCTCCCCTTAGAACTCAAGCAAAATAAGGGTAGTTGGCTCAGAGAACCATTAAGTTGGACGATTTGGATTTTTTGATTGCTAGGAAATCAATTTTAACTGAGGAATCCAAAAAGAATATATGTCAGGAACTAGCTTTAAACTGTTCAAACTGTTGGTGAAAAAATACAACCATGAAAGTTACTCATGTGAAATTAGATCAAATCAATCTCTCCCAATACTAAGTTTTCACCAAATGTGGGCATGGTGGCCATCTTGATCATGTGACCTGGACCGAATGTATATACTTTCTTTCCCCTCTGCCAGAAGGCTGCATATGAAATTTAATTGAAACTAGCCCAGTAGTTTCGGCAAGAAAGCCCTTTGAAAATGTTGACCAAAGTGACCTTTCGTCAAGGTCATTTATTTAACATTGATCAAGGTTGAAGTTAATTGCACTTCCATGACATAGACTATAATAGCAACAGAATGCACTATTTTGGCTGTTCCCATTTAAAAGTCTAAGGGACCAAATTTGACCTTGTCATAAAATAGGTCGTCAATCTAGGGTCATCATTTATATAAACTTTGTAGTACTAGTCCCAGATGCTACATGCCGAATTGCAAGCTAATTGGTCTGATGGTTCTGGAGAAGATTTTTTTTAAGGTTTTTACCATATATGGGCATGGCAGCCATCTTGGTCATGTGACCTGGACCGAATGTATAGACTTTCTTTCCACCTCTACCTGGAGGCTGCATATGAAATTTAATTGAAATTAGCCCAGTAGTTTCAGCAAGGAAGCCCTTTGAAAATTTTGACAAAGTGACCTTTGGCCAAGGTCGTTAAATGGCCTTGACATTTAGCATTCATCAAGGCTGAAGTTAATTGCATTTCCATATAAAAAGAGACTATAATAGCAACAGAAAAATGCACTATTTTGGCTTTTCCCATTCAAAAGTCTAAAGGACCAAATTTGACCTGGCCATAAAATAGCTCAAAGTCAACCTGGGATCATCATTTATACAAACTTTGTTGAACTAGAGTCCCAGATGCTACATACCCAATTGCAGGCCAATCAGTCTTCTAGAGAAGATTTTTTGAAGGTTTTTACCATATATGGGCATAGCGGCCATCTTGGTCATGTGACCTGGACGAAATTTATAAACTTTCTTTCCCCCTCTGCCTGGAGATTGCATATGAAATTTAATTGGATTTGGCCTAGTAGATTCTGAAGAGAAATCCTTTGAAAATGTTGACAGACCATGGACAACGGACGGCCGATGGAGGCTACCACCCTATAAGCTCCCCCGGAGCCCTTGGCTCAGGGGAGCTAAAAAACAAATATCTACAAAATAATTTCATTCCTTGTTGACATGTATTACATGCAAACTTACTTATCTGCATTCGAGCTCAAGGGAATGTAATTGTGAAACCAGTTGTGAGATTTATGCCATTTTTTTTTAGATTTTTATGTGTTTGTAAAATGGGGGTGGGGGACGGGTGTCCATGTTGATTAAGTAAATTTCACAAAAAGAGATGTAACTCTGGCAATATTTGACACAGCCAGCCCATTAGTTATTCAGCATATCTTCACATAGTCAGGGTACTGCCTCTATGGGTCAAATGGTTCTCAAAATATCATGCCCAAAAATTTTTATCATAGGCCACCTTTAACAAGATAAAAAGAGAAATAATTTCATTATCAACAGCTTAATAAAAAAACAAAACAAAGAAAAATACAAGTTTGATAATGTTTCATATAGAATTTGCACAAAAAGTTTAAGGGTCCCATGTCAATGGGTTTCCAGGATACAGAGGGTCTTGTTTACTAAGCTCAATTTTTACAAAAAAATGGGCATAACTCTCACAATATTTGACCTAGCCAGCCCAAAGGTTAATCACCACATCTTCACATGGTCAGGATACCGTATTTACAAAATATCAACTTCAATGGTCAAACAGTTCTCAAGGTATCGTGTCCGCAAAATTTTATCATAGACACCACCACCCTTTTTACAAGTCAAAAAAGGAAATTATTTCATTATCAATGGCTTACTCCAAAAAAAAAAATAATAATAAAATACATGTCTTGCTATTTTTTCATATAATATCTGCATATAAGTTTCAGGGTCCTAGGCCAATCGGTTTCTAAGATACAGTGAGTCATGTTGAGATATCTTGAAAACAATACACATGGGTCAAATGGTTCTCAAAATATCACATCAGCAAAATTTTATGGTAGGCTTCCTTAAACAAGTTAAAACAAGAATTTCGCGGAAGGCGCTATCGCACCTGCTTTGGGCAAAGTCAGTGGGACTGCATTAGCACATAAATTACAAATACAGAACTTTTCTCAGTCTGAATCATATCAAGGATAAACACTATGAATGGTTTAAAGGTTCTAAAAACTACAGTTGATGAAATAAAAAGGGCTGATGTAAAATCTGTCAAAGTAACTGGAGTGTGAAATATAGGCCAAGGTCACCAATTCAAGGTGTATGCTGAGTGGGCAAGCTAAGGAGAAACATTATGCAAGGTTTGAAGATTCTAGCAACTATAGTTTCTGAGATTTTGCAGGGTTGATGTAAAATCTGTCAAAGTCACTGGAGCCTGAAATATACGTCAAGGTCAATGTGCATGCTGAGTGGGCAGGTCAAGGAGAAACATTAGGCAAGGTATGATGGTTCTAGCAAATATAGTTGGTGAGATCGCAAGGGTTGACTTAAAATCTGTCAGTCAATGGAGTGTGAAATATTGGTCAAGGGTGCCAGGTCAAGGTGCATGGTGAGTGGGCAGGTCAAGGAGAAACATTATGCAAGGTTTGATGGTTGATGAGATCGCAAGGGTCGCCATAAAATCTGTCTAAGTCACTGGAGCATGAAATATAGGTCAAGGTCACATACACCGGATCAAGATGCGTGGTGAGTGGGCTGGTCAAGGAGAAACTTTATGCAAGGTTTGATGGTTCTAGCAACTATAGTTGGTGAGATCGCAAGGGTTGACTTAAAATCTGTCAGTCAATGGAGTGTGAAATATTGGTCAAGGGTGCCAGGTCAAGGTGCATGGTGAGTGGGCAGGTCAAGGAGAAACATTATGCAAGGTTTGATGGTTGATGAGATCGCAAGGGTCGCCATAAAATCTGTCTAAGTCACTGGAGCATGAAATATAGGTCAAGGTCACGGACACCGGATCAAGATGCGTGGTGAGTGGGCTGGTCAAGGAGAAACATTATGCAAGGTTTGATGGTTCCTTGATGATTCAGGTATCTATAGTTGATGAGATCGCATGGGTCGACGTAAAATCTAAGTCACTGGAGCGTGAAATATAGGTCAAGGTCACTGCGTCAAGGTGCGTGATGAGTGGGCAGTTCAAGGAGAAAACATTATGCAAGGTTTGATGGTTCCAGCATCTATAGTTGATAAGATCGCAAGGGTCGACATAAAATCTAAGTCACTGGAGCGTGAAATATACCGGTAATGTAAAATTTTGATGCAGTCAGCCTACAAGTTAATCAGCACTTCTACATTTTGTCAGGGTACTGTAAACATAATATCAATTTCATATATAAGATGGTTCTTGAGATATAGTATCCCCAACATTTTATCATAGCTCCCTATATAACAAGTTGAAAAGAGGAAAAATTTCGTGAGTAATGGATCAATCAAAAATGATTTCATTGTCAATGAATTAAGCAAAAAACTAGACAAAAGTGCCCAGTGGGGCACGTATACCCCCGGCCAGTGCCATCACCTCAGTTGAAACAAGTAGTCATACTGGTTGTTGCTACCAAATTTTAAGTCTCTATGTACAGTAGTTATTGAGAAATCTTTGACACAAATTAATAAAAATATACACTATTAAACAGCAAGAACTACAAAGGGAAATAACTGTTAAAGACCTGACCCCTTGGCCCTTATTTTCTTTCCCACAATACAACTAGTCATACTGATCATGTTTGCAAAATTTCAAGTTTCTATGTACAGTAGTTATTGAGAAATCTTTGACACAAAATAAAAATATACACTATTAAACAGCAAGAACTACAAAGGGAAATAACTGTAAAAGGCCTGACCCCTTGGCCCTTATTTTCTTTCCCACAATACAACTAGTCATACTGATCATGTTTGCAAAATTTCAAGTTTCTATGTACAGTAGTTATTGAGAAATCTTTGACACAAAATAAAAATATACACTATTAAACAGCAAGAACTACAAAGGGAAATAACTCTAATAGGCCTGACCCCTTGGCCCTTATTTTCTTTCCCACAATACAAGTAGTCATACTGATCATGTGTGCAAAATTTCAAGTTTCTATGTGAAGCAGTTCCTGAGATATCTTTGACACAAAATAATTGTTTACGGACAATTAAACAGCAAGAACTACAAAGGGAAATAACTCTAAAAGGCCTGACCCCTTGGCCCTTATTTTCTTTCCCACAATACAACTAGTCATACTGATCATGTTTGCAAAATTTCAAGTTTCTATGTACAGTAGTTATTGAGAAATCTTTGACACAAAATAAAAATATACACTATTAAACAGCAAGAACTACAAAGGGAAATAACTCTAAAAGGCCTGACCCCTTGGCCCTTATTTTCTTTCCCACAATACAAGTAGTCATACTCATCATGTGTGCAAAATTTCAAGTTTCTATGTGAAGCAGTTCCTGAAATATCTTTGACACAAAATAATTGTTTACGGACAGACAGACAGACAGACGGAAAAGACAAAAACTATATACCCCCATTGCATACTTCGTATGCCGGGGGTATAATAATAAAAAAAAAAATGTCTGCTTATTTTTCATATACAATATGCATATAAAATTTCAAGATCCTAGGATAATTGATTTCCAAGATACAGGGGGTCGTGTTGACTAAGTTCAATTTTCACAAAAAGTGGCATAACTCTGGCAATATTTGATGCCGCCAGCCTAAAAATTAATCAGTACATCTTCACATGGTCAGGGTACAGTCTACCAAATATTAACTCCATGGGTCAAGATATTGCGTCTGCATCATTTTATCATAGGCCCCCACCCCAATACCCCTCCACCCACCATACAAGTTGAAAAGGGATACTTCAGTTATTTATGGATTAATAATAATAATAAAAAAAAATGGGTCTGCTTATTTTTCATATAGAATGTGCATATAAAGTTTATGGGTCCTAGGCTAATTGGTTTCCAAGATACAGGGGTCTCTTTGAATTTTCACAAAAAGATGCATAACTCTGATAATATTTGATGCAGCAGCCAAAAAGTTTACCAATACATCTTCACATGGCCAGGGTACTATATAAATAGGTCAAACTGTCTGCAAAATTTTATCATAGTCCCCCACCCCCAATACCAGTTGAAAAGGGAAATAATTCTGTTATTAATGGATTAATTAAAAACAAAAAAAAATATGGGTCTGCTTATTTTTCATATAGAATGTGCATATTAAGTTTCAGTGTCCTAGGCCAATTAGTTTCCAAGATACAGGGGGTCTCTTTGACAATGTCAAACTTGTCAAAAAGGGGCATAACTCTGGAAGTATTCGACGCAACATGCCCAAAAGTTAATCAGCGCATCTTCACATGGTCAGGGTACTGTGTACCAAGTTTCAACTCCATGGGTCAAAGGGTTCTAAAGTTATAGTGTCCGCTAAATTTTATCATAGGCCCCACCCTTATACAAGTTGAAAAGGGGAATACTTCTGTTATTTATGGATTAATCAAAAAATATGGGTCTGCTTATTTTTCATTTAGAATGTGCATATAAAGATTCAGAGTCCTAGGCTAACTGATATCCAAGATATAGGGGGTCATTTTGACAATGTCAAATTTGTCAAAAAGGGACATAACTCTGGAAGTATTTGGCGTGACAGGTTCAAAAGTTAATCAGCATGTCTTCACATGGTCAGGGTACTGTATATCAAATATCAACTCCACGGGTCAAAGGGTTCTTATGTTATCCTGTCCTCAAAATTTTATCATAGGCCCTGCCCTTATACAAGCTGAAAAGGGAAATAATTGTGTTATTAATGGAGTAATCAAAAAAAAAAAATATGGGTCTGCTCATTTTTTATATAGAATGTGCATATAAAAGTTCAGGGTCCTCGGCTAATTGGTTTCCAAAATTCAGGGGGTCATTTTGACTGTCAGGTTTGTCAAAAAGGGGCATAACTCGATAAGTATTCGATGTGGCATGCCCAAAAGTTAATCAGCCCATCTTCACATGGTCAGGGTACTGTATACCAAGTATCAACACAATGAGTCAAAGGATTCTCAAGTTATCGTGTCGGCAAAATTTTATCATAGGCCCTACCCTAATACAAGTTGAAAAGGGTAATAATTCTGTTATTAATGGTTTAATAATAATAAAAAAATATGGGTCTGCTTATTTTTCATATAGAATGTGCATAAAAAGTTTCAGGGTCCTAGGCTAATTGTTTTCCAAGATACAGGGGGTCATTTTTACTTTGTCAAATTTGTCAAAAAGGGGCACAACTCTGGAAGTATTCGACGTGACAAACCCATATGTTAATCAGCGCATCTTCACATGGTCAGGGTACTTTATGCCAAATATCACATCCTTGGGTCAACAGGTGCTCAAGGTATCATGTCCGCTAAATTTTATCATAGGCCCTGCCCTTATACAATTTTAAAAGGGAAATAATTCTGTTATTAATGGATTAATCAAAAAATGAAAAAATATGGGTCTGCTTATTTTTCATGACATGTGCATATAAAAATTCAGGGTCCCAGGCATATTGGTTTCCAGGATACTGGAGGTCATTTCGACTATGTCAAATTTGTCAAAAAGGTGGATAACTCTGGAGATATTCGATGTGACAATCCCAAAAGTTAATCAGCACATCTTCATATGGTCAGGGTACTCTATACCGGGGTTCTCAAGTTATAGAGTCCGCAAAATTTTATCATAGGCCCCACCCTAGTAGAAGTTGAAAAGGGGAATAATTCTGTTACTAATGATTTAATAAAAAAAAAATATGGTCTGCTTATTTCTCATATAGAATGTGCATATATAACTTTAAGGGTCCTAAGTTTATTGGTTTCCAAGATTCAGGGGGTCATTTTGACTATGTCAAATTTGTCAAAACGGGCATAGCTCTGGAAGTATTCGAGGTGACATGCCTTAAAGTTAATCAGCCCAACTTCACATGATCAGGGTACTGTTAACCAAATATCAACTCCATGGGTCAAAGGGTTCTCAAGTTATCATGTCCGCAAAATTTTATCATAGGCCCCACCCTTATACAAGTTGAAAAGGGGAATTATTCTGTTATTAATGGAGTAATAAAAAAAAAAAAATTACAGGTCTGCTTATATTTCATATAAAATGTGCATATAAAGTTTCAGGATCCTAGGCTAATTGGTTTCCAAGATACAGGGGGGTCATTTTGACAATGTCAAATTTGTCAAAAAGGGGCATAACTCTGGAAGTATTCGACGTGACACGCCCAAAAGTTAATCAGCATGTCTTCACATGGTCAGGGTACTGTATACAAAGTTTCAACTCCATGGGTCAAAGGGTTCTTAAGTTATAGAGTCGGCAAAATTTTATCATAGGCCCCGCCCTTATACAAGTTGAAAAGGGGAATAATTCTGTTATTAACAGAGTAATAAAAAAAAAACGAAAAAATATGGGTGTTTATTTTTCATATAGAATGTGCAAGTACAGTTTCAGGGTCCTAGGCTTATTGGTTTCCAAGATACAGGGGGTCATTCTGACTATTTCAAATTTGTCAACCAGAAATTCAACTTCGGTGAAGTTTATGTCGCACCTGCTCCCCACCTGCCCCACACAAAAAATATAAGTTTATTTAAGGCAGAAGAAATGAATATAGGGCTTTGAGAAGAATCCATAGCCTATATATGTGAGGTAAAAACAGACTGAGTTCACAATGTGGAAAAAGTGATAAAAATTGATCCCAAGATAAAGTCAAAACCACATGCACATCCTCATACCATAGCAAAAACACACACACAGTTTTAAAATGATCAATATAAAACTGTACAGTAAGAGAAGTTGCGATGACAAGAGGTACCTATTGTATATCAACTGAAGCTTAAAATTGGCTAAGTTCACAATGTGCAAAAAGTGAAAAAAAAAAATTCTGAGAATTATGTTGAAACCACATGCACAACCTCATACCATGGCGAAAGCACATGCAAAGTTTCAAACTGATCGGTATAAAACTGCAAGAGGAGTTGCGATGACAAGAGGTACCTATCATATATCAATTGAAGGTTAAAAATGACTAAGTTCACAATGTGGAAAAAGTGACAAAAAATGATCCGACAATAAAGTCCAAACCACATGCGCATCCTCATACCATGGCAAAAGAACACGCAAAGTTTCAAAATTATCGGTATAAAAGTGCAAGAGGAGTTGCGATGACAAGAGGTACCTATCATATATCAATTGAAGGTTAAAAATGACTAAGTTCACAATGTGATAAAAGTGACAAAAATTTATCCGAAGATAAAGTCCAAACCACATGCGCATCCTCATACCATGGCAGAATCACACACAAAGTTTCAAAATAATCGGTATAAAACTGTAGGAGGAGTTGCGATGACAAGAGGTACCTATCGTATATCAAATGAAGCTTAAAAATGGCTAAGTTCATAATGGGCAAAAAGTGGAAAAATATATTCTGAAAATTATGTCGAAACCACATGCACATCCTCATACCATGGCAAAAGCACATGCAAAGTTTCAAAATGATCGGTATAAAACTGCATGAGGAGTTGCGATGACAAGAGGTACCTATCATATATCAATTGAAGGTTAAAAATGACTAAGTTCACAATGTGGAAAAAGTGACAAAAAATGATCCGACGATAAAGTCCAAACCACATGCGCATCCTCATACCATGGCAAAAACACACGCAAAGTTTGAAAATAATCGGTATGAAACTGTAAGAGGAGTTGCGATGACAAGAGGTACGTATCGCATACCTAAAAATGACTAAGTTCACAATATGGAAAAAGTGACAAAAATTGATTTGAAGATTAAGTCCAAACCACATGCGCATCCTCATACCATGGCGAAAGCACATGCAAAGTTTCCAAATGATCGGTCTAAAAGTGTAGGAGGAGTTGCGATGACA
Organism: Lucinisca nassula; assembly: GCA_963580285.1. NCBI lineage: Eukaryota > Metazoa > Mollusca > Bivalvia > Lucinida > Lucinidae > Lucinisca > Lucinisca nassula. The sequence continues at coordinate 2,204,743 of OY757017.1, forward strand.
AGACATCCAGTGTAAAATGTTGACGGACGGACGGACGGACGGACGGACGGACGAACGGACGGACGGACGAACGGACGAACGGACGGACGGACGGACGGACGGAAACTTGCACGCCTATGTCTTCCTGCTAAAGCAGGTGCGACAAAAAGGGGGCAAAACTCTGGAAGTATTCAAAGTGACCAGCCCAAAAGTTGTTTTTTTTTTTGTTTTTTTTTTTTTATATATATATAGATATATACATTACTAATAAACATACAGCTGCCATACACCACAACCTCTTTATGTTGGGGTCCAAAGCATTAACCGTGTTATATCCAAACAAAAATGTATAGATTATATAAACCAGAAATTCAACTTCGGTGAAGTTGATGTCGCACCTGCTCCCCACCTGCCCCACACAAAAAAATGAAAGTTTATTTAAGGCAGAAGAAATGAATATAGGGCTTCGAGAAGAATCCATAGCCTATATATGTGAGGTAAAAAACTGACTAAGTTCACAATGTGGAAAAAGTGATAAAAATTGATCCCAAGATAAAGTGAAAACCACATGCACATCCTCATACCATAGGTAAAAACACACACAAAGTTTTAAAATGATCAATATAAAACTGTAAGAGAAGTTGCGATGACAAGAGGTACCTACTGTATATCAACTTAAGCTTAAAGTTGGCTAAGTTCACAATGTGCAAAAGTGAAAAAAAAATATTCTGAGAATTATGTCGAAATCACATGCACAACCTCATACCATGGCGAAAGCACACGCAAAGTTTCAAAATGATCGGTATAAAACTGCAAGAGAAGTTGCGATGACAAGAGGTACCTATCATATATCAATTGAAGGTTAAAAATGACTAAGTTCACAATGTGGAAAAAGTGAAAAAAAATGATCCGACGATAAAGTCCAAACCACATGCGCATCCTCATACCATAGCGAAAGCACACGCAAAGTTTCAAAATGATCGGTATAAAACTGCAAGAGGAGTTGCGATGACAAGAGGTACCTATCATATATCAATCGAAGGTTAAAAACTAGAATTTGTTTTTCTACAAAAACACAGATGTCTCCCCCGTTTTTGACTGCTAAGTATAACCATGACATTGGAGGTATTGAGCTGGGTCTTGTGTGCAACACATCATCTAATGAAGATGAACATTTCTGCATAGTAACTTTAAAAATGTTCATAGAAAAATAAAAAAGTTATTGGATGTAAACAAAAAAAGCACTTTTTTACCTTTGACCTCTAAGTATGGCCTTGACCTTTGCGGTACAACACATCGTCTCATGATGGTTAACATTTCTGCCAAGTAATTTCATAATCCATCAAAGAATAAGGAAGTTATTGACTGTCCTTTTTTTTTACCTTTGACCTCTAGGTATGACCTTGACATTGGAGGTATGGACCTTGGTCTTGCACATGACTCATGGTCCAACTTTCAAGCCTCTAGCTCCAACAGTTTTTGAGATATCTTGCTGACAAGATTTTATTAAAAAAAATTCAAAGGGCAATAACTCTTGAAAGGGGCATAATCCGGATGAGAAAAAAAAATGTGTCAGCTTATTTTCCATTAGGAATGCATATATGAAATTTCAAAACCATAGCATACACAGTTCTAAAGTTATGCTATGCATCACTTTTAGGATTCATTACAATGGGCACAAATTACCAAAATGACAAAGGGCCATAACTCGCAAAGTATTTTTCAGAATTTTGTCAAAAGTTAATCAGTTAATATACTCATCACCATCAATATACTCAACAACTTTCAAGGCTCTAGCTCCAATAGTGTTTGAGATATTTTGCTGACAAGATTTTATTAAAAAAATTTCAAAGGGCAATAACTCTTGAAAGGGGCATAATCCGGACGAGAAAAAAAATACGCGTCAGCTAATTTTTCATGAGGAACCCATATATGAAATTTCAAAACCCTAGCATACATGGTTCTAAAGTTATGCTATGCATCACTTTTAGCATACATTACAATGGGCACAAATTACCAAAATGACAAAGGGCCATAACTCACAAAGTATTTTTTGGAATTTTGTCAAAAGTTAATCAGTTCATCTACTCATCACCACCAATATATTCACCAACTTTCAAGCCTCTAGCTCCAATAGTTTTTGAGATATCTTGCTGACAAGATTTTATTTAAAAAATTCAAAGGGCAATAACCTTGAAAGGGGCATAATCCTGACGAGAAAAAAAATACGCGTTAGCTTATTTTCCATCAGCAATGCATATATGAAATTTCAAAATTATAGCATACACCGTTCTAAAGTTATGCTATGCATCACTTTTAGCATACATTACAATGGGCACAAATTACCAAAATGACAAAGGGCCATAACTCACAAAGTATTTTTCGGAATTTTGTCATAAGTTAAACAGTTCATCTACTCATCACCAACAATCTATTCACCAACTTTCAAGGCTCTAGCTCCAATAGTTTTTGAGATATCTTGCTGACAAGATTTTATTAAAAAAATTTCAAAGGGCAATAACTTTTGAAAGGGTCATGTTCCGGACGAGAAAAAAAATAAGTGTCAGCTAATTTTCCATGAGGAATCCATATATGAAATTTCAAAACCCTAGCATACATGGTTCTAAAGTTATGCTATGCATCACTTTTAGCATACATTACAATGGGCACAAATTACCAAAATGACAAAGGGCCATAACTCACAAAGTATTTTGTCAAAAGTTAATCAGTTCATCTACTCATCACCATCAATATAATCACCAACATTCAAGGCTCTACCTCCAATAGTTTTTGAGATATCTTGCTGACAAGATTTTATTAAAAAAAAAATTCAAAGGGCAATAACTCTTGAAGGGGGCATAATCCGGATGAGAAAAAAAATACGCGTCAGCTAATTTTCCATGAGGAATCCATATATGAAATTTCAAAACCCTAGCATACACGGTTCTTTAGTTATGCTATGCATCAAAAGCGTAATGGACGGACGAACGGACGAACGAACCAGAACCAATATGCCCCTCAAACTTTTTCAAAGTTGGGGGCATAATAAGAAAGTTATTGACAGAACACAAAAAAGGCCCTTTTTTTACCTTTAACCTCTATGTATGACCTTGACCTTTCAGGTATTAAACTGGGTCATGCGTGCAACACATCATCTCATGGTGGTTAACATTTCTGCCTAGCAATTTCAAAATCCATCTAAAAATAAGAAAGTTATTGACCAAATATGAAAAAAGGCCCCTTTTTTACCTTTGACCTCTATGTATGACCTTGACATTTTAGGTACCAAACTGAATCATGCATGCAACACATTGTCCCATGATAGTTAACATGTTTGCCAAGTAACTTCAAATTCTATTTAAAAATAGGCAAGTTATTGACAAAACCCGAAAAAAGGCCCCCTTTTTACCTTTGACCTCTAAGTATGACCTTGACCTTTGAGGTACCAAACTGGGTCATGCCCGCAACACATCGCCTTATATTGGTTCACATTTCTGCCATGTGATTTCAAAATCCATCTCAAAATAAGAAAGTCATTGACCAAAAACGAAAAAAAGGCCCACTTTTTGACCTTTGACCTCTAAGTATGACCTTGACCTTTGAGGTACCGACCTGCCTCATGTGCACCACACATCGTCTCATGATTGTTAATAATTATACCAAGTAATTTTAAAATCCATCTCCAAATTAGAAAGTTATTGACCAAATACGAAAAAAAGGCCCCTTTTTTGACCTTTGACCTCTAAGTATGACCTTGGCCTTTGAGGAACCGACCTGCCTCATGCGCACCACACATCTTCTTATGGTTGTTCATAATTATGCCAAGTAATTTTAAAATCCATCTCAAAATAAGAAAGTTATTGACCAAATACGAAAAAAAGGCCCCTTTTTTGACCTTTGACCTCTAAGTATGACCTTGACCTTTGAGGCACCGACCTGCCTCATGCGCACCACACATCGTCTTATGGTTGTTAATATTTCTGCCGAGTAATTTTAAAATCCATCAAAAAATAAGAAAGTTATTGACCGGACACGATTTGCCCATACATATATACATACCAACAAACTTCCAAGGGAGATAATTCAAAAAGTATAAATGCGAGAGTTATGGTTCTTGCGCACTGCACGTCGTCTAATGCTGATTAATATTTATACGAAGTTTCGTGACGATAGCTCTAACGGTTTTCAAGTTACAGAGCGGACACGAAAGTGTGACAGACGGACAGACAGACGCCCGGGGGAAAAACAATATGTCTCTCCGAAAACAAATTTTTCGGGGGAGACATAATGACAAAGGGCCATAACTTACAAAGTATTTTTCGGAATTTTGTCAAAAGTTAATCAGTTCATCTACTCATCACCATCAATATAATCACCAACTTCCAAGGCTCTAGCTCCAATGTTTTTGAGATATCTTGCTGACAAGATTTTATTAAAAAAAAAAAATTCAAAGGGCAATAACTCTTGAAGGGAGCATAATCCGGACGAGAAAAAAAATACGCGTCAGCTAATTTTCCATGAGGAATCCATATATGAAATTTCAAAACCCTAGCATACACGGTTCTTTAGTTATGCTATGCATCAAAAGCGTAATGGACGGACGAACGGACGACCGAACCAGAACCAATATGCCCCTCAAACTTTTTCAAAGTTGGGGGCATAATAAGAAAGTTATTGACAGAACACAAAAAAGGCCCTTTTTTTACCTTTAACCTCTATGTATGACCTTGACCTTTCAGGTATTAAACTGGGTCATGCGTGCAACACATCATCTCATGGTGGTTAACATTTCTGCCTAGCAATTTCAAAATCCATCTAAAAATAAGAAAGTTATTGACCAAACACAAAAAAAGGCCCCTTTTTTACCTTTGACCTCTATGTATGACCTTGACATTTTAGGTACCAAACTGAATCATGCATGCAACACATCGTCCCATGATAGTTAACATGTCTGCCAAGTAACTTCAAATTCTATTTAAAAATAGGCAAGTTATTGACAAAACCCGAAAAAAGGCCCCTTTTTTTTACCTTTGACCTCTAAGTATGACCTTGACCTTTGAGGTACCAACCTTGGTCATGCGCGCAACACATCGCCTTATATTGGTTCACATTTCTGCCATGTGATTTCAAAATCCATCTCAAAATAAGAAAGTTATTGACCAAATACGAAAAAAAGGCCCACTTTTTGACCTTTGACCTCTAAGTATGACCTTGACCTTTGAGGTACCGACCTGCCTCATGTGCACCACACATTGTCTCATGATTGTTAATAATTATGCCAAGTAATTTTAAAATCCATCTCAAAATTAGAAAGTTATTGACCAAATACGAAAAAAAGGCCCTTTTTTGACCTTTGACCTCTAAGTATGACCTTGACCTTTGAGGAACCGACCTGCGTCATGCGCACCACACATCGTCTTATGGTTGTTAATAATTATGCCAAGTAATTTTAAAATCCATCTCAAAATAAGAAAGTTATTGACCAAATACGAAAAAAAGGCCCCTTTTTTGACCTTTGACCTCTAAGTATGACCTTGACCTTTGAGGTACCGACCTGCCTCATGCGCACCACACATCGTCTTATGGTTGTTAATAATTATGCCAAGTAATTTTAAAATCCATCTCAAAATAAGAAAGTTATTGACCAAATACGAAAAAAAGGCCCCTTTTTTGACCTTTGACCTCTAAGTATGACCTTGACCTTTGAGGTACCGACCTGCCTCATGCGCACCACACATCGTCTTATGGTTGTTAATATTTCTGCCGAGTAATTTTCAAATCCATCAAAAAATAAGAAAGTTATTGACCGGACACGATTTGCCCATACATATATACATACCAACAAACTTCCAAGGGAGATAATTCAAAAAGTATAAATGCGAGAGTTATGGTTCTTGCGCACTGCACGTCGTCTAATGCTGATAAATATTTATGCGAAGTTTCGTGACGATAGCTCTAACGGTTTTCAAGTTACAGAGCGGACACGAAAGTGTGACAGACGGACAGACGGACAGACAGACAGACGGACAGACAGACGCCCGGGGGAAAAACAATATGTCTCTCCGAAAAAATTTTTTTCGGGGGAGACATAATGACTAAGTTCACAATGTGGAAAAAGTGACAAAAATTTATCCGAAGATAAAGTCCAAACCACATGCGCATCCTCATAGCATGGCAAAATCACACACAAAGTTTCAAAATAATCGGTATGAAACTGTAGGAGGAGTTGCGATGACAAGAGGTACCTATCGTATATCAAATGAAGCTTAAAAATGGCTAAGTTCATAATGTGCAAAAAGCGGAAAAAAATATTCTGAAAATTATGTCGAAACCACATGCACATCCTCATAGCATGGTGAAAGCACATGCAAAGTTTAAAAATGATCGGTATAAAACTGCAAGAGGAGTTGCGATGACAAGAGGTACGTATCCATACCTAAAAATGACTAAGTTCACAATATGGAAAAAGTGACAAAAATTGATTCGAAGATTAAGTCCAAACCACATGCGCATCCTCATACCATGGCGAAAGCACATGCAAAGTTTCCAAATGATCGGTCTAAAAGTGTAGGAGGAGTTGCGATGACAAGACATCCAGTGTAAAATGTTGACGGACGGACGGACGGACGGACGAACGGACGGACGGACGAACGGACGGACGGACGGACGGACGGAAACTTGCACGCCTATGTCTTCCTGCTAAAGCAGGTGCGACAAAAAATGACCATACATGGTCATTTTTCTATATAATCTATACATTTTTGAACTCCATCTTTGAACTGTGTTATATACAAAACCGTATTATAACAAATTGTATTATAAAGCAGTTGTGCTGTATATAACAAATTGTGTTATAAAGAGGTTGTACTGTATATACAGAACTAATAAACACACACTTGTCATATTACACTCAGAATATGTCAGATTAAAACAAAACCTATTTTCCACCATATACAGTTTGAAATTCAAGATGGTTTGAATGAGTATGTTATATGAGCTATGTATCTATGATCCGGTTTTGATTAGTAAAAGCAGATATTAATGCTGCCACCAGACAACACGCAGGTATTTTTGTGAAATTGTCTAACAATTTAATGTTTAATAAATAGTCAACTATATACATAACTGTGACATAAGAATCAACCCCTTTTTCCCCTTCATCAATGTATTTGGTCTCTTTATCTAGTTTTTGTTGCATGTTAGTTCATTCCTCAAAGTACTTGGACTTATTAAAACTAGTAATGATTAGGCAATCAGACAAAATCTCAAATGCTCCTATCCTCTGAAAATCATCTAAAACTTCTGGGGTAGTTGCTCAAAGCATCATTAGCTTAACCCTACTGCACTCAGAAGGGCCAAGAGTTTTGGCCCTTCTGAGTGCAATATGGTTAACAAGCTTGTTATGAGGTCATCTTGTTAAATGTTTTTACGACTTTACTTTCTCACACTTTTCCAACAACAAATATTGGTTTATTTTACATACCAACAGTTAATTTTAACAAAATGTTAGCCAACCACATTGTTAAGTTTTGAACAAATGGCCCCTGGAACTTGACAGGGTTAGGGTTAAAATGATGTCAAATTGTGTATGTCATATTTTTTGAATGTATATTATTAGAATAATACACTATAATCTATAATTCTAATGCACTTGTGACTTTAATGCAATGTCTCATTGGATGATGTCAGGAAACTTGTAACAGTTAAACCATGATTTACTGTCACAAACTTGATGTCATTCTTCTTTGGGTAATGTCTGGTTTTTCACTTTTGGTAGCATATCTATTTATGCAAAATTCAGCGGGATTAGTGCATTGGAAAAGAGATAACTGCATTTCTCATTTAGGGGGGTAAACTGAGATTTTAAGATCACAATGCCTTTTCAGCTGCCCCAGAGGGACGCCACAAAATGAAATTCCACACTTTAAAACTGCAATATACCTCCCAAAATAAAAAGTTGAGTTTGTTATTTGTAACAAATTTCTTTTTTTTTTTTTTTTTTTTTTTTAATAATTTGAACAGCAGATGATGACCAATATACTTATGAAAGCTTATTATAAAAGTACCTTGATCTGGTATATTGTGTCACTTCAAGGAGATGAGCCAGTAACATCGTTACACAAGATGCACAGCATCAAGGGTGAACCGATGATATTGGCTCATCCATGAGACAGGACACACAATATGTCAGATAAACTACTGTAATTATATGTTTATTATATAATTTTTGTGACATTTTCTCCTGTTTAATCTAGTAAAATTGTGGGAACATAACTTAACATTTCAATTCTTAATAGCATTATGTTATCATGTTCTATATCCAAAGTTCTTTGCTAAAAATTTATGTATGCATCATCACTGCATTGCAAAAGCTGGCCCCAAGGTTATAAAACTTTTTTCGTGCTCAACTGAACTGAGGATGAAATTTATCCTGCTCATAAATGTTAAAATGCCAACAATTGTTAGCATTTTAACATTAATGAGCAGGACAAATAACTGGCTTGGATGATTAATGCATGAAAATTACTATGATTTTGACTATTTTAACATAAATTTATGAGACTTTCAATTTTCATGCTCAGTTGAGTTGAGCATGAAAAAAGTTTTATAAACTCAGGGGCCAGGTAGCCAACATCAGACTCTTTTAAGGATATTGATAAGGATTCAAAAAACCTCTGTTAATCCAGTTTTCTGTTTCAATTTGCCTGAAAACAGACATTTCAGAGCCTGTATCAGTGAGTGGTATATAATAAATAACCAATATGGACTTTCTTTGTTTGTTTTGGGGTTTTACGGCCCTTTCAACCCATTATGATTATATCGAGCGCGGTCAGTCAACCTAACCACATCTTTCTTGGGCAAGCTTAGACCTAAGCGGTTAACCAGTACTGAGTGCACATACTTTTGCCAGTAACTGACAACTGCCCTTCTTGAATCAGCAGAAGGAGGAGAATGATCATAGAAAATATTTCTTAATTTCCACGAAAGTATGTGACCGAGCCGGGTTTCGAACCCGCAACCTCTGGCTTCTCAGTCAGACGTGCTACGGACTGCGATACGTGGCCCCCTCATATGGACTTTGTAAATGTATATGCTGAGTATGTCCTCAAAGTCTTTGTACTTGCAACTAACTGCCGTCATTTTTTTTTTTTTTTTTTTTTCAATCGTTTTTTTTGTAATTTTCAGGTAATTCAAAAGTAGGTAGGAAAAATTTCTGGAAGCAATAAAATTCAAGCCCACATGCACATCTAAAATAGCCATTTTTTTAGAATAAAATTAATGAGTAAAAGTAGCTCAGGAACTGATTGAATCAGAACCCAAAGTCTATCCCAAACATCAAAGGGAAAGATGGACTAACACAATAACATCTTAACAAACAATACAATCACAGAGGACAAGCCGAGTTAGCAGCTCTTACCCAAGCAGGTGGTAACTCAGTTACCTTTACTGAACCAAATAGTTTAGACACACATAAGTGTTGAAATGAAAACATATCGAAATATTACAGCACAGAACATAATACAAATGAAACCACAACGGAAGTACCGCCTTGGGACGGTCAGTAACAATTACTGGGGGGTTTAAACCGGTTTTACGGGGCCCCAACCGTCACCCTCACCTTCCGTCGCGGTTTACACATTTAATTGGTTGTTCGGTTCGCATAGAGGTCTCCTAGCTCATCAATGTGTCATCACGGCAAACATTAAAATCAACAATACTGTGATGAAACAAGGATGAGGACTTGACAGTTTAAACCTGTTGAGACACATGAAGATCCCTGGAATGTCAGCAACACCACAGGAAACCGGAGCAAAAGAAGACAACCAGTTGAACCCCGATGGACCAAGAAACAGACAAAAAGATTTATTACTAGATCTATAAAGTATAATAGGTTTTGGAATGAGGATCGTTATTAATATATATAAAATCCATTGTTTGAGATGTAAGAAGGCTTGAATTGCAAGATAATTTGCAAAAAACCTAAGAAAGCTTACTTAAACAGCTAAAACTGTCTTGTTATTTACATATCTTTTACAGATACACTTCTTAAAAGGTTATGGATAAAAACATTATATATGAAATATACTTTAATAACCAAATTTTAGATGTATCAGTTGGTTAGAATTTAAAAGAAACCTTGCCAAATAGCAGTGAAGGCTATGATCAGGAATCAAAACAAAAAACCTACTTTGGCAATTCTGTTTCTGGAGCTGTGAACTCCTCCTACTAGATTTATCAGTTAAATGGCAATGACTGATTAAAATGACCATGTACTGGTTTTATGAGATTATTTACACTAATGTTGTCCAAAGAAATACAACAGTCTTAGGATGAATAAATATACGCTTCTGTCCGTGAACTTTTGTGTACCTTTTTTATGGATGTCTGAACTAAAAGCCTTCTCTACCTTTAAAATAGTTTGGTTCATCTCAGACAAAACAATTATTCCACTGTAAAAAGAGGACAAAGTTTGAGATGCCTATATTCACCATGATGAGTATATTTTTGAAAACAATGCCATAAATGCCATGGTTCAGAGTACAATGTTATATACACTTTTGCATTGTGGAGCTCCGAGGTACCTCTCTGAATGTCTATGCTAATCTGAGTCTTCCTGGTGACAGTATCTTATACCAAACCTTATAGTTATAGTGCAGCGCAATTAATACACCTTGTAGGGAGACTATGCTTCAGTGTAATGATTATCCCCCTTCTCAAAGGAGTCTATTCTTATAAAGCAGCATTCTTTTCTTTTATATGTATATGTATTCCCTATTGGTTAAAGGGTTCAGATGCCAAGAAGAAAGTCACTTGTGGGGCCAGTTGTTCAAAGCATCATCAGCCTAACAACCACAGCATCATCAGCCTAACAACCTCATTAAGTGGTCATCTCATTAAGTGCTATAAGTCTTTATAACCAAATAAACCAATACTTCTGTTGAAAAAAATGTGATAAGCTTTTGAAATGCCAAAGTTTCTCACATTTATATTCAACCAAAAATATTGGCGTATTTGAGATACATGTATTGATGTTTGAATTTTTTAATAAAATGTCAACTAAATGCTGTTAGTTTTGAACAACTGGGCCCGGGGCTCAAAGGTTATAAAACTTTTCTCATGCTCAACTCAACTGAGCGTGAAAATTCAACTACTCACAAACACTAAAATAGTCAGAATCAAAGGAATTTTCATGTTTAAATCATCAAAGCCAGTTATTTATCCTGCTCATAAATGTTAAAATGCCAACTTAATAAGTGTTAGATGTCTTGACAATTTTGTACAAAGAGTCTCGCAGTAAATGCAACATTGTAGTTTTTGGGTCAGTTTAGATTTTGATCCTGAATGAGACTGCTGAATACAGATTCCTTTTTTGACAGTGCCGATTTCTGGATAAATTGTGCTCTCTGTTTCACTTTCTTCTACTACATCATCGTGATAGAAGCTGGGGTGAACGATTTCGCCATTGATGATGCAGTGGTATAACCATTCTTTATGAACACATCTTTCTGGAAAGATAAACCAGAGGACCAATGGTCATGTAAACGCTCACCTGACACCTGGTCCTGGCATATATTTTAATGCTTTTATACCTGTATAAAGCCCTGGGGCAGACACCCCAGTGGGGACAAATTGTGATGTCAAGAGAAATGATATTTTTAATGTAAAATTAATTTTAATTAATAATATACCTACCCATCACTACAATTATAGCCTTTTAACCAGACGCAGCTCTGGGACAGTCTGATAAAAAAAATCCACCAGAAAATGCCACAGGCATGCCCATCTCCATGAACGCCTCACGTGACCTTCCTAGAGACGCGTCCCGATTGGTTGCCGTGGTCACATGCCTAATGCGGCCAATCGGCAGTCGATAACGGGTCACGTGACCCTAATCTCGCGCTCAGCTCGAGAACAAAGACATATTTCAATCAGATAATTTAAAAATATTTCAGGCGGGGCTGGGAGGTGGGACATGCCATTGTAGTGATGGGTAGGTATATTATTAATTAAAATTAATTTTACATTAAAAATATCATTTTAATATCAAATATAACTACCCATCACTACAATTATAGCCTGAATTCAAAGCAAGTGGAGGGTTGGATGAAAATTAAAGTTATACATACCCAACTCCTCTGACCTTGGTTGTTTTTCCCTTTTTGATCCCTCCATAGATCGTAGCGTAAGAGGGATCCTACCATGACTGCCAGTGATCCAAATCCAAATTTCCCATAAGAGAGAAGGTAAATGGAAAGGGACCAGAGTCAAAAAAGAAGGTTCACACCTATTCAAACAGGTTAACAAACAACCAAGGAAATAAGATCCAACAATTAGTGCTTCTCAGTAATAGACTGAGAAGCTACTAATCTACCCAAGGAATGAGTATCGTTACGAATGGGGGCCAAATTCCTCAGGTAAAAGGATGAAAAGGTGGAATTGGAACGCCAATAAGCTGCACGACAAATGTCCTCAAGAGATATGGAGTTCCAATAAGCCCAAGATGTAGAAAGGGCCCTGACTTCATGAGCTGAGATCTTCATGAATGTTAACTGAGCAGAAGTGAGATTGGCATAAGCATGCTTGATCACTTTACAAATCCACCTTGAAATAGAAGCAGGAGAAATATCTCCTGAACCCTTGATAGGAATGAAAAGTCGGTCACGATTAGCTCGAATAGATCTAGAAGCTCTGATGTAAAAACGTAAGGCTCGAACAGGACACAAAAGTTTCTCATCAGCATCCGATCCACAAATCCTGGAAATACCAGGAATTAAAATAGGTTCAGGCATAGAAGCAGGGAGCTGATTTTTAGCCAGAAACCCAGGTTGAGTGAGAAGTGAAATAGAGTCATTGTTCTTATCATATCTGAAGCAACCCTCTGCAATTGATAATGCATGAATCTCACTCCTTCTACGAGCTGAAGCAAAAGCTAAAAGAAATACAGCCTTATGAGTTAGATGATCAAATGAGGCTGACTTCAAAGGTTCGTAAGGAGGCTTAGTTAAAGACCACAATACACATGTAAGATTCCATTTTGGGGTCAAGGACCTGGAAATCGGTCGGCGTAGTGAAAACCCCTTAATTAAGTCAGTGATAATGGGGTTTAATGAAATATCTGAAACCGCCGAATATTTTAATGTGTTTGAGATAACTGATCTGTACCCTTTTATAGAGGAAATTGACAACTTAAGGGTAGAGAACAGGTAACAAAAGAAATCCACCAAAACCTCTAAAGAGGGGTTGACTGGATTAATTTTCCTTTCCTTACACCAACTGGTAAAAACTTTCCATCTTCCAGAGTAAACCTTGAGAGTGGAGTTCCTTCTAGATTTGGAGATACACTCGGAAGCAAATTCTGAAATGTGTCTACCTCTGATTTGATTCCTGATAACATCCAGGCGTGTAGGTGAAGCATTCCCGGATTGGGATGGAGTGCTTGACCTACATTTTGCGATACTATATCTGGAACTACTGGAAGACGGATTGGAAGTCTTGAGACTAGGCTCAGAATGACTGAAAACCAAGATCTCTGAGGCCATAGAGGCGCTATCAGAATGACTCGGCTTCTGGACGCTTTGATTTTCTCTAGAACTAGAGGAACTATCTTGAATGGTGGAAACGCATATGCAAAGAGAGTCCCCCAATCCAGAGATATTGCATCTACTGCACATGCTCTGTGATCTGGAACTGGAGATACAAACAGTGGAAGTTGATTGTTGAACCGAGTTGCAAACAAGTCCACCGAAGGTTCTCCCCATTTGAGAAACACACGGGAGAGGACAGATGGATTCAACATCCATTCTGTGGAAAGAACACGATCCCCTCTCGACAGGCGATCTGCAATTACGTTTAGCCTGCCCGGAATGTGTCTCACTTGAATTGACATACATTCCTGATGGCACCAAGTTAGAATCTTCCATGTCAGGGCACACAGGGATGAGGAATGAGTCCCCCCCTGTTTTCGGAGAAACGATACTACAGTTGAATTGTCCGAAGCAATCATTATGCAACTGTTTTTCAGATGAAACTTGAAGTGCTGAAGAGCAAGGAAAATTGCCTGAAGTTCCAGATTGTTTATGTGAAGCCCCGCCATTTCCGGGCCCCAAGAGCCCTGAACAACTAAACCCTGAGGTTCGAGATGGGCCCCCCAACCTGATAGGCTGGCATCCGAAAATAGATGAAACTGGGGAGAAGGATCTCGAAGAGGAATCCCCTTTTTGTAAATGGAGGGATTCATCCACCACTTCAGAGCAACACGAAACTCTGGTGATAAAGGAATCAATTGCTCTAGATCGTCTCGATGGGGTCTCCAGTAATACAGAAGATAAAACTGGAGAGGTCTGAGGTGAAGTCTGCCCAGCGGAACCAGGTCTGCTGCAGCATTCAGAGTTCCTAACAGGGACAACAAACTCCTGGCTGACATGGACCGGAGATTGTAAGACTGGAAAAGGAGAAGAAGTATCTTGTTGATACGCTCCTCCGGGACCTTTACTACCCCCAGATGAGTTAGGAATCTCATTCCCACATAAACGAAATCTTGGGATGGAGTTAATTCTGACTTCTCCAAATTTGGCATGAGACCTAGATTCACAATAACCTGCCAAGTTAGGTGAAGATCTGATAAAAGGTTGACTTTGGAAAGATGGTGACAAAGCCAATCGTCGAAATATTGCAAGAGATTGGGGCCCAATTCTCTGATATGAGCTGCTACAATTTCCATTAAATTGGTGAACAGGAAAGGGGCCGTTGAGATTCCAAAAGGAAGACAACGGAACTGATACACGACCCCATCCAAGGTGAACCGAAGGTATTTGCGGGATGACCTGTGGATGGGGATGTGTAAGTAAGCGTCCTTTAAATCTATGGAAACCGCCCACGAATTGGGTGGAATGGCCTGACGAATCGAGGACGAGGTTTCCATTTTGAAATGATCGACTCGCATCATCTTGTTTAAGTGTGAGAGGTCGATGATGAGTCGATTTTTCCCATTTTTCTTCTCGACCAGAAAAATCCGACTGTAAAAGCCTGGGGAAAGTGGATCTTTTACCACCTCTACTGCTTTCTTTTCGAGAAGAACCCTTACCTCTTCCAACAAAAGTTTCTGTTTTTTGATACTGTTTACTGGAAACAGAATTGGAGATTGAGAAAGGGGAGGATTTCGTACAAACGGAATCCTGTACCCCTTTCTCAAAATTGATAAAGCCCAAACATCTTTGGTGATAGAAGCCCAGACTTGATGGAACTGAAATAGCCTGGCTCCCACTGGCAGAAGAGGAAGAGGAAGGGAAGGAAGATAGTCATTTTTTTGACTTGAATCCTCCTCTGTAGGGAAGTTTCGTTCCAGTCCGACCTCTGGAACGAAAGGACCGTCCCCTTCGATCTGAGAATGATCTATTAGTAGATGAGAACTGATTGAGATCTTCCCGTCGAGGGCGTTTAGCACTTGAAACGTCACGGGAAGTAGTCGAAGAGCGTCTCTTGGTTGCGGCACCTGAGCTTGATACGCTCTCCGAAAACTTCAAAAAAGACGAGTGCTGACGGTCTTTGAAGTTTGAGTCTAAAACATTTGGAAGACATGGTCCGAATAGAGTTTTAGAATCAAGAGGCGCAGCTCTAAGTTTTTGCTTACTATGATCAGTTAACACTGAACAAGTATCAAGAGCAGCATTGCGCCTAAAATGCAGCATGGTAGCAGATAAGGTAATAGCTATAACCATGGCATGTTTGAATGACCGGGAAATAGACAAGAGCATTTGATTAGCAGCTCGAAGGTCGGAATGCTCTTGACTAATGGCAGCGTGGGCAGAACGAGAAAACCAGTCGCCATGAGAACCCACGTTAACAAGTAACCTGGTAAGACGCTCCATTGATTCGAGCGTCGAAACAGGAAGAGATGCCACATTCCCTGACGTCATATCTACAGAACCTGAATCTGGGTCCAGCTTTGGAACTTCTGAGGGCCAAAATTGGTTGTGTGACTCATAACTCCTGAAACGTATGTGCTTTTTAAGAGTCTTTGAATTAACTGACCACTTAGATTTAAATCTATCCTTGTCAGAATCCTTGAATAAGGAGGACTTTAGAGACTCAATAATTTTTGATTGAGGCAAAGATCTAGGCCCAGATTCAGACTCTAAAAGCAAACACTCTAGGGCTGATTTTACCCTGCTAGTGTTTGCCCCTTCAGTGTCTCTTGGACACTGTTCATCTCCCAGGAGAGAATATACCATGCCAAGAATGGTAGAATATGATTTTGTTTCTTCCTCCTGAGAGCTTACAGAATCCATATCTGACATTGCCGAATCAGAATAATACCCATGTAAAAATTCTGAAGATGATCCAGTAGGATGTACACTAGACCCGGTTATGGGAGAATCAGGGGAATAATCACGATGAATGTGATCTGAAGCCGATGAAACTTGAGATCTAGTATGTGTATGAGGAGCCCTTTGCCCTACATGAGAAGGGATAGATTCAGGAGAAGCTCTAACCTGATGAGCTGAGGAAGTAGTATCAGTATGAGCAACAGATTGATGAGATCCAGTTGGAAAAGGAGCCCCTGCCGACCTATAGGACGTGTCGATATAGCCGGGGTAGGGGGGAGCCCCATAAAAATATCCCGATGCATCATAACAGTTCCCTTGAGGGTAACCCCAATGAAAAGGATAATTAAACTGATTATGATTATAAAAATTACTATAATCAGTGCCAGAAGTCATAGGAGCACGGTAACCTAGGTACCGAGGGTCTTGAGGTGCACCCGGATAAAAACCGGGATAGGCACCGTAACCTAAATTCGACTGTGACATGGATTCGGCAAAATTTTGGGCATAGGTTCCCCGTGCCCCGAGGGCGCCGCGATTTTGCGCAGAACCTCTCGGGGCGGTCGACAAACCCCTCCTAGTCAACCCAGACCCAGTTTTATGGGAGGCGGGGACATGGATAGGTTCATCTTGATTCGGCAATGTTGACCCCCACGAATTGGATGGATTTTGCTTTGAATTACTTTCTAAAGGTTTCAAATGAACCTGATAATTATCCATCTGCATCGTGGGGTTTATAAGTGTAGTAGCAGACGAGGACTCGACCTGTACATGACCAGAAGTTTTTGAATAAAACTGAGAAGTTAAATCAGCAATAGAATTATCCTCTACCGACGTAGGAAGAGGGGAGGAAACATGTACAGCCCCCGTCCTGTTTCTGGTGCTCTGAGTTCCCACAACGCCGACCTCGAACCAGTTTGATTTAGAAAATGATTTAGAGTATTGACACGGACTGAAGCGTGTGCACCCGTGGCAAAATACACAACCAGAAATAGGATGGTTATCAAAAGCCAGGAAAGTCTGGCCACAAGATGAACAAAGCTTCATTCTGAAAAATCAAAGATGGCGGCCGATACACGTGTACAAGTCGGCGAACAAAGACCGAAATAAATTCAACAAAGAAAATTATTTCGGATCAAAAGAAGCATTAAAAATCAGGTACGTTGTGGAAACTATTAAATTAAAACTAAATATCAAAAAAGAATGAAAAACTTATCCGTTTTTATTCCTCTGTTTCTAAAAGCTGTCGACCACGTTGGCAGTCTGATGAAATATGACTTTGTTCTCGAGCTGAGCGCGAGATTAGGGTCACGTGACCCGTTATCGACTGCCGATTGGCCGCATTAGGCATGTGACCACGGCAACCAATCGGGACGCGTCTCTAGGAAGGTCACGTGAGGCGTTCATGGAGATGGGCATGCCTGTGGCATTTTCTGGTGGATTTTTTTTATCAGACTGTCCCAGAGCTGCGTCTGGTTAAAAGGCTATAATTGTAGTGATGGGTAGTTATATTTGATATTAAAATGCTTTATCACTTTGTCCATTTATTGCAAGTTTTTAAAACAATCCACTGTTTTCACTTTTTTTCCCCATTTCAGCACCTATGTTGGTCAATATGACCTTGCTTTAAATAGACCAAGGCCACCACAGGATCATTATTTGAACAAACTATGATCAACCTAAGTACCTGATGGATCATGTCAAGTTTCAAGGTCACATGCCTTTTGGTTTCGGAGAAGACAGTTTTTTGAAGGGTTTTTACCTTATATGGGCATAACAACCATCTTGATCATGTGATCTGGACCCTATTCATAAAATTGCAATGTATCTATCCTACAAAGGCTTCATATCAATTCAACTAGAATTGGCTTTAAAGTAATTTCAGAGGAAAAGATGTTTAAAATTCTAAATCAGAGTGACCTTGGCCAAAGTTCAGTGAATGACCTTGACCTTTTTACCTTTAAATCTTCGTGTATTCATAAAATGCTTTACCTGATCTACCAAATTTTGTGACATTGGCTTCAATATTTTCCAAAACATTCATTGTTTTCACCTTTTCCCATCCAAAAGCCCAAGTCAGCAAATTTGACCTTGCTGTGAAATAGGTCATGGTCATCCCAGAATCATCATTTGAACAAACTAAGAGTACCGGATTCAACATGCCAAGTTTCAAGGTCACTGGCCTAACGGTTCTAAGAAGAAGATTTGTTTTAAGGGTTTTAACCATATATGGGCATAGCCACCATGTGACCTGGTCAAATTTTTTGACCAAGTCTTCAATAATTTCCAAAAAAATCCAATGTTTTCAATTTTTCCCTTTCAAAACTTAACTTGCCAAATTTGACCTTGCTATACAAAAAGGTCAAGGCCATTTCAGAATCATCATTTCAAGAAACTTTTGGGCCACAGTACCCCATTCTATATGCGAAGTTTCAAGGGCCTTTGCCTTACAGTTCCGGAGAAGAATTTTGAAAGGTTTTTATTATATATGGGCATGGCCGCCGTCTTGGTCTTGTAACCTAAATTATATTGAAGAGCTTTCATTTGTTCATCAAATAAGGGTTTCATATCAAAGCCCAGTAGTTTCCGAGAAAAAAATATTTGAAATATGGAACCTGAGTGACTTTGGTCCAAGGTCACTGAATTATCTTGACCTTTCTTACCAATAAATCATCATATATTCATTTAGTTTACCTGATCTACTGATTTTGGTGACATAGTCTTCAATGGTTTCCTAAAAAAATCCATTATTTTTACTAAGTCGGCAATTTTGACAATGCCATAAAATAGGTAAGGTCAACCCATGTTCACCATTTGAACAAACTATGACAGGCCCTGGCTACCAGATGCAACATGCCAACTTTCAAGGTCACTGGCATTAAAGTTCCAGAGAAAAAGAATTTTGAAGGGTTTTTACTATATATGTGTATGGCCGCCATCTTGGTCATGTGACTATTAGCAAATTTTCATTTATTCAAAATTGGGCCATGCTGTTTGGCGGAATAGACCCATTTAAGCAATTTTAAAAGAGGATCATCCAAGAAACATTCCTGTAAAATTATACTGAAATCTGGCCATTGCCAGGGAGGAGATGTTATCTAAAGGTTTTTCTATTTTTAGCTCTGGTGGCCATTTTGTTTAACGGGGTGGAATGATTTAGGCAATTTTGAAAGAGGGTCACTCAAGGAACATTCCTGTGAAATTATTTTCAAATAGGGCCATTTGCCTAGGAGGAGATGTCATTTAAAGGTTTTTCTATTTTTAGCTCTGGTGGCCATTTTGTATAATGGAGCTGAACCATTGAGGCAATTTTGCAAGAGGGTCACTCAAGGGACATTCCTGTGAAATTATTTTCAAATCAGGCCATTTGCCTAGATGATGTCATTAAAAGGTTATTCTATTTTTGGCTCTGGTGGCCATTTTGTTTAAAGCCGCAACTTCCAATCAGCCTGATTGGCAAAAAGAAGCAGATATCTAATCTCTGAGTCAAGGGTTATAGGAGGGGCTCTGAATCTAAAAATAGTCTGTGTTGTTGTTGATACAGGTAACCTTGTGCTGTTACATACCTGTAAGACAGCTGATTCTTGAGTAACAGATGACAAGATCATACATATCCCATCATTATTGTTTTATTTGAGGGTAAATTCTCATAATGATATCTGCATCAAAAAGTCATTGTGTTACTGTTTCTGAAGTTGTAAGGACAAGTGGACATAATGCAATTTTATTGAAAACATGAAATAAAATTGAAAGATAATGCACATCTGATATATGAATGAGAAGATATTATTCTTTATTTACAGCTTAGCCTACTTTCTAAGCCAATCAGAGTCCTCAATTTCAATTGAAATTCAAAAATTTATTTTTATAAGTTTCTTCTGAGCAAAGTTTCTATTAAATCTGCAGGATTAAAACAAAGGGAACTAGAGCTGTCAGTGAAACTGACTAGGGCCCCGGCAGCGCTATCAGAGGAGTAGGAAAAAATTTGTGGACGGACAGACAGACAGACAGACGGATGGACAGAGTGATTACTATAGGGCACCCACACTTTCAGTGCGGGGCCACATTATGGTTAACATTTCTGCCAAGTAATATTTAAATCCATCCAGGAATAATAACAAAGTTATTAATTGGACACAGGAAAGACCCTTTTTCGACCTTTAACCTCTAAGTATGACCTTGACCTTTGAGGTACGGACCTGAGTCTTGCGCGCAACACTCCATCACATTATGGTTAACATTTCTGCCATCCAGGAATAATAATAAGAAAGTTATTAATTGGACACAGGAAAGACCCTTTTTTGACCTTTAACCTCTAAGTATGACCTTGACCTTTGAGGTACGGACCATCACAATATGGTTAACATTTCTGCCAAGTAATATTTAAATCCATCCAGGAATAAGAAAGTTATTAATTGGACACAGGAAAGACCCTTTTTTGTCCTTTAACCTCTAAGTATGACCTTGACCTTTGAGGTACGGACCTGAGTCTTGCGCGCAACACTCCATCACATTATGGTTAACATTTCTGCCAAGTAATATTTAAATCCATCCAGGATTAAGAAAGTTATGGAGGATAAAAAAATTTGTGGACGGACGGACAGACAGACAGACAGACGGACAGAGTGATTACTATAGGGCACCCACACTTTCAGTGCGGGGGCCCTAATTAAAACATTAATATCTGCCAATGATGGGCATTTATGATGCTGAGAACTAGGTGCTTTATCATTCATGACTGAACATTTACTGCCTCTCAAGCCTATTTAAACTGAAGGAAATTATGTGTGACAAATCATCAAAAAGTTGGGGAACTACCATATACACCATAATACTTCGGCCATTTGTGCACCAGTATATGCCACAAAAAGATGCCTATATAAGTTTGACCGCATTAAACCCGACTTTTATAAAACTGGGGTTTACAGTGGTATACATAAGTTTTCTTATTTCTGCTCCAAAATATAGCTTGTGGGTACTCGTAAGAACCGCCTCACTGAGCCTCGCCAAGGTGGTTCTAATGAGTACCCACAATCTGTGTTTTGATGAAAAATAATAAAAGTATCGGATTCTTTTATCTGAAAAAAAAAAAAAATCATTTTTGGAGGTAAAATTTTCAATATATTTGAATAGGCATGTTTTCGTAATGAAATCATTCATAAAATTAAGAGCCTGAAAATGCAGAATATAATAACAACAAAGAATTGGCCTATTAGGCAGTCTGGTCTGCTCTAAATTTTAGTGGAAGATAGTAAAGGAAACAAATATTGTAAAACTGAAGAGTCTGTACATACATGTGTCATATTAAAAAAATATACACAATGAAAGAACTTTGTAAGCATCAGGAAGTTTAAGTTTTTACGGTAATACCCATTTTGTTAGGAGAATAATAATGTGTTTGTCCTGTTTGTCTCACCATACTACAACTTATGAAATTGGGTGTTAATAATTAATGTGGAACTTTTGAAGAATATCAAAGGCTGCCAGTTTGTTAATAGGCATCAATCAGAGAGACAAAGGCTGCTAAACTGTAAGCTGGTTATTCTCCTTCACTTCATTCAGTCAAATTTAATATGTTTAATTTTCAAAACCTGAGCTATAACCTATACACAGGGGTTTCATTAGTAGGCGGGAGGTTGGGATTTTACCCTCCTATTTTGGCATTTCCCCCTGGCTACAAAAAACTGTATGGAGGAAACCACAATATCTATGCAAAAAGGCTGAGTTATTGCAAAGGGATGAGACTGTCATAAGGATGAAGTGAGAAATTATGCCAGAGTGCATTACTGGACTTGTTCGTGGACTCTATCCAAACCCACTTGGAGTACCATATATATAGGACACATGTGGTAAGGGCAGGTGATGCTCTGCCAATGACAAATTAATGACTTTTGTATATTATGATTAAAACATTTAACAAGAGTGTGAATACCATTATTTTTACCTGTGTTTGTTACAACTATTATTGTTTAAGCCCTTACAACAATAGTGCTAGTAAGTATGTTTTATGAGGATAAACAAAAAGCATCTTGTAAAATATATTGTATATAACTTTCATTTTATGTTAGTGAAGAATAGCAAAGTGCTTGGATTCTTTTGTACAGTCAAATATTAGCAAGACAATGTGATTATTTTAGAAAATGCAATGGATTACACACAAGAGAGTAAGGTAGGGTTTAAAAAGATTCTATGACGGTTCCAGCGTAAAAACATACTCGGAATTAAAGAGAATTTAATTTTATGTAATGTTGGTTGGTGCCTGATGCTCTGTCTGTGGTCGGACCCATCGGAGTCTAACTGTTGGTTTTCTTCTACTCCAGCATTTCAGTGGGTCCTCAGCATTGTTTCATCTCAGTGGTTGTTTGATTTTTGTGTTCCCGGAGATGTTGCACTGATGAGTTAGGAGGCCTTCATGCTGACTGAACAAATTATTTGTCTAAATCGCGACCCAAATTCTGTGTCATGGAATGTGTCATATCATAAGGAACAATAATATATATGGTTTAGGTGTTCGAATCTGATTAATTTTCAAGATAATTAAACATTTTTACAGTTTTACATACAAATTTCTATATAACAGGGGGGGGGGGGTCGGGATGATGGACCCAATTTCTGTATCAGTCAATGCATCTTATCATTTATAACAATAATATATATGGTTAAGGGGTGGGGATATGGATAGTTTCTGAGATATAAAGACTTTAATGAAGCAAAGGGGGTGGGGTATGGGGGGGGGGGGGCGTCAGGATGGACCCCAATGTCTGTATCAGTCAATGCATCTTATCATAAGGAACAATAATACATGTATATATGGTTAAGGGGTGGGGATATGGATAGTTTCTGAGATATAAAGACTTTAATGAAGCAAAGGGGGTGGGGCATGGGGGGGTTGGGATGGACCCAATGTCTGTATCAGTCAATGCATCTTATCATAAGGAACAATAATATATATCGTTAAGGGATGGGGATATGGATAGTTTCTGAGATATAAAGACTTTAATGAAGCAAAGGGGGTGGGGCATGGCCCAGGGGTGACTGTAGGGACCCAAAGTCTGTGTCATGGAATGTGTCATATCATAAGGAACAATATATATCCAAAGTCATGCCCCTGGGTGGGCCCAGGGGTCAGATTGTGTAACAGGTCAAAATTGTCATATAGGAATTTGTATGCAAAACTGTCAAAATGTCTAATTATCTTGAAAATTAATCAGATTCGAACACCTTAACCATATATATTATTGTTCCTTATGACATGACACATTCCATGACACAGACTTTGGGTCCCTACAGTCACCCCTGGGCCATGACCCGCCCCATTTGCTTCATTAAAGTCTTTATATCTCAGAAACTATCCATATTCCCACCCCTTAACCATATATATTATTGTTCCTTATGATAAGATGCCTTGACTGATACAGACATTGGGTCCATCCCGACCCCCCCTCCCCCATGCCCCACCGCCTTTGCTTCATTAAAGTCTTTATATCTCAGAAACTATCCATATCCCCACCCCTTAACCATATATATTATTGTTCCTTATGATAAGATGCACTGACTGATACAGACATTGGGTCCATCCCGACCCCCCCCCATGCCCCACCCCCTTTGCTTCATTAAAGTCTTTATACCTCAGAAACTATCCATATCCCCATCCCTTAACGATATATATCATTGTTCCTTATGATAAGATGCATTGACTGATACAGACATTGGGTCCATCCCAACCCCCCCCCATGCCCCACCCCCTTTGCTTCATTAAAGTCTTTATATCTCAGAAACTATCCATATCCCCACCCCTTAACCATATATATTATTGTTCCTTATGATAAGATGCATTGACTGATACAGACATTGGGTCCATCCTGACGCCCCCCCACCCCCATACCCCACCCCCTTTGCTTCATTAAAGTCTTTATATCTCAGAAACTATCCATATCCCCACCCCTTAACCATATATATTATTGTTCCTTATGATAAGATGCATTGACTGATACAGAAATTGGGTCCATCATCCCCCCCTCCCCCATGCCCCACCGCCTTTGCTTCATTAAAGTCTTTATATCTCAGAAACTATCCATATGCCCACCCCTTAACCATATATATTAGGCTGCGTCTCCTGACAACCGGTTGTCAGGAGCATTTTTGCTATGTAAAATGCTCCTGACAACCGGTTGTCAGGAGCATTTTGCTATCCAAAATGCTCCTGACAACCAGCAATATTTTTCCAATAAAAACCTTCTATATTAGCATTATTTTGGTTACTTAACACAGTATTTTTAGTTTCTTGATACATGTTTAATATTTTTTTGTGTTCTATGGTATTTTAACATAACTACTGAATTGAAAATGAAAGAGAAAAAAAAAAAAAACATATGGTACTTGCAGAATTTAATGTTTTATTTAATACTGAAAATAAAAACCAGCTAAATATAGGGTCAATTTCACTTGAGTGCTGTGGAAAAAACATGTCATAAATTCCCTTTTAGAGAATATATATGGTTAAGGGGTGGGGATCTGAACGGTTTCTGAGATATATTGCTTTTAATGAAGTTAAGGGGTGGGGCATGGCCCCTGGCACCCCCAGGGCGACATGCTGATGTCAGTGATTGGCTCTTAAAATTAACAACAAGAATATATATTGTTTAGGGTCGGGGCTCTAAACAGTTTCTCAGGTATATGGTCTTTGGTGAAGTTGAGGGGTGCAGCATGGCCAGGGCACGCCCTGGATGACCCCTAGGTTGATGTTACTGAATGTGTCTTATCATAAAGAACAAGAATAAATTTGGTTATGGGGGTGGGGTTCTGTAAGGTTTCTAGTTTGTTTGATTTGAGGTTTAACGTCCCCATCAACACTGCAAAGGTCATTTTGGAGATGTTGCTTCCAATTTTGTGGGACTTTTACCAGACACTGAGATGAAATGACTTCTCAAGCCCTGTCACCCAATGAAACCAATAACGTTTATCAGCCTGGACGGTCCGCCTCGCACCGCTGTTCCTGGACAGGCTTAGGTCCTCTAAGGGGTTTACCAGTACTAGTGTGCAGGCCCGAATCAGCAGTGCGCGGAAGCATCATATAGCCCATACATTTCTTCAAGCCCCTATGGGCGGGGGCCCGTAATGTTTCTGGAATATTGGGCCTTTTATGAAGTGGAGTGGGGTAGGCATATGGCCCCGGCACATCCTGGGGGACCCCAAGGTTGGTGCTACTGAATGCCACTTATCATAAGGGACAAGAATATATATGGTTTAGGGGTTGGGATCTGTAAGGTTTCTGGGATATTCAGCCTTTTAAGAAGTGGATGGGGTGGTGGCATGGCCCAGGCACATCCCTGGGGTCCCCCAGGTTGATGTCACTGAGTGCTGGACCCCCAGGTTGGTGTCACTGACTTCTTCTTATTATCAATATATATGGTTAAGGGGTGGGAATCTGAATGGTTTCTGAGATAAATGGCATTTTATGAAGTGGAGGGGGTGAGACATGGCCCCGGCACAACCTTGGGGACGCCCAAGTTGATATTAAAGCATATGGCTGAGAGAAGTTTATTCAAGGGAAATTTCTATGAAAGTTTGGCAGAATATCAGCAAAGGTTTGACAGTAAATGTCATTTTTCAATTTTCCTGGAAAATCTAAGTTGCCATAGCAACCATCTAAATGGCTGAATTTCATAAAAAAAAAAAAAAAAAAAAAAAAACTGTAAAGGCAAATATTTTCATAAAGTCTCTGCCTCCTAGAGTTTAAGGTTTTTGAGGAGATGATTTTTTAAGTATTTTTTTTTCTATTTTTTTTTCATCAACCAATAAAAATGAGCGGAAGGCCTAAAATCATTGTCATGCCCTGTTTATAGGGTAGTAGATAGATCAGATAGTAGATTGCCTAAGGAATATTTTTATGAAAGTATTGTCAAAATGTCTGCAGAGGCTTGGCAGAAATGCCATTTTCAATTTTCCCCATTATAAGTCTATAAGCTGCCATAGCAACCATACTAATGAGCCGATTTTCATAAATAGGAGAGCCATGATGGCCCTGGATCGCTCACCTTATCCATAGGGTAACAAGTGGGTCCCGGGGAGGGTCGTTCTTGTCCCCATGGCTATAATGTGCATAATGTTGAGGGAAGTCTAACAAGAGGGCCCAGAGGGCCCTGGTTCGCTCACCTGATCCAAAGCATAACAAGTGGGCACCGGGCAAGGTCAATTTTGGCCCCAGGGCTAAAATTTGAACAATCTTGGTAGAGGTCCACAAGATGAAGCTTCATATCGAATATGAAAGACCTGGGCTTTCTGGTTTCAAAGAAGAAGGTTTTAAAGGTTTACCCTGCATATAGAAGTCTATGTAAAACAAGATTTTCCCTATATAAGTCTATGTTAAACCAAAGGGCCCCAGAACGGTGGGCATTTTTGGCCCCAGGGCTATAATTTGAACAATCTTGGTAGAGATCCACTAGCAGAAGCTTCATAGCAAATATCAAAGACCTAAGCCTTGTGTTTCAGAGAAGATGATCTTTTAAAGATTTTCCCTATATAAGTCTATGTAAAACCAAAGGGCCACATGGCGGGGGCATTTTTGGTCTCAGGGCTATAATTTGAACATTCTTTATAAAGGTCCACTAGCTGAAGCTTCATAACAAATATCGAAGACCTAAGCCTTGTGGTTTCAGAGAAGAAGATTTTTCAAGATTTTCCCTATATAAGCCCATGTAAAACCAAAGGGCCCCGGAGCGGGAGCATTTTTGGCCCCAGGGCTATAATTTGAACAATCTTGGTAGAGGTCAACAAGATGAAGCTTCATACCAAATATCATAGACCTGGGCCTTGCAGTTTCAGAGAAGAAGATTTTTAAAGATTTTCCCTACATAAGCCTATGTAAAAAAAAAGGGCCCTGGTGTGGAGGCATTTTTGACCCCAGCACTATAATTTGAACAATCTTGGTAGGGGTCTACTAGATGAAGCTTCATACCAAATATCAAAGACCTGGGCCTTGCGGTTTCAGAGAAGAAGATTTTTCAAGATTTTCCCTATATAAGCCCATGTAAAACCAAAGGGCCCCCGTGCGGGGCGCATTTTTAGCTCCAGCACTATAATTTGAACAATCTTGGTAGGGGTCCACTAGATGAAGCTTCATACCAAATATCAAAGACCTGGGCCTTGCAGTTTCAGAGAAGAAGATTTTTAAAGATTTTCCCTATATAAGCCTATGTAAAACAAAAGGGCCCTGGTGCGGGGCATTTTTGGCCCCAGCACTATAATTTGAACAATCTTGGTAGGGGTCCACTAGATGAAGCTTCATACCAAATATCAAAGACCTGGGCCTGGAAGAAGATTTTTCAAGATTTTCCCTATATAAGCCCATGTAAAACCAAAGGGCCCTGTGCGGGGGCATTTTTAGCTCCAGCACTATAATTTGAACAATCTTGGTAGGGGTCCACTAGATGAAGCTTCATACCAAATATCAAAGATCTAGGCCTTGCGGTTTCAGAGAAGAAGATTTTTAAAGATTTTCCTTATATAAGCCCATGTAAAACCAAAGGGCCCCCGTGCGGGGGCATTTTTGGCCCCAGCACTATAATTTGAACAATCTTGGTAGGGGTCTACTAGATGAAGCTTCATACCAAATATCAAAGACCTGGGCCTTGCGGTTTCAGAGAAGAAGATTTTTAAAGATTTTCCCTATATAAGCCCATGTAAAACCAAACGGCCCCCGTGCGGGGGCATTTTTAGCTCCAGCACTATAATTTGAACAATCTTGGTAGGGGTCCACTAGATGAAGCTTCATACCAAATATCAAAGATCTGGGCCTTGCGGTTTCAGAGAAGAAGATTTTTAAAGATTTTCCCTATATAAGCCCTTGTAAAACCAAAGGGCCCCCGTGCGGGGGCATTTTTGGCCCCAGCACTATAATTTGAACAATCTTGGTAGGGGTCCACTAGATGAAGCTTCATACCAAATATCAAAGACCTGGGCCTTGCAGTTTTCAGAGAAGAAGATTTTTTAAGTTTTCGGTGAAAAAAATCTATTTTTGGCTACTGTGACCTATATGTGCAACGGACCGGAACCATTTGAACAACTTTGAAAGGGGACCACCTAAGGATCATTCCTGTGAAGTTTGGTCAAAATCCGATCAGTGGTTTAGGAGGAGATGTCGTTTGAAGAAAAGTTTACGGACGCACGCACGGACGCACGGACGCACGCACGCACGCACGACGGACGACGGACAAAAAGTGATCCCAAAAGCTCACCTTGTCACTACGTGACAGGTGAGCTAAAAAGGTGAAGCTTCATACAATCTTGGTACTTGGTAAAGGTCCACTAGATGAAGTGCTTCATACCAAATATCAACAAAGGCTAAAATTTGAACAATCTTGGTAAAGGTCTACTAGATGAAGCTACACACCAAATATCTAAGACCTTGAGGGTTGCAGTTTCAGAGATTTTTTTTAAAGACATTCCCTACATAAGCCTATGTAAAACCAAATGGCCCTGAGGCAGGGACATTTTTGGTCCCAGGGTTTTAATTTAAACAATCTTGATAGAGGTCCACTAGATGAAGCTTCACACCAAATATCAAAGACCTGGGCCTTGTGGTTTCAGAGAAGAAGATTTTCAAAGATTATCTCTATATAAGTCTTTGTAAAACCAAAAGGTCCCGGGACAATCTTGGTAGAGGTTCATTAGATGAAGCTCCATATATCAAGACATTGGCCTAGCAATTAATCAGGGAAGAAGGTTTTTAAAGATGTCCCTATATAACACAATATAAAACCAAAGGGTCTCGGGGCGGGGGCATTTTTGGTCTCAGGGCTATAATTTGAACAATCTTGATATAGGTCCACTTAATGAAATTTCACATCAAATCTCAAAGACCTAGGCCTTGTGGTTTCAGAGAAGATTTTTCAAGATTTTCCCTATATATATACAAGTCTGTGTAAAACCAAAGGGCCCCGGAGCGGGGGCTTTTTTGGCCCCAGGGCTATAATTTGAACAACCTTGGTAAAGGTCCACAAGATGAAGTTTCATACCAAATATCAAAGACCTGGGCCTTGCGGTTTCAGAGAAGAAGATTTTTAAAGATTTTCCCTATATAAGCCCATGCAAAACCAAAGGACCCCCAGGGCAGGGGCATTTTTGGCCCCAGCACTATAATTTGAACATTATTGGGTCCACTAGTTGAAGCTTCATACCAAATATCAAAGACCTGGTGACCTAAAAAATCTGAAAAAAAATTACATGAATTAAGTTCAATTAAGTTCATTTGAATACTAAAAAAATGACAAAAAAGCATTTAGCATGTATCAAGAACCATGAAATACTAAAAAGGTAACTAGAATAATAATAATATTATAGGTTTATATTGAAAAATATTGCTGGTTGTCAGGAGCATTTTTGATAGAAAAAATGCTCCTGACAACCGGTTGTCAAGAGCATTTTATATAGCAAAAATGCTCCTGACAACCGGTTGTCAGGAGACACTTCCTATATATTATTGTTCCTTATGATAAGATGCACTGACTGATACAGACATTGGGTCCATCCCGACCCCCCCCCCCCCCCATGCCCCACCCCCTTTGCTTCATTAAAGTCTTTATATCTCAGAAACTATCCATATCCCCATCCCTTAACGATATATATATTATTGTTCCTTATGATAAGATGCATTGACTGATACAGACATTGGGTCCATCCCAACCCCCCCCATGCCCCACCCCCTTTGCTTCATTAAAGTCTTTATATCTCAGAAACTATCCATATCCCCACCCCTTAACCATATATATTATTGTTCCTTATGATAAGATGCATTGACTGATACAGACATTGGGTCCATCCTGATACAGAAATTGGGTCCATCATCCCGACCCCCCCCCCCCCCCCCCCCCCCCCCCCCGTTATATAGAAATTTGTATGCAAAACTGTAAAACTGTAAAAATGTTTAATTATCTTGAAAATTAATCAGATTCGAACACCTAAACCATATATATTATTGTTCCTTATGATATGACACATTCCATGACACAGAATTTGGGTCGCGATTTAGACAAATAATTTGTTCAGTCAGCATGAAGGCCTCCTAACTCATCAGTGCAACATCTCCAGGAACACAAAAATCAAACAACCACTGAGATGAAACAATGCTGAGGACCCACTGAAATGCTGGAGTAGAAGAAAACCAACAGTTAGACTCCGATGGGTCCGACCACAGACAGAGCATCAGGCACCAACCAACATTACATAAAATTAAATTCTCTTTAATTCCGAGTATGTTTTTACGCTGGAACCGTCATAGAATCTTTTTAAACCCTACCTTACTCTCTTGTGTGTAATCCGTTGTATTTTCTAAAATAATCACATTGTCTTTCCAATATTTGACTGTACAAAAGAATCCAAGCGGTTTGCTATTCTTCACTAACATAAAATGAAAGTTATATACAATATATTTTACAAGATGCTTTTTGTTTATCCTCATAAAACATACTTACTAGCACTATTGTTGTAAGGGCTTAAACAATAATAGTTGTAACAAACACAGGTAAAAATAATGGTATTCACACTCTTGTTAAATGTTTTAATCATAATATACAAAAGTCATTAATTTGTCATTGGCAGAGCATCACCTGCCCTTACCACATGTGTCCTATATATGGTACTCCAAATGGGTTTGGATAGAGTCCACGAACAAGTCCAGTAAGCACTCTGGCATAATTTCTCACTTCATCCTTTTGACAGTCTCATCCCTTTGCAATAACTCGGCCTTTTTGCATAGATATTGTGGTTTCCTCCATACAGTTTTTTGTAGCCAGGGGGAAATGCCAAAATAGGAGGGTAAAATCCCAACCTCCCGCCTACTAATGAAACCCCTGTGTAGGTTATAGCTCAGGTTTTGAAAATTAAACATATTAAATTTGACTGAATGAAGTGAAGGAGAATAACCAGCTTACAGTTTAGCAGCCTTTGTCTCTCTGATTGATGCCTATTAACAAACTGGCAGCCTTTGATATTCTTCAAAAGTTCCACATTAATTATTAACACCCAATTTCATAAGTTGTAGTATGGTGAGACAAACAGGACAAACACATTATTATTCTCCTAACAAAATGGGTATTACCGTAAAAACTTAAACTTCCTGATGCTTACAAAGTTCTTTCATTGTGTATATTTTTTTAATATGACACATGTATGTACAGACTCTTCAGTTTTACAATATTTGTTTCCTTTACTATCTTCCACTAAAATTTAGAGCAGACCAGACTGCCTAATAGGCCAATTCTTTGTTGTTATTATATTCTGCATTTTCAGGCTCTTAATTTTATGAATGATTTCATTACGAAAACATGCCTATTCAAATATATTGAAAATTTTACCTCCAAAAATGATTTTTTTTTTCAGATAAAAGAATCCGATACTTTTATTATTTTTCATCAAAACACAGATTGTGGGTACTCATTAGAACCACCTCGGCGAGGCTCAGTGAGGCGGTTCTTATGAGTACCCACAAGCTATATTTTGGAGCAGAAATAAGAAAACTTATGTATACCACTGTAAACCCCAGTTTTACTATATAAAAGTCAGGTTTAATGCGGTCAAAGTTATATAGGCATCTTTTTGTGGCATATACTGGTGCACAAATGGCCGAAGTATTATGGTGTATATGGTAGTTCCCCAACTTTTTGATGATTTGTCACACATAATTTCCTTCAGTTTAAATAGGCTTGAGAGGCAGTAAATGTTCAGTCATGAATGATAAAGCACCTAGTTCTCAGCATCATAAATGCCCATCATTGGCAGATATTAATGTTTTAATTCCCTTTGTTTTAATCCTGCAGATTTAATAGAAACTTTGCTCAGAAGAAACTTATAAAAATAAATTTTTGAATTTCAACTGAAATTGAGGACTCTGATTGGCTTAGAAAGTAGGCTAAGCTGTAAATAAAGAATAATATCTTCTCATTCATATATCAGATGTGCATTGATGATTATCTTGCAATTTTATTTCATGTTTTCAATAAAATTGCATTATGACCACTTGTCCTTACAACTTCAGAAACAGTAACACAATGACTTTTTGATGCAGATATCATTATGAGAATTTACCTTCAAATAAAACAATAATGATGGGATATGTATGATCCTGTCATCTGTTACTCAAGAATCAGCTGTCTTACAGGTATGTAACAGCACAAGGTTACCTGTATCAACAACAACACAGAGACTATTTATAGATTCAGAGCCCCTCCTATAACCCTTGACTCAGAGATTAGATATCTGCTTCTTTTTCCTATCACTCTTTTAATTCTCACTATATTTTTTTTTACTTTTTATTCTCGCATGCATCCCTGCACAAAATACTCAGAAATGAGGGTGCAGCAGTATAAACAGATAGATAGTTCCTCTTGAATTAAGGACAACTCGCCCCATTTCAAAAGACAACTCGCCCCACATTCAAAAGACAACTCGCCCCACATTCAAAAGACAACTCGCCCTAAGAAAATCGCTCCATCTTTACACATTCTGCACTATATACATTTAAATGTAGAGAAAAAAAGAGTTAAAAGTAGCTAGCTATAATTTTGGTTGGGCGATTTAGAAATTAGTACAACTATCCAAAGTCTGATGGTCTGCCTATCTACCTAGATGAATAAAGCATACACTGAATGACTGGTGCGTTATAATCTCTGTACGTTGTTCTCTGTATGTTGTTCTTTACTCATCCATAGGCTAACATGACAGGTCGTCCATTAAGAAATGTTTTACTTTACTTTGCATTATCCCTGATTTATAAATGCTTTTAAGGGCAGACTGCGACGAAACCGAAGTGAATTGATTTTCGCATCTGCCCGAAATAACGTATAAATCCGCTGTAATACAAAAAGTAAGACAAATTATTTGATTGTAAAATGGCAAGAAAGGTGAATTTGAAATCTTAAGGTCGTTTTCTAAAGAAATATTTTGCAGGAATCGGCAGGGATACAGTTGACTTATCCCGAATGCTATCTATCTATCTATCTTCATATACTGAGTCGGTCAAACTTGGCCATTACCTCAGTTGGGTGGTGCGCTAAATTTAGAATTTAGCAAAAAAAAAAAAAAAAAAAAAAACACACCCACTGGATGAGTTCTTAAAACTATTTACAATCTGCTTTCAGAGGTGTACTAAAACGCACACCTCTGGATCCCAATCTACACTATGCGGGCTTTGAACTCCTCTGCAGTTTTGGCATTTACCACAGAGGAGGGAAGACTATTCCACTGAGGAATAGTTCTAGGGAAGAAAGAATTCTTCAGGGCATCACTATAGGCCTGGTACCTACGATATTGACTGTTGTTTAGTTTTGATGCCCTTGTTTGAGTTGAAGTAGTCACAGGGGTCAAGTATTTATCTTTATTAAGAGACACTGTGTCAGAGTGAATCTTATAAAAGAAGGTTAAAGAGGACTGCTCGCGACGGGCCTCCAAGGATGGCCACTCCAGCTCATCGAGCATATCACCAACACTGCTTCTGTTCCGCCATCGCCTGCAGGTCCATCGGGCAGCCGTTCTCTGAACCTTCTCAACCTGCTGAACCTGAGTTTTAACATGGGGGTGCCAAACAGGTGATGCATACTCTAATTGAGGTCTAACCAAGGTTTTGTATGCAACACCCTTTGTCTGCCTAGGTGCAAAAGCCAAATTACGTCTAAGAAACCCTAATGTCCTAGTTGCTTTAGAGGTAATCTCAGAAATATGTTGACCCCAATCAAGATTATCAGTAATGGTGATACCAAGATATTTTGCGGATTGGACGTGTTCCAAAGTATGCTGATGTAATGAGTAGCTGAATTTAATCTGCTTGTCTGGAGGGTGCCGTGACACCCTCATTGAATGACATTTGGCCACATTGAACTTCATTTGCCAATCGGCCTCCCAACGTGCTAGGCTATCCAGGTCATCTTGTAAGATAAGACAGTCAGAAGTAGTATATATGTTCCTATACAAAACACAATCATCAGCAAACAAACGAACAGATGACCTGATATTATCAGGAAGATCATTAATAAATATCAAGAAAAGGACCGGTCCAAGTGTGTGTGTGTGAATTCGGGTTTAACGTCGCTTTCAACAATTTTTCAGTCATATCACGACGGTGTCTGGTTGCGACAGGGAGCTCAATGCTCACGTTTATAGTGCTGCCTCACTGAAGTATCATGTCCCAGACACATTACATGATACCACACCCAGTCACATTATCCTGACACTGGATCAACCAGTCCTAGCTCTACCCCGTAAATCTGAGTGCCAAGCGAAGAGCAGCTAGTTCCATTTTTAACGACTTTGGTATGTCGCGGCCCGGGATCGAACCCGAGACCTCCCGTTCCCCGGAGCGGACACTCTACCAACTGAGCTATCGGGGCCGGTGGACCGGTCCAAGTACCGAACCTTGTGGGACACCGGACAAAACAGGGACTGGATCCGACGCTTGGCCGTCAAGTACAACTTGTTGAGTGCGTCCAGAGAGCCATGAGCTAACCCACTTAAGTGTGGATCCTCTAATCCCATAATGATCTAGTTTGTACAATAGCCTCCTGTGAGGTACCTTGTCGAAGGCCTTTGCAAAATCCATGATAATCAGGTCAGTCTGTTTGTGGCCACGATTAATGGCCCCATCCAGATTGCTCACCATGTCATGGTAGAACTGAACTAATTGAGTTTCACAAGACCTTCGACTTCGGAAACCATGCTGGCAGTCAGCAAGAATGCTTTCAAAGGCTAGGTGCTTGTTAATGTTGCTGACTAATATATGCTCCAGGGTTTTGCAACAGATGCATGTGAGCGACACCGGTCTGTAATTCGCAGCATCATATTTTTCTCCTTTCTTAAAGACCGGGGTTACGTTTGCTTGTCGCCAGTCATCTGGTACAGTGCCCCGAGCAAGTGATTCATTGAAAATAAAGGCCAGCAGGGGAGATATTTCAGCACTACATTCCTTAAGCACCCTGGCATGCAGACCGTCAGGCCCAGATGCCTTATGTATGTTGAGCTTGTCCAACAGTTTTGCGACCCCTTTGGGGTCAACTGTTATGTCCCCCATAGAGGGGAACGGACTTGTACCTTTTGATGGTAGCTCACCGTCAGCTTCACGTGTAAACGCCGATTGAAACTGCTTATTACATATATTTGCCTTTTCGCGTGATTCAGTTTTCAAAATTCCATTTTCTCTAAGTGAAGTGATCCCAAATGATTCTTTTTTCAGGGACTTTACAAATGACCAAAATTTCTTAACTTTTCCATTCTTCTGGGGGCCCTCGGGATCAATATTTTCATCATCAAAGGTAAAGATGCTGGAAACATGATTCCAATATGCATCTCTAATTACCTTTTGTACATGTGCTCTATCTATCTTCTGATACTGCGTCGGTCACATTTGACCATTACCGCAGGTGTATATTACATACACTCCAGTTTTGCAGGATGAAAGCCTACACAGTAATCATGTAATTACGGTAGGGATCTTTAACCTGCACAGGGGATGGTTCTCCCTGCACAGGGGGCCTCCAGTTAAAGTCCCGATCCGAAGGACGGTGCACTCAATGACATTCATCCCTGCAAATGATGCCAATGGAGCGTGTTCGGACACCGAAATTTTATCGCCGCTGCCGGGGATCGAACCCGGGACCTCTAGCATCAGAGGCGAGTGCACTAACCACTGAGCTATCACGCTCCACGTTGCTACGCAGCTGAATTAAGTCTGGGGAGGGTATCTTTACCCTGGGGCGAGTTTTCTTAACGGTGGAGCGAGTTGTCTTTTGGATGAGAGGCGAGTTGTCTTTACCTTGGGTGAGTTGTCTTTTGAACGTGGGGCGAGTTGTCTTGGGGCGAGATTTATGTGGGGCGAGTTGTCTTTGGGGCGAGTTGTCCTGAACCCTTCCTCTTGCCTTTCAGACTCCAATTCTGAGATTTACTCAGTTTGTGATGTTTGTATATCAATTGTCCCTATTACTTATAAATATGTAGAAAAGCATATTTTATGTAAAACTGCCACTGATATTTTACAATGATTCGAAATTCAAAGGACATTTTCTCAAAGATTCTGTATTATCGCGAAAATATATGACATTTTCCATCCGTCCAAGAAACCACGTTTATTTTTGTTCTATATTCAAACCGTTTATTTGCAATCAATACTTAAAATATACGGAAATAGTCAAACATACCTGTAAAACTCTTAGTCCCTTCGCGAGAACATTACACAACAAGGTGGAAAGGTGCATCCTGCAGAAGGTCAAACATCCAAATGAAGGCGCGAGAGGGCGTGATAATCTCGACACCAATATGGGTAAATTTTAGAAAGGCATACACTCACCGAGTATGACCTCCTACTGAGGACTCGTTTTGATTAGCATTTTTTTATGCGTTTTATGAAGATTTGAATATTTTCAGAGGGTTCGAGATTTTTGTCAAATGAGCCGTCCTCAGTTGATAATGGTGTCCTCATTTGTTGCTGATGTTAGAAGTTCTTGTCCTCATTTGGCAGTGCTTACAAATAGGGCTGGCTAATCGGTGCTGAAATGATAATCGATTATCGGTCTTGCCATATCGATAAATAATCGATTAGTAATCACTGGAGATTTGGTCATTATTTTACCTGTCTGGCTTTCTGTCTGAATATGACTCTTACCATATGTTGTACTTAACTCTAGGTATTTTTGCACAGACAGGCCGGAGCAAACAGTGTAGACCCAGATGAGACGCCGCAGAACGCGGCGTCTCATCAGGGTCTGCACTGTTTGCCACGCATCTAGCTATTTAAGAAATTTCTTTGGCTGGTAAATTCTACTAAGAAAATAATCGATTACAAAAAATCAGTATCGATAATCATATTTCTGGAATCTATCGATCAATTAATCGATTATCCTATTAATCGTGGCAGCCTTACTTACAAACACACATACCCACACAGATTCAGGCACACAATACTTGCATGAATACATGCATGATGCATGCATGCACACAAACATCAATGCACATACACGCATGTCACTCATGCATGCATGCATGCATACACACTTATATATAAATGCAATTACTTACACATGCATGCATGCAAACACACATGCATGCACACATACACTCATGCACATATACTTGCGTGCATGCAACTCACATACAAAAATGCGCATGCATGTGCATGCACTACTCATGCATGCATGCACACACTTATGCATACATGCACACTCTTGCATGCATGCATGCATGCATAGTAGACATGCATGCACACATACACTCATGCGTGCATGCACACACATGCATGCACAGATACATTTATGCAGGCATGCATGCATACATGCATGCATGTGGACATGCACTCTCATACGCGCATACACACATGCATGCACTCACACATTCATGCATGAACACTCACAAATACATGCATACACACCCACACCCATATGTATTTGGTTATGGCCCTTGGATATTTTTTCATTTTCGGGCAAGCATATGGTAGGGGGCATTGTGTTTTACAAACACCATTTCTAGTTTCTATTATGCAAGAGGGTTTCAATGGTCTCTGGGTGCCCGATCCCCTCGATATCATTACAGGCCCTTATATCTAAGAAACCGTTCAGTTCCTCACCCCTAAACCATATGCATGTAATTATATTTCCTTATAATAAGACGCATTCAGTGACACCAATCTGGGGGTTCACTGGAGTGCCCCGGGACCAATCCCTTACCCTTCACTTCATTTAAGGCTATACATTTCAGAAACCGTGAATATCTCCAGTCAGTAAGCATATATGTTCTTGTTTCTTCTGATAAAACACATTCAGTTATACCAAACTGGGAGCCCCCTCTCCCCCACTTCCCCTTCCCGGGTGCGCCTAGCTTAATCGCACCCCTCCAACCTTTACAAAGGTCATATATCTCAGACATCCGTCAGACCCAAACCCTACACCATATAAAGTGGTAAAACAGTATTTGTTATTCATATTTACAAGGCTTTTCGTTTGTTTGATTTGAGGTTTAACGTCCCCGTCAAAACTGTAAAGGTCATGTTGGAGACGTCGCTTTCAATTTTGTGGGACTTTAACCCGACACTGAGATGAAATGACATCTCAAGCCGTGTCGCCCAATGAAACCAATAGGGTTTATAAGCATGGACGGCCGACTCGCACCCATTTGCCTGGGCAGGCTTAGATCCTCTACCAGTGTTCGTGTGCGGGTTGGTTTCAGCTCTGCATGGAAGCATCATGTAGCCCATATATTTCTTCAAGGCCGGATGGGCGGGGCGGATATATTTACATAGGGTAGGTTACAAGATAAATGACACAGATTATAACGGTAAGCACAGTGCTTATGTGAGAAACATCTTGAAGCCATATAAATTCTTTCATATAATGAGATGCATTCATTGCTACCAACCTAGGGATTCCCTGGGGGCGTCAGGACAATGTCCCACCTGCAATTCATTTAAGTCTATATGCAGATATCTGTCCAATAACCATATATATTTTTGTTCCTTAGGAAAGGACGCATTCAGTTACACCAGCTTGGAGTTCCCTAGCTGCCATTCTCCACCACTCCCCTTCACCAAAAGCCTTATACCTCATAATCATTCATATTCCCACACCTAAACCAAATATGTTGTTGGCTTACGATAAAATACATTCCTCGACAACAATCGTAGAATTTCTAGGGATGCGCCAGGGCCATAACCCATTCTACAACTTCATAAAAGGAGTAATTTCAGATCCCCACCCCTAAACCATACATAATTTTATCTCTTAAAATACGCATTTAGAGATACCAATCCGATGGTTCACGCAGCACATTGTATCACTATTCATACACCAACGAAAAACGACAAGAAAATATAACCACAGTAGATGAAGGACAGGGAATGATTATGTGAGGTTAAATGTTCTATAAAATGGTACTATTTATGAAGCAATGACTACAGCAAATAGGGAATAAGTTTTGGTCTTGGTCAGGTGAGCATGTTTCGGTCAGTTAAGCCTCATTTGTGATCCTTATTTTTTTTCAAATTTCTGCAGTGGAACCAATGGTCCCATAGGACAGGAAAATATTCTCTACTCTATTACGAAATAATTATAAAACACATATTTATGCTTTGTATCGCCAATGCCTTAAAAGAGGTATATGTGGTTATTTACACAGTTTGGTAAAGTATTAGTCCTAAATTTATGTTAAATCATAACTTTTCTGGGAGAAGAACCGTTTAAGTACTTGTGCTTTCGTTCTACTCCAAAATTGTATATTCACTTTTCATATATTGTAATGATGCCATTGCCATAGTAATAAGATATACTTAAACTAAACCATAAATCTTAGAGACGAACTAAACCAAAACCAATGAGTGATATTGTTGATGTCTTGGCCAACTCCTTGAGCACGTCCGAATATATAACATGTATCGGTGTGTAAACTACGGCCGCGTTTAATCGATTAAAGCCCGAAGCAATGCTTTTACTGACCATACCAACGCCTCTGTTGTGGTTCATTATATCCACTGTGTGTATTTTCGTGTGCGTCCTGGCTATATATATATATTATTTTGAATAGCCGTTTATTTGGCTGTTTGGTTCGGTTAGAGAGAGAGAGAGAGAGAGAGAGAGAGAGAGAGAGAGAGAGAGAGACTTTTTTGCGTTCGTTCTACTTGTAGTTCCCTTAATAATAAGGTAATTATAATCCCTTCCTGGTCCATTCAATTCTACTTTCGACCATATACACAAACGTTTTATACTATTTACTGCAAGAATCAGTAGAATCAGTTTAACATAGAATGTTTAAGACCCGTATACGTTTGTATTATTTATTAATTGATTATCCTATTACACAAGGTCAACCAATATTCAAAATCATAAATCATGTTTTTAATTGCGTCAATTAATAAAATTGTCATTAATCAAGTAATTTCGTATTGGCCCAGTTACAGGTCCTCGGTCAGCTGTATTGGCCTCGGCCTTCGGCCTCGCGCCAATACAGCAGATCTCGGACATGTACCTGGGCCAATACGTATTACTTGATTAATAACATTATATTATTAACCACCAATAGTAACATATCTTTGTCATCAATAATGGCTCAAACATTGACAGTTTTATAAACTTTTCTGATTATATACTGCTCGAAAAGTTAATGCAGTCTTAAACGGTATGATTTTTATAATTGTTTACAATCTTTTTTAAGCAGTAATGATAATACGAAAATATAACTCACTTAATTACCACAAAATAGTTGATGTGTGTGTTTTTGTTTTTTGTTTCAGTTTGGGGGCCCTGTCAACACTATAATTTCGAGTCGGCCAGTTTACCTTATACATAATCGGTTAACCATTGACAAGAGAGACAAACGTATTTAAAAATATTGCCTCCCAATGCGATATGTTGGTTTCCCTTGACTTTTACAGATGTTAGAGTTGTACTTTCAGGTGCAAGGGTGATGTTTATTGTATTTACACAGGAAACGCAATGACAACACTAGTCTAGAGCTAAATGTATCAGACAACGTCATTCTAAGAAAGCCAGCTGACGTTGACAGAGATCACAATGTAACAAATACACAAGTCTTGAGAAAAGAGTTTTACTTCGAAAAGGCAGGTCAATAAAAAAAAGTAAAACATCTTATAGATCATAATCAGATTGTAGTGAGTAACTTTGTGGAGTACGGAGTAGTAGAAATAATGTTTTCCTATACATGCATATACCAAATTGATTTAAAACTGAACTAAGGTTTTGGTACTACGACCTAAACTACTTTTTTATTTTGAGTTAGACTTTCGAAGAACTGGTAAATCATATGTTCTGTTTATCTATCTTTTCAACATCCCCGAGAAATTAAAACAGATTTATTGCTGTTTGGCATGAGGTGAATTTGTTAAAAACGTCGAAGTCTGTATACATCCCTAGTGGACACATAGATGGTCAAAATAGACAAACTCATGTATTAAGCAGTGTCACAATAAAACCTGTTGTTTCCGATATTTGCGGCCAGATACGCCACAGATTAATCTGCTCATATCAGCTACGTTTTATTTTATTGGTCACGTTTACAATCGGTGGGAAGCTTCTAGATCGTTTTAAAACTCGATTGTTTGCTTGTTCATTATTACAGACCGAGAATGATATCTTGATATCCATTACAATACCCTGAGAATTATTTTGGGCAAACACATCTTAGTCTAACTGTTGGGTTTCTTTTGCTGCAGCATTTCAGTGGTTTCATTTTGCTTCAGTCTTCATGAAACTTCACCTGAATGTTTGACGTGATCATATCTCGATTGTTGTTAATAAAGGTCGCTGTCGGTGCAAAAACTATGTCACTTGGCCAGTTTTCGATAAAACCTCGTGTGCACCACAGAGACCACAGTTTTACTTAAATCTTAATGAAACATAATGAAACTTAAATCTTAATGAGACAACATGCATGATAGTTAACCCAATCACGGTTGGCAGCTTTGCTTGCCTCTTTAATTGCACGCCGGTGGGTCAGGCCTCAGATTCTATGACGGCTCCAACGTAAAGGCTTATTGAGAATTAGAGAGATCTAATTCTTGGTAATGTTGGTTTGTGCCCGATGCTCTGTCTCTTGTCGGGCCCATCGGAGTCTAACTGTTGGTTTTCTTTTGCTCCAGCATTTCAGTGGTTTCTTGCTGTCGAGTCCTCACCGTTGTCTCACCGCTGTGGTTCTTTGATTTTTTGTGTTCACGGAGATGTTGCACTGATGAGTTAGGAGGCCTTCATGCGGACTGAACAAATTATTTGTCTTAATCGCGACGGAAGAAAGGGCGAGGATTGTGGCCACGTAAAATCGATTTAAGCCCCCCCAGTGGAAATCTTTCCACTGACCGTTCCAAGGCGGTTCTTCTGTGGCGGTTTATTTATGTTGTTTGTTACTTACTGTGTGTATCACTTGTGTCTTTTTATTTTGGATGGCCATATTACCATTTTGTGGGAAAGTAACTGTCCTTATGGCCTTCCTTTGTTTAGGTTTCCATTATGGTCTGGTCGCTTAATGTTTGTGTTTCGTTCCCTGTGGTGTCTTTGATGGGTGGAGTAAGTTAACTGTATCAATTCCTGATCTTTGTTTTACTTCTACTTTGCCTGAATGTTTGACTCTATAATATCTCGGTCAAGATACATAATTGTGTCATATGTGGGATCAAAACTAGGTTCCTCGGTCCCAATTCGTTAAAACCTCGTGTGCACCATAGAGACTTCAGTTCTGTATCAATCTTCATGAAACTTCACCTGAATGTTTGGTTTCAGGCTACCTCGATCAAATTCGAATATGGGCAATTTCGGATAAAAGTACAAGTAAAACGAAGATCAGGAATCGATACAATTAGGTCACTAGGTCCTATTTCGTTAAAACCTTGTGTGTACCCTAGAGGCCACAGTTTTGCTTCAGTCTTTTCGACATCAACATGAATGTACCATGTCTTATCAAAACTAGGCCACAATATCAAATTTCGTTAAAACCTTGTGTGCACCCTGGAAGTTACGGATTTGCTTCAAGCTTGTAAACCTTGTCATTATGATTTCGCAGCCCATTTCAGATCAAAAGCTAGATCACCAGGTCAGAGTTTGTAAAAATCTTCTCTGCACCCTAGACATCACAGTACTGTATCAAATTATATAAATCTCTGCCAGAATGTTTGGCCTAAACTTAGAATGTAGGTCACACCGGATAAAATCAAGGTTTAATTTGTCTTAATTATATAATTGTAATATTAATATATTGGTTATATGAAGACAAAAAAATCAATGACGTCAGATGTCTTCAAACCATTTTTTCCCTCTTGGATTAATTTTCATGACACTTTGCCAAATATCTGACTTGATGATATGCCATTCAAGTTACTATGGTTAACTATGTCATATTTCTTTAAAACGTTGTTCTCTTTCTCTAAAGGCCAAAATGTTGCTTCATTCTTCTTGAAACTTCACTAGAATGTTTATTCTGAAAAGACCGAATTATGGGCCATAGGCTCACAAGGCAATTTGCTCTTAAGGACACAGGCGAGCGATTAAAGGGCATCAATGCCCTCTTGTTTCTTTTGGCTACTGTCCATTTGATGTCGTATTTATTGCTTTAACGTGAACGCAGTTTGATTTTTTAATTACTTTTGTTTCTAATGATTAAAACCTGTGTTGTGCAGAAATGCAGCTCCCATCAGAGACATCAAAGGGAAGGAAACACAAACAAGGGCGAGGATTGTGGCCACGTAAAATTGATTTAAGCCCCCCCCCCCCC